>OX443562.1:48853449-49395949 GCA_949372485.1 Cheilosia soror | reverse complement strand
GAGCACGAGAAACGCAGTCGGAGGAAAGTATGCTCGATGAAAGGAACCTCAGCATTGTTTGCCCGATCTTCCAAACTGCACCAACTACAGAGGTACATATTAGTCTTATCGCCTACAATATCTTATCTGCCGTGTTGCGTGAACGCCTGAAGCCTTTCGTCAACAACCTGATTGGTCCCTATCAGTGTGGCTTTAGGCCAGGAAATGCTACCATCGACCTAATATTTACACTGCGGCAGATCTTGGAGAAAACCCAGGAAGTCCAAATCGATACTCACCGTCTTTTCATCGATTTTAAGGCCGCCTACGACAGCATTTATAGAGACGAGCTTTACAGAGCAATGTATAGTTTTGGCATCCCTGCCAAACTCGTCCGTTTGTGTATGATGCCAATGAAGAATGCACGCTGCTCCATCAAGGTCGGTAAAGAACTCAACGAGAAATTCGATGTTAAAAAGGATTTAGACAAGGCAATGCGCTGTCATGTGACTTCATCAACATCGTTCTTGAACGAATAGTGCACAACTCAAACTCTAACACTAGAGTCACTATCTTTCAAAAGTCCGTCCACTTCAGAGCCTTTGAGACCCTGTGCCCTACTATATTCAACCATCTCTGATCTGCCCTGTTTTTAATATTCTCGAGAATAATTCTCTTGGCCACGGCTATTGGTGGTTTAATGCCCTCAATTGTTTCATTAGGTGGAAGCTCAGCTCCGGTTTTCGACAGAACATCAGCCCGTTCGTTACCCTCTATATCGCAGTGTCCGGGTATACACAACACAATCTGACTGGTTCTGCGCGCATAATGCTCTGAGCATTGTGCTGCAGCTCCTGACTAGGTCAGATTTGATGTTGAAGGACTCTAGCGCCTTTAGCGAAGCCTGACTATCAATGTAGATAGCGATATTCTTGTTGGATATTGATCCCATATCAAGTAGATCCGCAGCTTTGAGCACGGCCAGAACCTCTGCCTGGAACACACTGCATGTATCCGGAAGTCGTAATGACACGTGTAGGTCTATATCCTTAGAGTTAATACCTGATCCTGTACCCTCCTTAGTTTTGGAGCCATCCATTCTTTTGCCAGTCCAGCCTATCTGGGTATTGTACTTCGTACGGAGTGTCAAAGTCAATTTCCCCCAAACTTTCATCGGTTTTATTGGGGATATTAGAAAAATATTCCATTAGCATGGAATCAGGGAAACCTGTCCGGTTTTGAAAAACCCTGCGTTAGTTAGCCGAAGCGCACTATTACCTGCTTGCAGTTTTATTTGTAGGTCCAGGGGTAAAAGATACATAAACGCCTCAAGTGCAGCTGTGGGTGTAGTGCTTAAAGCACCAGTGATGGCAGTGCAGGCTGTTCTTTGTACCCTGGTCAACATATCCTGTACATATAACTTATTTGTGGCTTTCCACCAAACAAGAGCCCCATAGGTAAGGATGTGTCTAACCACCATGATGTATAACCAATGCATCATTGCTGGACTTATAATCCCCATTTTTTTCCTGCTGTTCTCTAACAGACAAAGAGAGCATTTTGAGCCTTTCGGACTCTGAACGTTAAGTTTCCAATTCAATTTTTTATCCAAGGACCATACCAAGATATCTTGCGCTATCCGAAAGGGAAAGCTCCACTCCACCAATCCTGGGTAGTTTGAAGGGTGGATGTATGAGATATGTGAGATATGAAATATATTAAGTCGCCGGTAACTCGTGCTCCAACCAAAATTTCCTAAATAGAATAAACTGATTTTCTTTACTTCTTATAATAGAGTATATAGGTAATTTTGAACTCGATCAGATTAATAATAAGAATTTCCCCATACAAACATTAAGATAAGTTCGGGAATTGGATCTGCGACACCTCGATCAGTAGTCCACAACAATACCACTGAGCGACTGCGATATGGCTATTATTATTCAATAAAATTCACCCTCATCTTTCGATACATGATTTTAGATACTATGTAGTTACTAATACAAATTGGTTTTTTTTTTTACTATTTTAGGAAAAACAAAATTAAAACAAACGTGCAACAGCAAGGAGTGTATAAGGATAGGGGCCAGTTTGCTTTATTCAATGGATACTACTATGGATCCGTGCGAAAACTTTTATGAATTTACCTGTGGCAATTGGGCAGCTGATCATCCGAAGCCCGACTCAGTGACATCTAACGACTGGTTCCGAGAAGCTCAATCAAAAACGTTGCGAAATATTCGCGAATTTCTCAGATCAGATATTAATGACACTGAACCAAATGCAGTCGCAAAATCGAAAACTATGTATAGAGCATGCATGAACGTCCCACTAATGGATGAACTCAATCTCGCTCCATTAATGCACTACTTAAGTATTTTCGAGTTACCGGATATACCGCCATCGATAAATGTATCACCACCAGCTGATGAAAAATTAAATGATCATGCTTTTAACTGGATTGCTTCTTTAGTTCAAATAAAAAAGCACATGGGGCTAGATTTAATAATCGGATTCGATATATTCCCTGATCCAGTGAATAGATCAGTTAACAGAATTGCAGTTGGTACCCCAGAAACAGAATCGCTGTTACCATTGTAATAATAGCTTCATTATTGAAATTTACCTATACCAATTCCTAACAATTAAATTTATTACAGCAATGATGATTCTCATAAAAGATTACTACAGGCCAAAAAGAAACTAATTTCATCACTAAGCGATGACGATAGCTCAGAAGAAGATAATAAGGACGACTCCAGTAGTGATAATATTGGACTCTCGGCATATGTGTCTTATATTCAGAAAATAGTAGCGATTGTTGTAGTGTACCTATATCCCGAAATGGACTCAAATGAAATTAACGCAGCTGTTGGAGAATTAACATTGGATGTCATCAATATAACAAAACAACTCTACAAAGTTAGTAATCATTAAAGAGTTTTTGCACATTAATAATTTTTTTAAAAAAATCACAGCCCTCATCGTAATCAAAGAGTTTTTGCTTAATATTTTGTTTTGGTAGATATTTATACAATACATATAAGTATAATAAGAATACCTGAATCATAAAACCCAATTTCATCAACTGAATTTGATTAACTTTCTATAGAACAAAAGCTTTCTCAACTAACTGTCAACGATTATGATAGCCAAAGTCTAGTCATTATCAAGTTGGTACCTATAGAAAATGTATCGGCATCCACTATACCAGAGGTTCCCAAACTTTTTCTTTTCTCGTAGACCACTTTCAAAATTAAGCTGATTTCGGTGGACTGCTTCATTTTTACCATCAAAACTCGTTAAAAATGTGAACATACGATTGAAATTTGCTTTGCGGCTGAGTTCCATTCCAACCCTAAATTCGGTGTGGTAAAAATAAAAAGAAAAATAGTAGGTATATTTTCTTAGGTTCTATTTATTAAAAGAATACGATTACGGACTTTATAGAACTAAAACTAAACATTAATAGCTAACGTATCGTAACTTCAACACGGGTGTTTCTGCATGCAGTCAAAATGTTTGATAGCTTTTTTCAAACTTCACCTTCAGCTCCTCATTGGTGCTAAGCTCGAGTAGCTCGTCTTGTAATACCACATTCAACACTCTCGTTTCATCAAATGGATTTTTAAGCCTGTGATAAGTTTGGAAACTGGGAGAATTCGCGCCCACTAATATTTTGCTTAATAAATTTCAATTTTCCGAAAATACACCCTTTGTTTTCATTAAATTTAGCTGTCCCCTTGTAACTGCAAGTTAATGTCATTGAATTTTTTGAACAGATCTGTCAAATACGCCATGTCTGCTCTTAATTTGATCAGGATTTCTTTCAAATCTGGATCTTTACATTCCATAAACTCAAAAACTGACTCAAAGAGTGAGTAAAATTATATTAAGCATAAGCATACACCTTTCGACACCGCACCGTACCGCATCAGTATGTAAGAGCAATCGTTGGAAATCTTCATTATTTTCGTCGCCCATTGTACAAATAATCGGGTATTCAACGAATTGCTTCTTATTTGGTTAACTGCTTTAATCACAAATTGAAGCGATTGGTGCAATCTATCACTCAAATTGTTCGCTACCGGGGCCGGTACCACAAAACTACAAGTCGTGTACAACAGGCGAATTTTAACAATTAACAATGGTTTCTGTACCAAAAAACTACATGCCAATTTAAAAATTAACAATTGTACAAGCAAACCTTAACAATTGGGAAATACTAAGTTTCCCCACTTTCTGTACCACAAAGCTATAAGTGTAGACAACATTTTGCAAACGTCCGCTAAATAACTTTTTTTTGAAAATGCTATAAAAAAAACTACTGAATATTTGCTCAAATTTCTTTTTTTATTTGTAAGTTCAATCCTTCCGGTTAATAATGGAAAATAATTTCATTCAAATGGCTGCCTCGGCTGGCCATGCAGTAGCCTACACGATCGGTCCAATTTTTAAGCACATTATCGATTGTGTGCAGCTGTATTTCACCAATGGCTTCACGAATATTGTCCTTTAAAGCGTCAATTGTCTCTGGCATGTCGGCGTAACACTTATCTTTTACGGCACCCCACAAATAATAGTCCAACGGTGTCAAATCGCAGCTCCGCGGTGGCCAAACGACATCAGCTCTGCGGCTGATAATGCGATCTTCAAAAACAGGGCGCAAACATCGGCTGTTGCCAATATCCTCTTCTTCAATTTTTGTGATCAAAAATTCGTTCAACATGGCCCGATAACGATCGCCATTGACTGTAACGGCCAATCGTTGCTCATTTTCGAAGAAAAATGGCCCAATTATGCCTCTGGACCAAAATCCGCACCAAACAGTGACTCGTTTTGGGTATATCGGCTTTTCAATGTATGCGTGCGGGTTTTCTGTGCGGTGCCCCAAATGCGACAATTTTGCTTGTTTACATACCCGCCAAGATCAAAATGAGCTTCATCTGAAAAGATGATTTTTTTGGTAAAATCGGCATCTTCTCTAAGTCGATCGCAGGCCCATTTAGCGAAGCGAAAACGCATTGGATGGTCAGTTGGCTTCAACTCATGAACCAATTGGACTTTGTATGGCGTCATACCAAGGTCTTTATGCAAAATTCGTCTCAATGATGTCTCCGAAATGTTCAATTGTTGAGAACGACGGTGAATTGATGTTGATGGCGCTTCACGCACACTTTCTGCCACAGCACAGGCACGTAGCCAGGGGGGGGGCTTGAGGGGCTGAAGCCCCCCCCGAAAGTCTTAAACAAAAGACAAAAACTAAAATTTTCTAACTGATAGCTCAACTTTTTTTTTAAATACTTCTCCCGGGAAAGGAGAACCTATAACGCTTCAGTAGCGCCCCGAGATGCTTGCAGATGTCTGTTAGTTCTGCACTTTAATTGCTTCAAATTGTAGTCTTCTGGAAATATATTTCCAGTACCTCTTTGCTCTAAATAGCTAGCTCAACTTAGCGGACGCCGATCGTGCGATATAGGGTATGTGATCCTGATAGGCCATCCATTTGGATCTGAGGAACTGTTGAAGCATTTTTTCCTAGAAAATGTTGTGAACTGTGTCTTGTTTGCAACTGAAACTGAAATGACCGTAATGAGGCTTTATATAAATCAAATCTATAAAAATAAGGAGACTATCCCGGTAGGTATACAGTATTCAAACGCTAGGTATGTACACTGTGAAAACTATAGCTTTAACCTTGCTCTGCCATGTCAACTCCTGCAATTCGCAATTGCCTTAGTATAGTCAGTGAAATAGCTACTTTCTTCCGCAACGTTTCAAATGCATAGGTATTATGTAACTTTCAAAACTGTCATTAAAAAACACGCATCAGAGAGCCGAAAAACTCGACTTCTACGCCTTTGTAAAACAAAATTCATTGACAGTGTTAGTTCCCTTGTAGAGCTCTTCAAATGCATCTCAATAAGTATTGAAAAAATAACGAGCAGAACGTGGGTGAAGTCTTCGAAAGTATCAACACTTTTGGCAGCGCCAGCGGTTCAAAAAAGTCATTGGCTAGTATAGTAAGCCTCATTGTATACGCAAAACTATTCAGTTTAGCGCTGCCCTTATCAGTTTCCCTACAGAACAAATCCCTAGATTTCGTTTCTGCAATCGACCGCACAAAAGAAGTTCTGAATTCTCTTAAGGACATCGGAGAAAATGCCGAAGATTTTTTCAGAGAGGCTTTTCAATCAGCATCCTAACTTGCCGAGGACTTATTTGAAGAACTTCATTGAAACAAACAACGCGTTCCAATCCAGAAACCTCTCCTTCTGAAGCCTATTTTAGAGTCGATACTGATTTCTTGCATAGATTCTTCATAAAAAATCTTAGGGGCATATTCATGGTCAACGAAGACGTTGTATCATCGTTTCAAGCTGTTCTCCCATAGGTCTTGCTGCAGTTGAGCGAGTGAACGAAATGGAAAAGCTAAGACGTTACTTTGATAATGCAATTTCGTTGTCAGCTGTGAAAGCTGAGTACATTCTTTGGTGCGAAAAAAAAATCGTCGAGTGACTCTTCTACCGAAGTTTTGAAATTGCTTAATATATGTGACAAGAATTACTTTAGACTATAAATTTCTTGCTTATGGTTTTAGCAACGCTTCCAGTGACCACAGCTAGTGTTGAAAGAACCCTTTCAGCTATGAAAAAGATTAAAACTATGTCCCGAAGCGTTATGGAGAATTCAAGGTTAAGGTCACTTGCTATGATATCTGTTCATTCGGATATTATTGTGGATCCAGATAAGTTGATTGATCTCATATCAAAAAAAAATCAAGACGTCTTCTGCTTTGAAAAAATGTGACTAATAGGAATTGGAATAGTTTTCTGTTTCGTAAGACTTGGAAGCTAGCCCCCCCCGAACTAAAATCCTGGCTACGGCCCTGCCACAGCAGCAATTTTCTCGGGTGTACGCACTGTTTTTGGCTTTTCACGCTTTGGTTTATCGATAAGGATGCCAGTTTCTTTCACTTTTTTCACAAGATAACGAACATACGGAGCTGACGGTGCTTCTCTTCTTCCAAAATCCGTACGCAATTTTCGCACACATTCTGCAACATTACCATGAATTTCAAAGTAATGTCGCAATATTTCCCAGCGTTGTTCAAGCGTATACACAACCATATTCGTTCAGCGGAAGGATAAAAGTAATTATCTGTCAAATCAGACATGAGCTAAGTGTTACCATTCGCGAAATAAGCACTAGTTGAAAAAAAAAAAAAAAAAGTTAGATGGCGGACCCTTTATAAATTAGAAAAAAATTTAACGTGTGAGTTGAAATTTGTCGTTAAAAGTCATGTCTTGTGTGGTTTTATGTAGATTGTAGAAATTTAAAGCATTTGTCTTAATAAAATATTAACTATATTAAACTAGTCTTATTATAGACAAATTTTTAAAGGAAACCCTTATTTCCACAAGTTAATCGAGAAAAGGATGTGGGCGCAGTAGCGCAGTGGTTCGTGTACTGGACTGCTGTTCGAGGGATCCCAGGTTCGATCCCCGGAAAAACACAAATTAAATCTTAAAGTTTTTTCTACTGCGCCACCTCTCGCGAACGTCTGACAAACATCCGAGAGTATGACTGTCCTGAGAAAGCTTCTCAATTCAGCCGTTCGGAGTCGGCATAAAATTGTAGGTCCCTTCCATTCGTCCCAAAAATAGAAAATCACACAAACGAATGGTTGCGAGAAGTTAGGCCTAGGGTGTCTACACGCCTGTTGCGCCACCTATTTATTTTATTTTTTAATCGAGAAGGGGGAACATTTTTCTGCGAACTTTTTGCTTTTAATGCACATTCGTATGTCCAGCTCAGTAACTATAATTTAAACATTTTTTGTTTCAATCGGATAGAATTGATAAACTAATTAAGTTTATAGATTATAGATATCGTATACGGTGGCGCATACAAAATAATAAACACATATTTAATATACAAATATTTTTGAAACTGGCGAAACTGGAAAACGTGTCGTTGAGTATTTTGTAGATTTATGTCGCCAACAAATATTAACAACAAATTTAATTAATATGATTTCAGCTAAGATTATTTCCCTACGCATATTTTATCCGTCACGGAAGCACTTGTACAAATGACTTGTACAAACAAGGGAAATTTTGATATTTGACAAGTGAAGCGTTTTTCTTTTGTGGTACAGAAATTATAGTTACTTGTTAAATCGGCATTGCTAACAAGTGCCTGTAAGATTGTTAAATTGTAGTTTTGTGGTACAGGCCCGTGTTGTCGGTGGATGACACAGTGAATTGCAGTTACTTCTGGTATATATTTCTTTTAAGATGGCTTATAAACCCACGATATCGCCCTAACTACATAGCTCTAATATTGGCTTTGTATGAAGGTTCCAGAACCACTTGACCGATATAGCCCATTATCAATATTTATCGTGTTTTCAATCGACCGACAGACTGACACTGCCAAAGTGCTAAGTCGATTCAGAACTTAATCCGGATTCAGAATATATTCAGAATCTCCTTCTTGGCGTTACAAATGTAATTGCCTTCCTGTAGACGTAGAGTGTAGAGGGTGCAATAAATCGGTTTAACCGGAAAATATATTGGAAACGAACAGAAACTGCGAAGACACCATCGTAAATAGTGTCCATTCTGCATTCGGTAAATACTTAGACTGGATTTTAATTTTTCTCTGGGTCAGGTGGTCAAAATACAAAGATTCCCTACTTTAAAATAGAAAATACAAAAATGTTTGTTTTGAATATTCAGTCATCGTCGAAGTTCTGAAAGTTCTATATTAAAATTTAAATTAATGTGGTTGAATTTCCACTATTAGGTGAGCCTAGTTTTAGTTATTTAGTTATTATTTTAGTTAAATTTGGAAAATAGAGCACAATATCCTTAGATACTCGTACCTACATAATTATCTGCCTTGAGTATTGACCGCAGTCTAATTTAAATCATTTTTTGTTTTTGTTAAGATGCGAGAGGAGGCAGAGAACTCAACGAAAGCTTCAGTCAACCCTTTGGACGATATCGTTTATTTATCAATAAATGAACTGCAAAATGAAACAGACAAATTGATTTACCCGAAGTCTCTTCCAATATGGGAACCTTATATAAAGCTTATAATGGATACAAATAAAGACTTTAAGACCTCCGAGGAAATACTCATCACAAGCCGTTCAGATATCATCTACTTACAATTTCTTGCTGAATTCATATTAGACTTATCGAAATCTCGACTTCAATTTTATATATGGCTTTACATTGTAGAGGAACTCATTGTGCATACGACATCGGCGGTTCGACAATTACATAGTGACTACATGAAGATTATAATCGAAACCGAGGGATACACTCCAAGATCTCTATATTGTGCCAATGGTATTAACAATTTGATGGGAATGGCTGTAAGCTTTAGTTTGGCCGATGATGAGTTTACAACGAACACGTTGCCAAAAGTTCATGATATGCTGTTTTATATACGAGAATCATTTGGTGATTTGGTAAGGTCGACTTCGTGGATGGATTCGAAAACTAAACAGGCAACAATCCACAAATCAGCCAGTATGAAGAGTCTTATTGGGTTCCCCGAATGGATTACAAATAAGACTCAACTTGATCAGTACTATGCTGATGTAGAAGTTAGTAATAAAACTCATTTGTACAATATGATGAATATACTTAAGTGGCAGATGGCAAATAAAATCCGCAATTTTAAGGAAGTCAATGAACTTGGATGGGCTTTATCACCGTCTAATGTAAATGCATTCCATACGTTTCAGTCAAATACGATAAGTAAGTTAATTTGTGATTTAAAGTTTTTTTAAGTTAGTGAATAGGTGGTTAGAGTCGAGCTTAAATAAAAACTGCATCTCGTTGAAAAAAACCTTCTGGGGGTGATGTGACCCGACTCGTCGCTTCGTTCCATACTTTATTTCACTTCTGTTCCATATACGGAAATGTGCTTTAACCAATTTGCCTCTCCAGTAATCTCGAATCACAGCTAACTTTTCTCTCCTCTAACTCCTTTTTTTTCTTTAGTGTAGTGCTTGTATTTCCCGTGGAAACAGTTCACCTCGCACCAGTCTGATGAGCTGATTCTGAGATACTTCTAGGAGCTCATCTGGTGTGTTCATGTTCATGTTCCGCACTAGGGCGAGTGGGAAATTAAAAGTTAGCTTGGAATAGTTAATTCTCAAGCGGGATATGCAGCAGTTAGTTATACGGTTGGCAAAGAAAAGAAAACGGTACTACTTCTAAATAAAACTCAATTTTATTCTGGCTAGTGGCTAGTTGACTAGTTGGCTTGTTGCGCGAAAGGGTAGATGTAATGGAAGGTGTATGTAGCAGTAGGCAAAACTGCTCTAATACAAAGAAAAAAATGTAATAATGTATTGTATCTTATGTCGTCATTATCATTAACCCTTGAGTGCACTGCTAATTTGCACATAAGGAAGCAACAGCTTCAAGGGAAGATAAATGAACATTTTATGTTACTTGTCAACTAGCCAGCCAAGAATAAGGTTGAGTTTTATTAGAAGTAGTAGCGTTTCCTTTTTTTCGCCAACAATTTAACTAACTGCTGCATACCCCGCTTGAGAATTAACAATTCGAAGCTAACTTTTAATTTCCCACTCGCCCCAGTACCTACGGAATAATCCGGATATATGTATGTAGCTAAATTAAATAGCTATTTTAAAAAAAAATTAAAAAAAAAAAATAAAATGTTGAGCCAGTTCATAATTATGTGCATGTATTTGTTTTTGCTATTGTTTCCGTTGCCGCGATAAATTTTTACTCAGTGATAAATAAAAACCGACCATCCAACACTCTATTTTCACAACACAGATCCATTCGGTCTTGATTGCATTGACATTTTTACTGACTGCAATGCCCTCATAAAGCGTGTCAAATTATCATATGACCAAAAGTCATTTGTAAAAAAATATTAAGAATTCGGCCTTGTTAGCGATCCCAACACTCATTTATAATGACACTCCAGCTGTCGGCTCTTTGGACAAAGCTAATCTGCTCGCTGCACATTTTGCAGCCAGCTCTATGCTCACAGATTGCGCTTTGTCCCCACCTGTACTCGAGAGCGTCGAATTTACCATGGGACAAATCCATTTTCGCACTCGTACAGTTGCAAGAGTACTTTAATGATCTCAACATAAATAAATCCGCTGGTCCAGACTATATCTCCCCCCCCCCCCCCCGGGTTCTGAAGAGGTGTTCTTCGACTCTGGCAACACCACTGCGTAAGCTTTTCCATCTGTCCTATTCTTCTGGACTCTTCCCGAGTAGGTGGAAAATTGCATTTGTCCAGCCCGTCCCCAAAAAAGGCGAATCTTCTTCTCCTACCAATTACCGACCCAAAGCACTTACGTCCATTCTTTCTTAGGTCATGGAAACGCTGATAAACCGTCAGCTTATGAAATATCTTGAATCACGGAAACTCCTCAATGACCGGCAGTACGGTTTTCGTAGGAATAGGACCGCTGGTGATTTGATGACTCATCTCACCGAGAAGTGGAACCAATCTCCCCATCACTTCGGTGAATCGAAGATTGTTGCGCTTGATATTTCAAAGGCATTTGACAGAGTTTGGCACCAAGCTCTTTTGTCGAAAATGCGTGCGATGCGTGTCGATGCATCTCTTATTCAATGGATTAGAAGCTACCTTTCTGGCCGTTCAATTCAAGTTCCAAGTCTGAAACTCACCATATAAATGCTGGTGTTCCCCAGGGCTCCGTTCTGTCTCCGAGTCTCTTTCTCATTTTTATAATTGATCTATTGTCTGCAACTTCTAATCCAATCCATTCCTTCGCTGATGACAGCACTCTTAGCTTCTCATATTCTTTCCAGGACTCACGTCGCGTCGCTGCTCTTCGGCCGTAGAACTGGAACGGCAACGTATGTTAAGCTCATTTAATTCCGACCTTGATAGCATTTTAAAATGGGGTTCAGCCAATAGAGTGGAATTTAATGCTTCAAAAACACAATGCTGTTTGCTGTCTCTAAAGCGAAACCAGAACCTACAGCCATTATCCATGAATGACACTTGCATGTGCATCACCGAAACCGAAAGACTTTCCATTCTCAGTATGTGCGTTCATGACAACCTTCGCTGGAATGACCACATACACGACGAAGTCGCCAAGAATGCTGCGAAATGTCTCGGTTTCCTCAAACGGTGCAAGAAATACTTTACCCCTTCTGATCTGGCCACAATATATAAGGCGTCCATTGGCCCCAAACTTGAGTACAATTGCCATATCTGGTCTGGTGCGCCGAAAACCATATTGCACCTACTGGATAGGATCCAAAATCGTGCGTTGAAACTAATCGGAGATACGAATATCGCGAATGCCCATCAGTTTACCATTGAGCCTATCTTCGGGCGTACTATGAAATATAGAGACTCTTTCATAGCCGCACACCATGAATGTGGGATGCCTTGCCCACCTCTGTCTTTCCTCCTCAGCAGGGTTGTCAGGTTTTAAAAACCAGGATCGCCAAAAGTAAAATATAAAACGGCAAAAAATCGCCAAATTTCAAAATTTTCCACTCTCCAAATTCAAAAACCATAAAAATCAAATGAATTCATGCAACTCGTAATTTTTACGTAAACAAAAACTTAATGCAAATTCCCCAAGCTCCTGAAACTCTGGCTGTCCTATTGTCATTTTGTACACCTTGTTTCAAAACATCAAAACGTCTTCTTAGGGTACACTTTCTAGATATGTAGATAAAATTAATTTGACCAATTGACAGAAATTAATTTTTCCCACTGAGCCTCAGTAAGTTATAAGCTTTTGGGTGGAATCAAGCTTACAAACAGACTTTTAAAACAGGGTTGCAGTTGGCTTAAGCAAACGCCTGGCTAAAAATATCGCAAAAAACACAAACGCTGCGTTGCAGTCAGACAATCTTTTTCGCATTTCTCTTAGTAAAACAAGAATGAAATCGTTTACTTGCTTCGTAACTTCGTTCGCATGCTCTGTGCTACCACTGTTTTCGCGATTCCTCCAAAATCCGACCCTAAATCAATATCTTTCCAAGTTTTAAAGTTGTCTTCATTCTTTCATTATAATTTTAATATTTCCTCACAGATGTAAGGTTTGAGTGAAAATTATAAAAAAAAGAAAAAATGTGAGGATTTTGGTTAAAAAAATTTAAATCGCCAAAGGCTAAAAATATCGCCTTTTTTGGGGTGCGTCGCCAAACCGATTTTCATGTCGCCAAATGAAATTTCAAATCGCCTGTTTGGCGATAAATCGCCACATCTGACAACCCTGCTCCTCAGTACAATTTACAGACATTTAAAACCAATGTGCATCGGAATCTCCTATCTTGTAAATCACATTGCACTATAAGAGTAGTCATAACCTCTTTAGTGTTAATTATACAAAAAAAACTTGCTTTTCTGCCCTGGTTCTTGAGAGTAGTATAGTATAGTAGAGATATGCATCTTTCTAAACCACATGAGCTCGCAGGAACTACGGATTTCTTCTTAGTGGTCGCCTTCTTGGCGGTTTTTCGTATGTTCAGATGGCAGAGATTCTCTCACAACCGGAATTACAACGCACATCCATATTAAAAGTTTTACAGCATAAGTGTTGAGAAATAGCGTTTGAAAATGTTTGTATGGGAGGTGTCACGCCCATTTGTCCAATTTTGACAAATACCGACGATTGTCTCGGTGCAGAACTTTTATTTTAGTTTTTAAAGCGTACCTAAACGAACTTAACATTTTTATATAATACAGAGATACCTACCAATAAATTTATCGTAATAAAATTCTCTTCCTTTTAGCTGTCCCAATTGCAATATTACAGTATCCTTTTTATAGTCTGGGATTGGAGTGAGTAGCTACAGTTACAAAAAATATCTACCTACTGCACTTCTTTGATACATATTCACTGGAATGTTTTTTCAAACACCTAGACTTGGGCACTGACAAAAACGTTTTTAACACTACACCTGTTAAAAAAAAGTCCTAACTATTATAATGTTGGATAAATCACACTTCAAACAGGGCTCTCAACTATGGTGCTATTGGGGCAATACTCGGACATGAACTCACGCATGGCTTTGACGATAGTGGCCGTATGTACGATCGCAGAGGAAATATGAGACAATGGTGGTCGAACGAAACAATATTGGAGTACGTTAATCGAACTGAATGTTTTATTGAACAGTATAGTCACTACATTCTGCCTGATATCGGAGAGTACGTAAGTATTAACGGTATTCTGATAATAACCGTAAATATTTTTTCTATAGCATTAATCCTTTTTGTGGTTCTCATCCAAAAAAGATAATTGCACTTATGTGTAGGTAAGGGTATAAGTCGAGTTTCCACAATGCGATGATAAAAATCACCTATACTTCCTTATCCTCTTTTAATTTAATTCGCTGCGATTTGTGCAAAAAATGAAAAACACGACTTCAATTTGATCATGATCATCAACTATAAAAGTATTGACACTCAGTCATACCGCGTCTAGCGGATTTCGGCGGAACCCTAATCACAGGACAATTCGCGCCATTATCTGTCAAATCGTATGAACATTTTTGTCTCGAAAAATAAAAAAAAATTAAATTTAATAAATAGGAACTGATATTTACCAAGTTTATTGGTGAATTTAAGAGAAGAAATATTTAAAAGTAAATCTTTACCAAAAAGCAGCTATTAAAACGAGATGATAATAAATATAGATTCTTTTAAATATGTTGCGGTTTAAGAAATGTAATTGTACGTCCCTCGTAAAAATAATTTGGTAAAAGTACGTGATAATTGAAATTAAATAACATGAAGTTAATATTTTACATATATTGAATAGATTTTGTGGTCAAGTGCAAGAACGATGGCAGAAGAAACTAAATTAGAAACTGGGAACAAAACTGGGTAACTCTGTGGAGTTACATATAACAAACACACTGTACAGGAATCCAAATATGCATAAGGTATCTATGCACTGATCACCGAATCCCCACAAAAGTCATTGAATTGTCTTATTTGTAGCCGCCGAAAAATGTTAACTCCTCTTTTACAAGGACACCCCGTGGGGTGACTTTCATTGAAATGCCGACTTATTTTAGGTGCCACGCCCCTTTGTCCAATTTTGATAAATTTTCACAGGAACAATCCTTGGCCAATACCTAAAAATTTAAGACCAATCAGTTCAGTGGTTTTCGAGATATAAGATTTTGAATGTTTTTTTTTTGTATGGGAGGCGCCACGCCCCTTTGTTTAACACCAACACTCTTGGGCCAATACCTAAGACTACCTGTAAATTTGAGCTCAATCGATTTGGTGGTCTTAGAGATATCTAAATATGGGCCTACAGCGACATCTGCTAAGAATTTTCCGTCTTTTCTTTTTTCTTAAACCTTCGCGTAGCAATTAGGAACAAACCCGCAGAAGGCAGTATCCAATTTGGGCCAGTCGTTTTCAAAGTTTAAGGAGTTCAGTTAGCAAATTTACCGATGCCGACCGTCTATTTTAAAATCGAATCGAAAATCGCAAAATTTTAAGGTGTTCAGTCGGCAAATTCACCGATGCTGACCGTACTTTTTTAAAATTAAAACAATTAAAGGATACATACGGCCAAACAAATATAAATTGGCATTACCGAAAGGTGGAACCTTTGAAAATGCCGACTTGTATTTTGTATACATTTACTAGTTTGAGAACATTATACAATCCTATACTGCGTGTGGAGAAAATTAAATCCAAATACGAGATATTATATTATTTGTAAATCCTAAAGGGCAACAGATAACACAATAAAAAAAATTGTATAATTGGTAACTTCGAGTGCTTTGTTTAGATACAATTTTTTAAGGGATGATTTTATTCATATCTCTTAGTTTTTCACAAATATTTTACTTGTTATACTAACCACCCCCAGTTTCGCACTGAAAGTTTAACCTATAGTTCAACTGAACCTGAACGTGAGTTTAAATTCGAAGTTCAACTCGGCCGGTTTCACAATATAATCTGAACTTCAATTCAATTGAACTAAGTTTAAAGAAATTGTATGAATAGAATTTGGCAGTATTGTACAGTATAAGTTTTTATACGACTTTTTCAAAATCGTTCGTTGTATTTTCTTTCAAAGAACACACAAACGACGTCAAATATTTGTGTTTTTGTCAAACGCCTGATCTGAGGTTTAAACGGCAGAATACTGTAGTTTAACTTAAACTACAGAATGAACCCCGTTCAAGGTTTAAACGAAACTCTGAAACCGAATTTATTGTTGAACTGAGGTTTAAACTGAAAGTGTAGTTTAAACTCTTACAGCCTTATTTATAAACTGTTGTTACTGTGAAACTGGGGGTTACTGTGAAACTGGCGGTAAGGCATTTTGTAGCGGCAGTCTGAGTCTGATATCAAATTTGTTAATAAATTTACAATAAATTTAAATTAGAATATTTTGCGCACACTTCCAATTTATAATAATTTCTGTAGGAACTTCTGTGATGAAATCAGCTGTCACAAAACTTGTCCTGCGATTCGGGTACGTAAACATTTTGGTAGGTGGCGTGGAAATCAATTTACAGAATCGCAATACCTAACATTTATTTAAAATGAATAAATAGATGGCGCAATATGCGGTAGACACCCTAGGCATAGCTGGTGTATGTGTTTTTATTTTTTGGGATGAATGGAAGGGACCTACTATTTTATGCCGAGTCCGAACGGCTGAATTAAGAAGCTTTTTAGGGACAGTCATACTCTCGGATGTTTGCCAGACGTTCGCGAGAGGTGGCGCAGTAGAAAAAACCTTAAGATGCAATTTGTATTTTTCCGGGGATCGAACCTGGGATCCCTCGCACAGTAGTCCAGCACACTTATCACTGCGCTACTGCGCCCACAATAAAAAAATATATAGGTACATATAAAAAACTATACCTAAACTAAAATAAATTATTTTTTCACTTTAATGTTTCATATTTTGGCACTTTTTGTGCATATTTCTAGCATTTTTCATGCATGCGTATTTGCATGCATATTTTAAGCTTATTCCATTAAGCTTAGTCCCTAGCCCTACTGATTACTTTACTCAGGTTGATAAGGTGCCAATCTTGTTTCTGGTTCGTAACATTTTTTTGCATTGACGCACTGACGTCATTTTTACGTCAGCGAATGGTCCCAATGGGTACCTAACCTACCTACATGCCGTGTACAAGCTCTCTTTGTGCACTCTCTGTTGTCGTCAGAGCCTGATATATATGGTGGCGTGTTGCATATACCGTGTACTAGCACCTTAAGAAACAATGATCTCTTGTGTTACGAAACTAAAAAAAACGTTTTGCTTGATACGGGTTGTTTTCAGGGTAATTCCTCTTATTCTCGCGAGTCGCGAGAATGGGTCTGTTAGCCGGGTTAGGAGGTGCATTTTTATTTTTCACTTGTTTATATACGGCAGTCGCAGTAGGATTGGATTTGAGCAAATTAGTGGTTGGTATACTTTGCTTGCAGGCTGGTGATAGATAAATGAATATTGTTTTTGAATAATAGCCTCCAGTGATTTGTGTTCGGATTCTATAATAGTCTATTTTTTTCCAAACATGTTTAGGGATTTTCTAAAAAACAATTCATTTATCAGCAGCCATAGAATTTCTCACACATGGAGTAGAGTAGAGTAGAGTAGTGTAGAGTAGAGTCTCTGGCTCCTGGTATCTATCCGGTAAGTGCCTTTGGTACGAAGGCAAACGTTATTTCTTGTTGTATTAAACCAGCTTTTGAAGGGCCATTGAACATACGTCACCATTTATGTCATACATCCTGACTACTGTTTGCTGATAGTTAACTTCAATGTCTTAAACGCTGTTTCTTGGTCACTGTCCCAGACCCATGAAGTTGATTCTTGCAGCGATACTCGAAGAGGTTCTGTAATCGGCTAAAAGTTCTCGATTTATTTATTTGTTCAGGTAAATAAAATATTGTATTTGTATGTTGATGTACACCCAACACTCATGTAGATTGCTTTAAGGTTCTTAATTGCATTGGTTCTGTTCGGGATCAGGTTTCATCCCTTGAGCGTTTATAATGTAGGTAACGCAAAAATTAATTTTTGTTTACTCAAATTCACAAGACGATGTATAGGTATGTCATCCATTGAGACTTCGACATTAGGCAAGTGCCCAAAAAGTTTTTGCATTATATTTTAAAACACTTCGGGGACAGTTGGAATTCCAAACGAAAGTCTGTTGTAACTGGGAATGTATACCTTTCCGAAGGTGTAGCCAAAGGTCGGATGTTTGTTCTGTTGTCCACTTAAATTCCCTTGATTCGCTTCGGTCGTTTAATATTTTTTTTATCTCGAAATCCTGGAGTGTCCATTTATATTAGGCTTTAAATGAATTACATTTTTCAATCATTACGAGATTACCATCCGGCCGGCGTTTCATCTTTCTTATCTTGTTTTTTTGCGAAATGTCGCCTCTCTTCTTTATTATTTCGCAGACTAATCATTTTTAAGTTTTTTAAGTAGGTATTGGCTTATCATTTTCAAGAACTTCCTTTTTTTCGGAATCGCTGCTTTCGAATTTTTTTTTATGTAGATATAAATCGGTGTTTCGCAAAACAATTGAGCGTTAAGATAAAGTAAGGGTAGGGTAGGTAGCATATCAACGCCTTCAAGACCTACAAATTCTTGACCTGCCGTTTGTATTAACTCAAGATGTTCTATTTCCACATTGTCTTAGTTGATGTTAAAAGAATCGGTAACTGAAGCAGGCGCAAAGTCCTTATCCTAGAAAAGACAATCATTGAATGGAAAGATTCGGTAACAGCAAATACTGAGGCAGTATTTCCAACAGTAGCAGCTTTTTGAAATTATTCATTAAATAAAGGCACCACCTGGTACTGAGTTATAGCCCTTCCAGGATGCTGAGTTATAAATCGATCACATTCCTCCACATACTTAGCTTTGGGAGGACTAAAAAAGTGTTGCCATTGTTTTATAATTATTATTATTATTTTTTTTGTTTTTTTTTTTTTTTTTTTAGTTATTATGCGAGATAGACCCCCTTTTCCGTAGTAAAAAAAAGCTTGTATTTAACCCCTCTACAAAAAAAAAGTTATCAATTGTCGGCGCCTAAGTTACAGGAAAATTGAGTCGTAAAACAAATTTTATCGCTTTAAAATGTTAACAAAAAAACTCAATTTCTTAAATTTTCATTGTATTTCATTTTACACGGTCGACGACGGGCGGCAGGACAAAAATCAAACTTGTTTGATTGTGATGTATGACGTAGCATTAAATATCACGAAACAAACATTCGTGACCGTGCTACCTCATCGCGCAACACCGTTTGTGTTTTAATAAGGACTGGAAAGTGAACTTCGGAGGAATGTCAATTTCGATACCCGTTTTAAACTTATGTGACACACGTTTTGACTCCATTACTAGTTTGAACTTCAACTTTGGTTGAAATTGAAGCGTATTTTAGAACTACTTCGATTTTCTTCCACATTTTCTTATAAGGCTACTACAATTTGCACGTTCCTTTTGGATTAAAAATGCAGTTAGATATGGTTAAACTTTTTTTATTTATTCATTTTATTTTTAATGTTCATTTTGGTCTAAGTAAGCTGCCGACCGCAGCCTATTTCTCAAATTACTAGCACAAATTTTATACTAGAACTTTAAAGTTGTATCTAACGCCAATTTATGTTTCAGCAAATAAGATAAGGAGATATTTTAAAAATGTGTGATTAAAGCTATACAAATTTCGGACAAACAACTAGTTTATTATGTACAAGTGCTAATACGAATTATACTGTTTCACCAGAAATTCCGTTGAGTTGTAATTTACCTAGTTATATTTTTGTGGCATTTATCAAAGCAAGTATGTACATAATTTAATTATGACTACAAATAATTTACTTGCAGTCCCTTTTAATTATTATATAAAAATGAAGTATCCGACTGACAAATGATCAACGCCCAGCCTAAACCATTTGCTCTACAAAGCTCAAATTTTGCACAGAGATTTTTTTATGATGTATACAACCACTAAGGATTTTTTGAATTTCGACCCCTAAAGGGGTTAAAAGGGGGGTCAAAGTTTGTATGGGAAGATTTTTATTTTTCATCCGATTGACTTCAAACTCGGTTTATGTACACTCTAAAGAAAACTAATTTCTCCGATTTTAGAAATTCAATTTTTCATCCGATTGACTTTAAACTCGGTTTGTGTACTCTCCATGAGAAATAAAGATAATTGATTTGTCCGATTTTGAAAATTTTGCTTGAGGTCCGAGTTATTGGCGATGACTCCTTTTAAGGGGGGCCTTTTCTTAATTCTCCAACCGTTCGTCGTATCGATTTGAAACATTGTAATGCGTCCAAACTTCATAGCTGTTGAATATGCTGATCGCTTTATCTAACTCCATCGTACGTACCTACTCAAAAGATATTCAACCGGAATTCTGTAAGAATGGGGTTATACTGTTATAGAGTGGTACACATCCTCACGATCTTTCCGGTTGCATATGTTGCACAGTGTAGGAAGATCTGGGCAGTGTGGAATATAATATAAGGATTGTCTAACTCAGAAATATGTTGTGTTCCATAGAGAGTGGCTCAGTATTCTATAATGTGATCTTTATTGAGATTCCAGTGCTTCACAAACTAATTGATCATAATATCTATATTTTTGAAGTGTTTTCACCAATAGGGCGTTAGACATAATTTTAAGAGATACTAACTGCTCCTTATGTACTTTCTTAGGTAGGTTTCCTGTGCGTTATATTTATAAAAATTACTGTAAAGGATTTTCTGTGTGTCAAATCCTGAGGACTGCGCGAGCGAAGCCGCGGGCAAAAGCTAGTAAAAGATAAAATGTAAATTTTATTCGGAAGGTTTTAAAATTTTGTATTTTAATTTCGCTTTGTGAAATGCAAGTCCACATAAAATGTAAAAGAAACTTGTGACATGTAAAATACAAATAATTTATCTAGGCAGAATAGGTACATAAACCTATAAGTTCGTCACAGCGAACAACATAATATGTTAGACAATAATCTACCGTTTTTCAAAATGAAACTTATACATTATCTATACCATATTTGGTCATCATCGTCATTATTCGATTTGTTAAGACAAAAAGAAGAGAGACTAACAACAAAGTTGACCAGCAGCCACGAAGAGCAGTGGAAGGTTTTCTGATCGACACGAAAGCTACGCAACGATACCTACGCCTAAAACTGTCCCACTATCTTTAATTAATCTAATTAAGTAAACACTAAAGTGAATTAAACTGTACCTAGGCACATGAATTATTACACTCTTAGAGAAACCTGTTCTTATTTAAGGACTCTCTTGAACCAATCTCCCACATTTATTGTAATGGTGAAATGAAAAGTTAAATTTTTTCACAAATTCATAGTTGTTAAAACAACTAAAAATTTCTAATACACAGTTTGGTGAAGCCGCATAAATTAAAAACTCACAGGCCACAGTTATTAATTTAAATGTAAGTGACCTTTCGCAGATAGCACAAACAATCTATGTGGTTTGTGCGCAGATAGTTCCGGTCGTGAAAACAGGGGGAATCTTTGTAGAAAATCCTTTCAGTCTATTCAGTCTGTTATCTGCAAATATAACATAAATATCTAAGGATAATTTCAAAAATGATTGCGGTCAAATCTCAATACAGAACTCATTTAAACAATGTCATGCATTACATTACACCTAAGATGTATCGTTAAATGTGTATAACTGTAGGTATATAGATTGTGCAAAACTCGGCACAACTTTATATTTTTGATTGTACCTTACCTACCTACCTACCTACTTTATCGATTCAATTCAATTCAATTTTATCGCATAACAACAATAACCCTACGCGAGCATGTTTAGATACCGGGTTGGAAATTATTGACATACCAGCTTGGTTATCGGGCTATTTAATTTTATTTGGGTGAGGACTAAAGTCATGATACATTTTTGTTCAACTTTGCCGTTTCGCCACAAAATTGCGAACCAAATGTCAAAGAGAATTTCGATACAATGCATTACTACAGTCTAAAGCAATCGATATTCAACAACGCATGTAAAACAGTTCTCCAACCTCCATCAGCAGCATTCTAATAATTTATTCAATGGTAGAGTTCCATTTGTCGCGAAAATATGTAGGCAAGTGCGGTTTTTTCGACGGGTAAAGTTACTCATAGATGTACATTATACAGTAGTTAGTTGAAAAATTAAACTTTAAATACCATACAAACGGTGTCTTAAATGTTTGTATTTTTGTATTTTTACTGATTCAAGCAATCTGGATTAGATAGTTATGAGGTAGAAATTAAAATGCAGTTTGTTTGCGATTTACTAAAGACAACGACACAGATGACGTCATCATAAATAACCAAGTTTCGATCGAGAAGAATATTAATGATGTCAAAATTACAATCCACAACATTTATGTAAATAATGTAAATAGAAAAGTCATTTTAATTCAATAAATACTTTTATTATGACGTTTATTTTTTACAACAAAGTTACAATACTTTAGTGTTTACTTGATATATAATGTAATATAATATAATAAATAAATAAGAACGCCAAAAATAAAAAAAATATTAAACATTTCCACCATTAGAGTTGCTTAAGATTAACACCAAATTATTTTTAAATGAAAATCTACTTAGACTAAAATCGATCATATCGCAAACTCTATTGGCTTCTCTTAAGCACCTAGACAACGTTTCATTGGCAGCATAATTTGTTATGTGATATGGAATCTTAAAAAACAATCGGTTTCTAAGCATCCTCGCAGCACATTGAAATTGATTAAGCCCAAAATATCGGAACAATCAATATGATTAGTCAATACTACTAAGAGGCAAAATTCCAAATAATTTGCACCTTGTTCCATAAGAAGGCATATCTATGTCCCAGTGAAGCCTTTTCACTAATAGATACTCTTGTAAAAAGTTTTTGTATTTTTTCAATTCGAAAAGAGTGAACTTCATATGCAGGACTCCAAATTCAACTACAATATTCAAACGCAAAAAACTGACATTTCAAAGTGTGTGGATCACAGAACTCCTTTGAATTACGTAGAATGAATCCCAACATCGAATTACCTTTGGCGACTAAAAAATCTATATGTTTTAAGAAATCAAATTTTTTGGTCAAAAATTACCCTTAGGTCTTTTTTAAAGGTTATAATTGAAAGAAATGTACGTTTTGAAGCAACACTTCTTTGTTCTATAAATTTCTATAAAATATACGAATTCTACTCTTTGCAATTTTTAAGGTTAAGAGTTTTGAACCCAATACACAGTTAATGAAATACTCATATCATAAGCTTAATGATGCATAATATGACTTATTTTAAAAAAATTTCCTCGGAACGATTCAAAGATGTTTGCAGATGTGTGTTACTTCTTTATACCTACCCTACTAGCGGACCCTGCAAAACTTCGTCTCGCCTCAATTTAACGCCTTCAGATAAACTCTAGAGTGATAATAAAATCAGATAGTTCAAATTTCAATGATATTTAGTTGAATGCAATCCAAATCAGTAGGTAGAGAGCGATGTGATCCTGATAAACAATGATTTTCGATTTGTTTTCTGGAGCAAAAACAGACAACGAAGACGGTTTGCCAACACGCGAACAGGCAACGTACAGCTGACCGTAAGAAAAACAGGGAAATTCGAGATTAATCCCACAGACTTCCAACGATTGGACTTGCGATTTATTGATTGTCATCGCAAAAGCCAATCGCACGGGGAACTGAATCCGCTTGAATTGGAATGGAAGATCAGTTAGAATAATCGGAATTCGTGGGACAAGGATTTCTTCCCCTTTGGATATGCCCTTGATGATCGTCGCTTGAATCACATTGTTCATCAGTTTCTTGACGGACAACCTCGTATAGTTGTACAATTTCGGTTGATTCAGATTCCGCAACATGATTCCATTATTTCTTTTGTTAACTTCTCCACCCAAAATGCACGCAAAACTTCTTTTATCACAATGAATTTCACAATTATCCGAAATTTTCCAAGCTTCACAACGAATTTTCCACCTTTACATTGTCCAAAATCAAATCATCCAATAAAATGGAAAATTACATCAAAAAAAAATAATTTTTCGCGTTTTTCCGGAATTTTCTATTTTCCATTCAAAAAGCCATCCAATGGCTTTATAAGAAAACCGGCATAACTCAAAAAACTTGATTTTTGAGCTAAGTATACCAATCGACTTAGAATAAAATTCTTTTTCTTTCTGTAAAATCGACATAACTATATTGCTTCAGAATACCGCCAGATGGATAATGTGACAATTTTTAATTTACCTTATTTCTGTGTATGTTTATGTGGAAAAGCGGCATAATTTGTGTCGTGCCCAAAAAAGTAGACAATAGTTTCTTGAAAAACGGGCTATTTGTTGTTGTGCCAACTTTTATAATAAAAGCCGCGTTTTATTATCGCTAATGATCCATATCGATCATCCCCTGATAATAAAACGATCCAGACCATGAAAAAATATTACTTTGAAAGTTTGGCATCCCTGATTAATTTTCGACATACCTTTCATTCATTCATTTTCAATGGTCCGCTTGTCCATTAAGTGGGTCGCGGGTGTAGGTTGCTCAAGTGGACCCTCCACAGCTCTCGATCCTCCGCCATCGACTCTAAATCATCAAGGGCAATCCCCATACGGGTAGAGGAGAGATTATGAATTTGATCTAACCATCTCATCCTGGGTCTACCTAGGGGACGCCTGCCCGATGGTATGGATTCCATAGCACGTCGTGGAATCCTGGTCGGGGACATGCGTTTAACATGACCAAACCACCGAAGCATGGATCGCTCCGTCCGGAGAAGTAGCTGCTCGACATTGAGTTCCTCACGTATTCTGGTATTTCTAATGCGATCTCTACGGGTCACACCAGCAATACTACGGAGAAATTTCATTTCGGCAGCTTGTATTCGCGATCTTATTCTTTCGGTCATTACCCAAACCTCATGACCATAGGTAAGAGTTGGAACAAACACCGAATTAAAGACTGACAACTTAGCTTTGACACCAAGTTCAGTCCTCCTGATAACAGAATGACCAAGCTGTCTCAAAATCGATCCAGCCTGACCAATCCTACAGGAAAACTCGGCATTGCTCCTTCCATCACTCGTGAATAAGACCCCGAGATACTTAAACTTCTCCACCTGTTTCAATGGGACTCCACTAACATGCAGAGTGCATTGAACAGGCGTTCTGGAGACGACCATCACTTCAGATTTGTTCACATTTACCTTCATCTCAGCTTCAACACAAACGGCTACAAACCGATCGAGTGCGCGCTGAAGTTCAGTCTGAGAGGACCCAAGGATGACCAAGTCATCAGCGAAGAGCAAATGACTTATCCTCAGATCTCCCAATTCGAAACGTTCTTCGCCAAGACTGCGCTGTAGCATCCAGTCCATATAAGTAATGAAAAGGAGAGGCGACAAGACGCACCCCTGGCGAAGTCCAACGCCCACGGTGAAAGGTATTGATTTAACGCCGTTTACCCGAACACAGCACAGAACCATCAATTCCATACTGCTGTAATACACTCCAGAGTTTCCCTCGAGGGACTCGGTCGTACGCTTTCTCCAAATCTACGAAGCAAGCGTAAACAGGTGTAGCATACTCCCAAGCCTTCTCAAGTACCATTCTGAGAGTGAATAACTGGTCGGTTGTGCTTCTACCGGGACGAAAGCCGCACTGCTCATCTCCTAATCGTGCCTCGACCACAGCTCTGCAACGCGTTTCCAGCACCTTGGCAAAGACTTTTCCGGGGAGACTTAAAAGAGATATACCCCTGTAATTGGAGCAATCCCTTTTATCCCCTTTCTTGAAAAGGGGCACAATCACCCCAATCTGCCAATCGCTGGGAGTTTCGCCGCATTCCCAGGCCACTTTAATGACACGAGAGAGCCATTTGACTCCCTCTTCACCTAAGGCCTTTAGCATTTCTGGCCGGATTTCATCCACTCCGGCAGATTTGCCAGCTTTTAGCGATTTGATCGCAAAAGTGACTTCCTCTACCGTGGGACTATTTTCCGCCCTGCTTAAGGCGATGGATGTGTCATCCTCAATGCCCTGGATTGGATTGAGCAATTCGGAAAAGTGCTCGCTCCATCTGCGCAAGATGTCCTCCTCATTAGAAAGAAGTGTACCATCTTTGGATTTGACTCCTTCGATAATATTCCACTTCCTTCCTCTAAGACGGCGGATGGTCTGCCAGAACACCTTGCTTGCAGATCTGTGATCGCGGTCCAATTTTTCGCCGAACTCCTTCCAAGAATGTTCTTTGGCTGCTTTAACAGCCAATTTGCAAGTTCTTCGCGCCTCAATGTACCGGTTTCGAGAAGGAGAGTCCCCCAAGTGAATCCACACCTTGAAAGCCTTCTTCTTCTCTCTGATAGCTTCTTGAACTCCGGGCGTTTTAAACCACGCAGTTCTTTTCTCACCACCAGCCGCCACACCGAGCCGCTTCACTCCGCAAACATGTCCTGCAGAGGCAATAACTGCTGTTGAAAACAGCTGCCATTCTTCCTCTACATTCAATGGAACATTTGGAATTTGTTCAAACCTTGCAGATACCTGCCGTGCAAATTCCTCCCGTATCTCATCGTTCTGTAGCCCCTCCCACCGTATGCGCGTAACCATTTTTGGTTTACGCTTTGGCAGGATAGGTATTTGATCGTTGAGATACAATTTGCACAACACCAGGTGGTGATCAGTTGACAGTTCAGCCCCTCTCAACACACGAACATCACAAACCATCCTTTTAATACACGATGGTACCACAAAGAAATCTATCAGCGATTTCTGCTGAAGACTTCGACGGTACCATGTGTATTTATGGATATCTTTGTGTGGAAAGAAAGTGTTCATAATGGACATTCCATTTGAACAACAAAAGTCCAACAACTTCTCTCCGTTCGCGTTCTGATCGGGGTCACCGTGTTTCCCAATCGCGCTGCCCCATGTCGAGAAATCCGCACCCACGTGAGCATTGAAATCACCCATCAGGATATAAGAATCCATATCCGCAACCTTTTCAAGGGCTGCATCAACTTCATCTAAGAAAGCTGCGTACCCTGACTCCAGATTCGGTGCATACACCTGCACTAGAGCCAGAGTTGATCTTTCAAGCTTAAGCTTTAAGATCGCAACTCTCCCTCCTAACGGAATCCACTCCAATACTCTGCCTGACAGCCTGGGACTTGTGAGTATCCCCACTCCCGCCTGAGCAGACTTTGAAGGTGCTACTCCCCACATGAAGAGTTTCCACCCATCTGCAAGGTCCACAGTTCTAGAACCCCTTTGCTTTGTTGAGGAAACACCAACTATATCTAGTCGATATTTAACAGCCTCCCCAACAAGCTCCAGGTCTTTTCCCGTGAGCGAAGAGATGTTCCACGTGCCTATCCTAAGTCGATGCCGTTGTCGAGCTGTCGAAAGTCCACTTATGCCCCTATTGGTGCATAGCGCATCCACCCTCTGACCCCCATAATGGTTTGCGAGACCATTGACAGGAAGCTCGTAGCCGTTTCGGGTTAAACCCGGCCGACTGCCGAGCGTGACAAGCCGACCACCAGACGCTCGCAAACTGCCACCCTTCAGGCCTGGCTCCAAAGGGCGCCCTATGTTGACAGGCTTGGCAATATCCGAGGCTCGCTTTCTTCTTTTTGTCATCATTGGGTGTGTGCTTCGTTAGCCATGTCTAGGTGAACCTAGACATGTTGCCCGCCCCCCACCACGGGGAGGTCAGCTACATGAGGGGGCTGTCGACATACCTACGAAGCAAAAATTAAACATACTCCTGCTGTAATTGATGTAAGTTGAATACGAATGGAGGAAAGCGATTGTTTCATCCCTCGTCCAGACTCTTGATTGTCTTAAAAATATTTTTAATGTGTAAAACGACATTTTACATTTGCTATTTATTTGTATTTATATGATTTGCTTTCTGTTTTATTTCGATGTTTGATGACATTTTGCACACAGCTGTTTCTCTGTATTTACTTTTTAATGGCGCTGCCATTCGTGGGTTTTTTCTTGTTTTATTCAACTTTTAGAAATTCCGAACAACATCAAACTACGCTTATTTTCTTTTCTTTTGCTATTGAATTGCTAAAAACTACACTAATATAGATGGCATATTTAGATTTGGACAATTTTCGTTTAAACACATTAAATTCGTAGTTGCAAAGTTTTATTCTGCCATTTTACGATGCGGCAACTCCGTACTTGATAGCACAGAGCAGAAGTGGAAACATTCAGAAGTAAAAATTAATTAATTCTTTGGGTTTTGGGATTGGATATCTGGATCATGAAAATTTAACCCGATAGAACACAGGATCTCGTAGATTTGTTGTAGTGCGGGTACATGGATGATCCATATGGATCATTGGGGATAATAAAACGCGGCTATAGTAAGTACTTTTCCACACCTTTTCCTACGTATTAACGAATTGTGCCACTTTTATTAAAAACTCCTTTTTTGAAGTGACACTTTTAAGATTTATGTAATTTTTCTTAAAAATACTTTCTCACAAATCTTTAAAAAAATCGGCTTTAGCTATGGTAATTTTGAATATAATAATTAAAATATTTTTCATAAAATATTAAACTTGCAATACCTTTTTTTTTAAGAACAGATTTTTAATCATTTTCATTTCCTAACAGTAATAATATTTTAACGTTAGATATTATTTTTTAACCTCAATGATGAAGATGAACTAACTTCAAAATGATAAAAAGGTTATCTTAATATCATGCATTTTTTCGGGAAAAGTGACTTCACTTGGAAGTCTCCAGAAAGTACCTTAAATTTGTATGTCTAACATTATTTATTTTTTTTATTCTTATTATTTTTGATTACATTAAATATGGAACTATGCAAATCAAATACACATTTCCGAAGAAAAATATTTGAAACCTTTAAAAAAAAAATAGATTTGTAAAAATTTTCTGACTCAGAAACTTTAAACCGCTCTCCTGAAAAATAGTGTTGTTTGAGTTATGCCGATTTTCTTAAACAGCGACGAAATGTCGAATCTCTTATTATCTTTGCACCATAAAGAGCAAATTATTATTTTTTCTAGTTAAGTTTGACGACCTCATATATTTAAAAATATATTACATTGTAACCTATAACAAACTTAAGCTGAAGGTTGGAAATGATTGGAAGTATAGGGAAAACCGCTCAAAATGAGGACGTACGGCGGATGATTTACGGGATTGAATCAACGCTTTCGTCCATAGTCAAGGTGAATAACGTATTACATTTACATGATCTAGCTACTCGGACTAGTTTGGAGGGGAGCTAAGGTCAGTGGGGATTACCCTTGCTAGTTTAGGCATCCGTTCACCCCGAACTGTAGAGCCGCCTCTACGATGTAGAATAATATTTGCATACCTACATACTTAGTTTTTACTATAATTTGTATGCCGTTATATTCGGAACAACATATTGCGATTTCTCCGTTGATCGTTTAACCAAATCTCGGAAACAAATAACCGTCCTCGATTTTTACTAATATTTTTTACAAATTTCTTGTAAAACTATAAACTATACTGAATATTTTGACACCTGTCTGAACCCTATTTAAAAAAAATTGGCAATTGCGAAAGGGAAAACAGCAGCAGATTATAACGGGGAAGAGGAAATCAATCTCTTGACCCGATATTGTTACGAAAATTTTGTCAAAATATCACAATGACAAAATAGTCATGGCAAAAACTGACAATTATGTGCCCTGTCAATATTTTATGAAATAAGAATTTGTCAGATAAGTGCGACAAATTTGAAGAATTGTCATCTTTTTAGTAGGTATTTATGAAATGAGCCCTGATTGTACAGAAATACGATTCTTACTTAGTGAACCAACCAACAACCAACATTGTGGTACCTATGCTACGCATTCCTTCAATATAAATTTTTATTTACATATTTCATACAAGAATATAAATTAAAACAAAAATCTTCTTTTATAGGTTGATGGTGAATTAACTTTGGGAGAAAACATTGCAGACAATGGAGGAGTTCGTGAAGCTTTTTACGCCTATAGAAAGTACGTACAGACATTTGGCGAGGAGAATAAATTGCCGGGACTAGAGCAATACAGTCATGAGCAGTTGTTTTTTATATCTTTCGGCAACTTATGGTGTGAAACTCTTACACCAGCTGCGAGCCGTTATGCCCTTCATGATTCACATTGCCCTGGAAGTATACGACTGAAGGGGGTACTTTCAAATTTAGAGGAATTTGCGCGAACTTTTAAATGTAAACGTGGATCAGGAATGTTTCCAGACAATACTAAATGCAGAATATGGTAATTTTCGTATATACATATTTGTGAAGATACATTTGTAACAATGTGTATTTGGAAAACTTATTATACCTACATAGATTAATTGTGTTTCTTAGGCAATGTTTTAGTAGATTTGATTAATTTTGTAAGATTTTTATTCTTTCGTACTGAAATTGCAAAACCTGTTACTTACTAGTCTATAAGTTTGGTGCAATTAAAATGAATTCTCAATTTTTTAAAGAAGTTTTGTGAAGTTTTTGAAAACTGCTGCATTGAAATTATGTAGTTGACATTGCTATAGGGTCCGCAAAGTAATATTGACTGCAGTAAAGGATACTCATGGTCCCAATTTTTGGCCGGTTATAGATACCTAAAAGCTGTCCGGTTAAGAAAACTGATAAAATTTCTTTACCCAAAACGTAAAGCCCTTACATTATGTTATGTTGGGGTCATCGCAACTCGTCATGTTAGCAGGCTTGTTGTTGAAGTATGTAATAAAAAAGAAAATGTGGACTATTATTATGCTGTACGAAGATAAATCTAATTCAAAAATAAGCTTGATAGTAACTGTAGCCAGCTATATACAGTGACGATGGCGAGATAGGTAGAAAAATTTCAAGTAAAACCCCACCGAGTTCGTTAGGTGCAGGAGGGCAATTCTCAGAGGAATACTCTTTATTGACTCTTGATGAAACTAAATTGTCGACAACACCCAGAAGGGCGTCTAAGAGTCATTCAAGGAGCTAGTGGTAGCTTTTTATACGGCATCGGTGTCATTGCTGAATAAATGACAAAGCTCAAAGGTAAACCATTTGCTTTTGCGTATACACTGTCTGCAAAGAGCCGGTTGGTTTATGCCGCAAATGCCTATTTTAAGCAAATGCTTCTCAATATTAAATGTGTGTACAAACATACTCGTAATTAAAGTTAAAAGAAATATTTAGGACCAGTTTCAAATATTCCGGATAAAGTTTCGTATAGTTAGCCGACACATAACGCTATCCACCAGATAAAAGAAGCTGGGGTGGAATCGGCTAAGGTGATTTGTGATTATCACAAATGTGACAATCACTTGTGATCAAATAAATTTCTCCGTCTGCGTAAGGTGATCACCAAAAATTAGTTAAAACTTGGCATCACTTGACACTGACATGTGTCATTACTTGTTTTTTTGTATTGTTTTCGATTTGGGTAAAAGCATTTGAGAAGATAATGCACTTTTAGAAAATGCAAAGTACATAATATACAAATAACAAATAACCATTTTAACAATGTTAATGTCTAACAATATTATCTATTCGATTTGCGCAGCCAATAAATCGCAAACTACGTGAAAAAGCACCCGGATTTGACCAAATATTTTTCTGTGAGAGGTGCTTTTTGCCGTTTTCTGGGAGAAAGTATCCCTAAATATGGGACAGAGTTTAATGTTCTCGAGGTCACCTCACACACAGTATTTTGACCTACTGGTGCTGACTGATGACGTCATTGCCAACTTCTTGTCACTTCTTGTAATTAACTGGAGAGTAGATTGAATGTGATATGCTAGTTGGCAAATGCAATTTGCCGTAGGGGTGTTGGATATATACTACAAAAATATCTATATCCTTTTGAAGTCAAGCATTTTTTAAGAATTTTTTAATTTGGATTTTCCACCTCCAGTATGTTTAGCTCAATTCGGCGATTTAATCGCATCAGTCGGACAAAGAAACACCCCATCGTTATTTTTATTTTATTCCTATTTACTTTCAGATCAAAAAAAAATAATTGCAGAGGTACAAACACGTCCACTTTCGCTTAACACATCAAAATATACAAAAAGCCTAAGAATAAGAAGTACAGGAAGGGGCATATCGAGGAAATAGTGAGGCTTTTTTCAAAATAGTGTGAGTTACACTAACACAAATGCATTGACACAGGGCCGGCCTAAGGGGCCAGCGTAGAGTCGGGACGCCAAAGTGCTGGGGCGCAAGATGTAACTCTTACCCGTTTCTTTAAAAGTGATAAAGTAGGAAAATATGTAGCTGAGCTTTAAGGAAGCACTAGGTTATGGTTTTTATCTTCTTAGAAGTACTTAGGCACCTTCAAAGAATCACAGCTATTATTAATCCTTAATAAATAAAACGTACCTTTTACAGGAACCTACAAATTGTAAACGTATGTATAAATAAAATTCAGTTTTTAATTTTAGGTTTAATTTTAATGCAAAAACACTATCACATATATTTTCCTTAGTTAAATAAATTTTAGTTAGGTACATTTTATCTACATCCATCTGATAATAATTCGGTCATACATCTGGGGTCTTCGCGTAACTTTTCAGACGATCATCGTCTCGACGATTGAACAAAACGTAACGATGTAACATCACAATAGCGTCGTTCAATGGAATCGTTCATCGTTTTCGTTTTGAACTGTTTGAGCAGGGCTGTAAAGAAACTGTGACAACTGAAAACTAAGAAAAAGGTATATATGCAATTTGTGTGTGTTGTTGTCTTTTATCTTGAGATAGGTAAAAAGTTAAATATCGTTTTTTGGTTGTTACACGAAATAGCAGCATCGACGACGTCGTTCGATCGTTTTAGCCTTACGCGATTAGACCTCTTTTCCGTAAAATTGTATATTATTTTAGTTTTGATTGGATTCTTAGCTGTTTCTCCGTTGTAAGACATATGTCTTCAACATCTTGACGACGATACCAACCGTCACGATAACAGGACAATAGAAGAAATACCTTTAAACATATTTCCTATTTTTATAACAAGAATACTGCACTAGGGCGCTCAACCGATTTAAGCGCATTGCCCTCACCAACAAAAAAATAGTTCGTCCCTGAACGAGAGTTTTCGACTTGACAGATGAGTTTCAGTTAAATCAAATGCTATCAGATAAATAAAGTATATTTTTGTTTTCAACCAAATTCCCTTTTTTGCAACAAAATGTCATGAAATACTAATTTAAAAGTGTTCTACAATAATATATCTACCTAAAAAACACTTAACAACATTATTTTATGTGGAATATGAGATAAAATTTACCTGTGAAATGAAAAATTGTTTCTCTCCTTATTATGCCCGTTTTTGCAGAATTTAACACAGCACCGCATGTTGTTTTAAATTTCTTTCGGTAAAGAATTGTATTTATTCACTGTATTCACTGTTCTTTCACTGTTTTATTAAGTTAAATACGTAATTTCACTATTTTAACAATTTGAAATTTCAAACATGGCAAATTTCCCCTGCAAAATGACAGATGAGTTTCAATTTCTCTGTTTTTTTTTCATATCTTGCGGCCTCACTCACGTACACTGTATATGTGATATACACTCTTTCCTGTACTTCTTATTCTTAGCAAAAAGCACTACTAAAATCAACATGTAAGTGACAACTAAACTGCTGTCACAAGAAATTATCACAAAAATGTGATTGTCACCGGTGACAATCACCTTACGCAGACCAATTTTGTTGATTGTGACTATCACTTATCACAAATCACCTTAGCCGATTCCACCCCTGATATTTTTTTCTGTTTTATCGTCAAAGTCTCTGATAAACTATCCGGTAGAAAAATTTATCAGGCACTAATGCCCAGTTGTACAGTTACAGCCTTATTTATAAAATTTATACACTCTCTATAATAACTCTAAACGCAAAAATCTAATATATATTTTTGCGTTTAGACCTATTATAGAAAGTGTATAAAGTTTATAAATAAGGCTGTTAGAGTTTAAACTCTCGTTTTGGTTTAAACCTTCGTTCAACAAATTTTCGGTTTTACTGTGTTCGTTTAAACCCAAAGTGGAGTTCAACTCTCGGTTTAAGTTAAACGCCTGCATTCTGCCGTTTAAACTTTCGTTTCGCATTTTGAGGTTTATTTTGACAACTGCTGTTTCATACAGAGAGATAGAGAGAGAGAACAGAAACGAGAAATTGTTTGGGTGCTGCACTTCTTGAATTTGTATGAGTGAAAATTAGAGCTATGATTAGTTCCAGCATTACTGCGGTAAACCCACTGTCATCAGAAAATTTCAATAGATTTTCAACCAATATAATGTACTTTTCAATGAATTCATTTTTCCAAGTGAATATCAGGTAGATCTTAGCCGAAACATAATGTAGACAAGCGTAAATTGTATCGAGGTTTTTTCAATACAAATTATTTCTTTTCGTGTGTGGAAATGACGATTATTTTTTTGTAATGTACTAGTGATTTCTTAAGATTCTTCGCGAACAAAATATATTTCTATACATACTCAAATCTTTCACATTTTGTTTTGGCTGAAACAAGACACTACCCACTCTATTCTTTTTACAATGCAATTTGTTTGTCCGATTTTGAACACACTTCTCGGGACAATGCCTGTTCAGTTCAAAGGTTTCGGAGTTCATACCATTTTTGTATACAGATCTGGATTACCTACATTTTTTGTTTAAAAAAAAAAGTAAAACCAAAAAAGAAATAATAATTACTGCAATAATTAATTGGTGAAAGTAGATGACAGTTTAAACATGTGTCGAAAATAAATCAATTCACTTCGTTAATACCAAAATACACAATGTAATAATATTGCACACATTTTCTTTTATTTCCAAATGGTAAAATAGATAAAGTAGAGAAAAGCAATAACCATTTACTTGGTCAAAAGTGCGCTGGTAGAAAAATATCCCCTTAAGGGAAATTGTTCTGCGCTTCCACAACTGCGTTTAGTTAACTGTCAGATTATTTTGTACTGTGAAACTGAACGAGTTAAACCAAAAGTTTAAACTCTCGGTCAGGTTTAGTTAAACAAACTCTGACTGTACAACTGGGCATTATTGTTTGACAGGAATGAAAATGATGTTTTTTTTATCGTTTATCAGAGTTTTAGTTCAAGTTTTGGTAATTTGGCATGGATAAATTCATTCATTCACTCATTTTCGATACCCCTCTTATCCCTTAAGTGGGTCGCGGGTGTAGATAGCGCAAGTCCAAGTGGACCCTCCACTTGGACGTCTCGATTCTACGCCATCGACTGTAAATCATAAAGTGCATTATGTACTGACAACTTAACAATTTAGCTTTGACACCAAGTTCAGTCCTTTTCCTCTTATAATAACAGAATAACCGAGCTGTTTCAAAATTTACCAACCTACAGAAAAACTTAGCATTGCTCCTTCCAAACAGGCGTTCTGGATACGACCATCACTTTAGATTTGTTTACGTTTACTTTCATCTTAGCTTCCACACAAGCGGCTATAAACGGATAGAGTGTGCATTGAAGTTTAATCTGAGAGGACTCAAGGATGACTAAGTCATCAGCGAAGAGCAAACGACTTATCCTCGGATGTTCCATTCCAATTCGAAACGTCCTTCGCCAAGACTGCGCTGTAACATCCAGTCCATATAAGTAATGAAAAGGAGAGGAGACAAAGTGCACCACTGACAAAGTCCAACGCCCACGGTAAAAGGTATTCACTGGGCAGGGATTTAAACAAAATAGTGAAAATTCGGAAATCTTCATCGTCGAGGGTTTTTCAAAATAATTTGAAATACCCTGTTCCTACGGTCCCTGGTAATATGGTTGTAATATTCATCTAATTCGACATTTAAGAATTCAAATAAATCCATGATATGACACTTCTGACTGCTGTCTACACCAGTCAACGAAAGAATGCTCTGAAACCATATTATTTACAGCCACTTCAAATAAATATTTTGTTTAAATCTTCCGGATAGAGGATTTAACAGACTATCCGAGACTTTATCAGCTAGTCTTAAAATTGGCCCTTAATGTCCAAAATAATTAAAAAAAAAAACAGTGGCGTGGGGTGCAGGGAAATAACTGCACGGGCAATAACTGTACATGGGAAATAAATTTTCCTCGAGTGGGAAATAATTTCACATTTTTATGTGAGAATTTTTCGATTCTAACTGGAAAAGAAAATGAAATGAAATCATTTATGATGATCTTAGTATAATTTTATTTAACTAAATACCAATTTTTTAAAAGTAATAGTTATGCCCCACTTTAGTTTTAAATATAATAAACATACTACCTGTACCCGTCTTTGCCCATGCAACAGGAATTGAATTGCTTAGGTTTTAGTAAAATGCGAAAAATTAGAATAAATCGATTTTCTGGAATTTTCTTTCTGCGGATACCTGAAATACAGTATGTAGTATGAAAAAAAAGAAAAGAATCATGCAAATCGGCCCAGCAGTTATCAAGTACGGGCTGTACAGCGACATTGAACTAGACAAAAGAGTGAAGGTCCAACGACTACGGTGGATGGGTCATGTAGAGCGAATGGGCGTGAATGCTCCGGCCCGGAAGATCTTCGAATCCACACCAGAGGGACGGCGCAGTGCAGTAGAGGAAGACCGCGACTCAGGTGCCGCACGCAAGTGGAAGGGGACCTTAACTTAACCAACTTAGCATGCGAAACTGGATACAGCTGGCCAAAGATTGTGCTGGCTGGAGACGCTTGTTGGTTGAGACCCAGGTCTTACTTACTTAAGTAAGTAAGTTATCAAGTAATAACGTCATAGAGTTTCGCGCCATAAAGACTTTTTTTGTATAGGAGGTTCCACGTCCCTTTATTTAAATTTCATCAATCTTCACAGGAGCACTCCTGGACCAATACCTACCAAAGATTGTCTGTGAATTTACTCAATCGATTTGTCGGTTTTCGAGATACATATAAGGGTTTGATTGTTTATTTTTGTATGTGCGGTGCCACGCCCCTTTGTCCAATTTTGATCAATCTTCATAGGTGCACTCCTGGACCAATAACTTATATTATCTGTAAATTTGAGCTCAATCGAGTCGGTGGTTTTCAAGTTTTGAGTAGCCGAATACAAACCACGCTCCATTTTTATATATATAAAGATCTGCAAGTCAAGCCAGACTATTGTAGCCGTAGGTGATTAAGTCCTGCAACGCAACGTCATAGGAGGGATAACATTTTGCATGTTAAGAATATAAAGGCGTAGCCAAAAAAAATAATATATCAAGGGAGGATAGATTTGGGGTGTGAAAATTAAAAATTCGGGTGAATTCCCGAATTCAATTAGGAACAATTTATGTCCACTGGAGTGGGACATAAGTCCCAAAAAAAGAGTTCGGGGCTTACATAATGTCTCTGCGCCAAGTTATTTCTTACCATTGAATAACTACAAATAGAATCGGCACGGATGCAATCATTCGCTACGCGGTTCATACGTCGCTGCGATCCCTTGTGCTGGTTTGTGAAATGGATATAGGCATATCTGGGATTGAAGATTGGATAAGCAAAGTCCCAACAAAAATATTCCTCTAAGGAATGCTTAGTTATGTAGTTATTCAATGCTTCAGTTGATGTTGAAAAAGTCGCGTGACAGCGCGTCACCTTGTCTAAATTCTCTTTTGGCATAAAATGTTTCGGTAAGGTCTTGCCCGACTTTGATGCAGCAGCGAATTTTCTCCATCGTCATCCTACACAATCGAAGGAGTTTTGCAGGGATGCCAAAGCTAAGCATGGCTCTATGTAGCCTGTCTCTAATATAGATGCTGTCCTACGCGGCTTAGAAATCGTTGAAAAGGTGGTGAGTATCGATTTGGACTACTTAAGGGTTTTTCCAGGATCTGCCTGGGAAAACTTGATTGACGGTGGACTTTCCTGGCGTAAAACCATACTGATAAGGGTCAATCAGCTTTTTTACGAAAGGCGGTCACACAATATGGCAGATAGGATCTTATATTCTATGTCAAGGAGACTGAAGGAGTCTCCTTTCACTTTACAGCCCATATTCTAGTGGATTTTTAAGGCTCTCGACTTGAAATAAATACTTTCAAACCGGAAATTTAAAAAATACCGACATGAGAAATAGATCGATATGAAAAGAGCTGTAGTGAGAGAGATAGGCAATAGAGGAGGATGGAGTAGTATTTTTTCGGAACCCCTTTCCCAACACTTAGTTTATTGTAAAGTTATGGTCATGCTTCATTTAGCTTGAGTGCCTAAATCTTCTCGGCGATAATTTGTCCTTTTCTCGGTTAATTACGCTGAGAAATTGTTATGACTACAGTGGTTACGGACGGCTATGCCATACATTCAATTATAATGTGCATACAGACGGAACAGGAAAAGGGAGACAAACTGGAATATGAGGAGTAAATATACACCAAGGACGATTAACAGTGCTAATGAGAGCATGTTTATTTAATGAATCGTTAAACAAAAGGGACCGGAGGGTTACTTGTGTCAACCAACTTAACATATTCTAAAAACTTTTTATTGAACCATTAGACCCTTCCACTTTCTCTATTAGCAGTTTTCTTTTTGTGAGCTATAATACTTCTCAGAGATGCGGCAAGGATGATTCTTGTGGTAGATAAGATACACATAATTATATAGCTATTTGCTACATAATCATAGCCATGGTCATGAATTGTGTGTGGTAAAAATACCTACTACAATAATTTTGCTTAACACTTAATCATATAATATATAGGTATAGTAAATTTGATCATGCGTCTATGTAACCACTAAGCATCAGAAGTGGCAGCTCCTCTCCTTTACAGAGAACACTTCTATCCGCTCGTTACATTGTATAAGTAATGCCTAGACCTACCCTCTAAGGAATTCTGAATACATAATCTACTATACATAAAACAGAATGTCCAAAAACAAAAACAAAAACAAATATAAATAATAAATACTTTTACAAGCAACAGTCTTATTATTGTTTACATACATATAAGTACAACACTCCGTCCCACTTTATTACGAACAGGATTTTTTTTGTTTTAATTTTACGATATTTTTAAAATCCTTCGCTAATCCGGGAAAAACCAATTGAACAAGGAATGAAGGATGTATTATGTTTAGGTATATTGTAGAAAAAAAATGGGATTAAGTTGATAAATGCAACTTTTATGACGCTTTTCTCAAAAAGATCATAAAATGTACCTGTTCTTTTCGTCTCACTTGTTTACGAACAGTGGCTTAATCTACCCGTTAGAAGCTTAAAAGGTAAAAAAAAAACAATACTAGGTAGATTATGTTTGTATAAATAAATGTTGGTTTTATTCGAAGAGTAGCAATAATTTTTGAGTAATGAGTACTACCTCTTGATCGCTAAATCTCTTCGATTAGCCAAAATGTCAAATAATCAATTGAAACTTCGAGCCAGGATCGTTCCTCCTTCGTAGACTTTTCTTGAAAGCCAACCCCACACGTTTTCCATGATGCTCAGGTAGGGTTGCCAGTTCGAAATCAGTACATATCTGGACATTATGTTGAAATTCCGGAACTCGTCTGGAAATTTCAAAGGACTATTTTATTTTTGTTTATCAATACAAAAAGGGATATAATTAGTTTTATTAACAAAAACCAACTATGTTTTCAATGACATTTCTCTTCAGCTACATATTGACATTTGCATATTATGTTTTTCAAATATCGAAGTTCAGTCGCTCCTAGAGTCTAAAAATACAACAGTGAAAGGCGAAAATAAAAACCTCCAATTTCGACCTTTAATTGAAGTATTTTTAGTCAAACCTATGAGCGCCTGAGCTTCTGCCTTTAAGTACAACATTATATACAATAAATTACAAGCGTGTTTAATGTCATTTACTGATAGGAGTGTTCAACTTAAAATTGAAATTGATTGTAATTTCGTTAAGTGGATGAATCATGAGTTCTGTTAAATTCTTACCTTTTTAAATTCAAAATATTTCACAGTGATTGAAATTTTTTAACTTTCTCGGATACGTAGCTATAAGAGAAAGATATTGTTTTCGTACATGTTTGGGATTTGATATTTAGTTTATTACACAATTTATAATTACCTACCAAACAACAGAAATGTACCCTATAATATTGTTAATTACTGTATTTTTTATACCCATTTGCGCATACAGTTTTGTTCTGTCTAAAATCATTGTAATATGTAACGCAATTTTCGCTGAGTTTTTTGTATTCTTCTTTATATTCTAATTCTCCTAACTAAACTTTCTGTTAATCATTTTTGTATTGCTCTCTTGCTTTTTGGACATCATCCAGGTCGGACGTCTCTTGGTAACTTACGCATATTGGTAAAATATAGAATACAATTAATTCGATCGAGGGGTTTTCTTTGGTTCTCTACGAGTTGGATATCGTCGTCACTGATTCGCTGATTTATCATCAGTACACAATTCAGAACTCGAGATTTTGATCAATTCTGATAAAACGATGATAGGTGAACTCAAAAAAGTGGGTTTCGCAATTCTGTCCGTCCGCATGTCTGTCTGTATATCAACTTCAGTGGCAATATAAATTCATCGCCTACTTGCCTCCTTCAAGTATCAGTTCGGAGTGAAATTTTAAAGTAATAAAGTGTTGTTGAAATTCTGCGAGATTCGCAATAAACGAGAAAGTTACGTGCGACCCATTCGTGCACATTTTTTATTTTTTAATTTGATAAAATTGGAAATAAATACATATTACATACATAATACACATTTTTCAATAAATGATGGAATTTAAAAAATAAGTTTTGCCGGGACTTTTGACTGGACAACTCATTTTTAGCCGGGACTCTGGACACCGCTTAAAATATCTGGACAATCCCGGCGAGTCCCGGTCGTCTGGCAACCTTATGCTCAGGTCGGGTGAATATGCGGGCCATGCAAGTAGGTTTACATTTTGGTTCTGAATCCAGACTTTTGTTGTCCACGCGGTATGTAATGTATTGGTGCATTGGGGAAAAATTGGCTAAAATAGTCATTTTTAGCAATTTTCAAAAAAAATCATAAAAAATATTAGCAAAGAAATTTTTGAAAAATCAAGTAAATCTTGAGTATCTTTTCAAAAGGAAAAATTTCATCTAAAATGACTCTGGCATTCAGCGATATTCTCAATAAACTAGAAAGTTTTGTGCGACCCAGCCAGTTGTGAATTTTATTAGGGATCCAAAACAATGAAAGGTTTTCGTCAAAAACAAACAAGATATGATTTTGTCGCGGGGACAGCAAAAGGGGTGGTAGTCTAGGGGTTGCGCAGTTGGATGAGGATCCCAATTCAGGGGGATCAAACCCCAATGGGGACGACTCCAATAAAAGATAGTTTATATTTTTTTTTTCCTTTTACTTTAAATTTATTTAACGTTAGATAGCAGAACTTGCAATCGCGCGATGCTATAGCTGGATAAGTTAGTGGAAAAAGAGAATAGAGGATTGACAATTGTTCCGGTCGTGGGGTTTTCTTCAGCGAGACGTGAGCGTGGGATGACAAAAGGAGTTTGGTGATCAGATCGTGCGGTTAAGTTGCAAGCGAGTGCAGTGTTGAAGAGGAAAAAATTAGATAGTGTTTTGTCGCTTAGGTGAAGTGGCCAAATCATTAAGTGTGGACGTGGGTACAGTCTAAATTGATCACAAGAGATAGACAATTATATAGTACTTAGTACTACACACATAAAAATATCTATATGTACATAGATTTTAATGCGAGGAGTGTTGATAGTGAGGTGACTCAATAACCCCAGGTAATAAATATCAATTCGATTGCCCTTTAGGATTTATCTTAAACACGATTATGTCCACTCCAGTAGGATCTTTACGAGTTTCACTGTAGTAGTTAGGCGGAAGGGCAATCGCGTGGCGCCCATTCTTAACACCTCAACCTCACGACCATTCTCCATACTGGTCTGGCACTCTCCCTCCTAACGCCGCAGGACGAAGGAGCAACGACGGTAACAATTTTATTTCTATTGAACTGGAAATTTTTCTATTCAAATATCTAAGTGTTTTTCTTATAAACGTGTTTATTATAATATTCTATGTAATTATTTATATACATCTGTATTGGAAAGCGTTTTCTTCTTGTGGCGTAGGTATTAGATTTATTCTTTTATCCATAAACTACTGTATAGCTAATATACATACAACGATTTCAATAATTGTTTTATTACCATTCCTAGTTTCGATTTAAAAATAAAGAAATTAGCTGTCTTCTCACTGCTACCGCTATTTCTAAAAGTTCACCACAAAACGAATTAAATTTATTATGGCGGTATTCCAATTCCATACGGTGCACCCTATTTCAAAATCAAACACTGTCGAAACGAACTTATAGTGTATTGTATACATAGCTAGCTTTAATTAAAATTAGAAAACATCATCAAATTTCCATCAATTCATGTAAAACCAAACAAGTTGAACTTGTCAAGCAGATCAAAAGAATTAATAATATGTGTTCGATGTTCTGTTCAATTCAGAAACACAAGGAGCAGCCATTTCCATCCTTAATCAAAATACCAAAATGGTTGTATCTGTGTAAACGTAACGAAAGGGTGTTGATCAAATAAACCTAATACTTGCTTCAAGAGGTTGTGCACGAACACATGATCTAGTATATTTTCTCAACATATTGGTTTATTTACTTCAGAACTTGTAATAACACTAGTTGAGGATATTTAGTGATTGAAAATTTGAAATGATTTACAATAAATAGCTGTGTGGGATTGAATGAACGAAATATACATTAAATAGGATTTTGGGGGAAAGCAGAAGATATACTACACCAATATAATACGCATAAGTAAATACATGAAATTCACATTTAACTCCCTTTCATATTTCGAACGCTGTCTTGATTAGCTATATTGAGCTAATATATCCTTTTATCCGACAGTAACATATATAGAGTCTGGACACAAGTAATTATACCAGGTTTTAAATTGGAATAATATAATTGGATTGCGCCATTATGTATCTAATTTAGTCAGGAAGGATGGAGTTTGAAATTTGTATAAGGGGTGAACTAATACTGTGAATCCAATGCTGGAGGTGTAGATATAGGTACAGTAAAACCCGCTTAAGAGAAATACCAAAATGTCACAGTCTTTCTTTCACTTAAACGGGTTTTTCACTTAAGCGGAGTCCGGATAAGTGAAAAAAAATTGCACTTAAGCGGAGTCCGTATAAGTGAAAACAAAATGTCACTTAAGCGTAGGCCTGCCAGACGTCCCGATTTTGGCGGGACAATCCTGATATTTGAACCCTGTCCCGATTTTGTCCCGATTTTCTTACTTTTATTCTACATCGTTTGAAAACGATAGAAAATAACAAATAAATCAATATTAACATGTGTTACAAACCTTAACGACTATAGGAAATTGCAATTGTTGCTGTGAATGCATTCATCCATATAGAAATATGAAACAATAAGCTGTCAAGTGCAAGTCGACAGAACCCATATATAAATATGTATGTACTTTTAAATTCAAACCAACTGTGGCGGCAGTATTATTGTATGTGGCGGCTGGTATTTTCGATTATAATAAGGAGTATTGCTTTAAAGTATGTTGACCAAATGAACATTACCTGTAGCATTTTTATCCGAAGCTTCGCTTTCGTCGCAGAAGTACCTAATGCGCTTTGCTAAGTGCTCGATAGGATAAAAGAAAATGTTCTCCATACAAACTAAACCCCCATTGGGCCCAAACAAAATTTCCAAAATTGCTGAAATTGGTTTTCGATATTTCTTCTTATACCTACTAACCGAGTTTGATCGAATGAAATATACGCGCATCAAAGCGGAGGAGCGGCGACCGACGCGACGTGGCATTTTTCAGGTGGCGTTATGCCAGTTTGGTGCACAAACCAGAGAGAATAGACCACCAGCTTCGGCTAAAAATGAGAGTTTCATAGAGCCAGTTTCAAAAAGTTACTGCGTGGTTAAGTATGCGTGCAATGTTAAAGTAAACGGAGGGTGAATTTGGTCACGCATACACTGGCACATAGTAACATTTACAGTTATTCGGTGGTAACTTTGACAAAATTCAAATAATTCAAATAAATTGGCTGTTATTGGGACGTGTTAAGCAAATTGTGTGTTGGGTGTGGGGAAATTATTACCAACTTATATTTCATTAAAAAGCATACAAATATAAATGGGTAGTTACTGTCATAATGGAATTCCTTTGACATTATTACGAAAAAAAAACCATTATTAGTTTAAGCTGCAAAGCTAAAATGGATGATAAAAAAATCATCAAACATGATTTTTTAGTTTTGCTGATATAAATTTAGACCTTTTTCTATATTCTACTGAGTTTTGGAATAAATAATTTAAATAAAAAAGGAGAGAGGACATTTTTTTTGTCAGGCTTAATATGTTTATTGTTTTATTTGCATCTGCAAGAAAAATGTGATAAATTTATTTTAACCAACAAATAAATTGGTCATCGGAATTTAAGAAAAAACACGTTTTGCGAATTTCAGGAAATATTTTTTAATGCAATTAGAATGTTTTCGTATTACTTAATTCGCTAATTTTCCACTATATTTGAATGTCAAAACTACATAGAATCAAAATAGAGGGTCCGCCATCTAACTTTTTTTTTCAACTAGTGCTTATTTGGCGAATGGTAACACTTAGCTCATGTCTGATTTGACAGATAATTAGTTTTATCCTTCCGCTGAACGAATATGGTTGTGTATACGCTTGAACAACGCTGGGAAATATTGCGACATTACTTTGAAAATCGTGGTAATGTTGCAGAATGTGTGCGAAAATTGCGTACGGATTTTGGAAGAAGAAAAGCACCGTCAGCTCCGTATGTTCGTTATCTTGTGAAAAAAGTGAAAGAAACTGGCATCCTCATCGATAAACCAAAGCGTGAAAAGCCAAAAACAGTGCGTACACCCGAGAAAATTGCTGCTGTGGCAGAAAGTGTGCGTGAAGCGCCATCAACATCAATTCAAAATATTACGTACCTACACTTTTCAGTACAATTCACTTTTCGCTTTAGTTTACGCGTTACTATGGAAACGAATATTTTTTTTGTTTTTGGAAAAATCAAAAATGCCACTTTTTCATTTAAATTTGGCGTGTATACGCTACGCTGTGCATTTCGTAGCGCGTATGCAGTTTTAAAACACGTTTTGTATAAAAATGACAAGCAGTCCTTGTTTTAAAAGTGACAAATGTTGATTTTTAATTTTTTGAATACAATACCTAATTCAAAATACATTTACCATATTCTCCTCATAGAAAAATAAAACAATAAACATACCTACCTATTATAGATGAACAAAATAGTTTTCGTTTAACTTTCATAATTATTTATTCCAAAATATTAATAACACTTTAATAACAGACACACCCATCGAAAATAAATTAAATTTCTTTAAAATATAAGAAGAAAGAGCTCAAAATGTATGTCAACAAAATTTCAAAGAATCGCGTTTAGCTGATTACATCGTGCTTGCAATTTAGTTCTGCAGCTTAAAATTATAGGTATTCTTTTTTGTATAATAATGTCATAGGAATCATTTTATTAGATTTTTAATCACCCAAATAGTATATTACATATTATGCCTTTTAATGAAATATAAGTTGGTAACTAATTCACCACAGCATACACACCATTTGCTGAACACGTCCCAATAGTGGTCAATTATTTAAATTATTTGAATTATTTCAAAGCCATCTCGGATTCAATTGTCTTATTTCATATTTTTTTGCTTATTCACACGTATTCACAGATAGAAAAAGAGGCGGAGCTACTTATTTCAAAACTGGCTCTATGAAACTCTCATTTTTGACCGAAGCTGGTGGTCTATTCTCTCTGGTTTGTGGTTTGGTGCCTTCGAACGAGTTTAATTTTCGAGTGGTAAGCGGGTGGTGACGACGTGGTTTTTGGCATTACAACTTAATAGAATTTTAGAAGAAACTAAAAAAAATGCGAAATGACCAAGCATAGCATTCAATATAAGATGGCATTTTAAAAACTGGTGAATCGGTGGCACCATACGTTGTTTGTTTTATATATGATAAGATGTCCTTAATAATTGTTATTGTTATATTGTATTTATCAGATATGACTTCTTCTGGTTAACCAGTCACCCTTGGTTTGCTACAAAAACATATAGAAAATGTACCCGTGGCTAAGAAGGTTACTTTTATTAAAATGAATTGCAAATATAGTTGTAAAGATGTTTGCACAGTAGGTAGTTAACGGATATAAGAAAAAATCGCTTATAAGAAACACAAAGAAATGCACCGTGTCTTTTTCCATATTAATCCTTGTAAATTAAAACGGATAAAAGAAAAACCCTTAAAAGAAAAAATCGGATATTAGAAACTATATTTCCAGCACCCAAACCAAAAAATATATGAAAAAAGAACGTTTATAAGAAAGTTTGCTTTCTGTCTGTTATAAATCGAATTATTAGAAAAAGTACAATTTTTGAATGAAGTATTAAAAATGTAAGAGAAGACGTTGAAAGTGAAGAGAGGGAGTTAGATGACGCAAGATCTCAAAGCACAAAACCAAGTAGGAACGAAGACATAAATTCACTTTTTGTGTTGAAGCAATATTTGGGGAGGGACGATGACCACTTGCATAATATCGAAGAACTTCTTTTTAATACACGAGAAAAGTTACTTATTCAAAAACATATAATTGACTATTTTCAAAAATAAAATTATTATGTAAGTAGGAATAAGACTTGTGCTACTTAATGTAGGTACCTTTATCTATGCTGTGAATTGTTACGATGTATTTTGGTTTTGTTTTTTTTTCATAATAAATACCTACATACCGGCATACCTACCTAATTATTTTCTTTTTTCATAAGCTTGAAATTTGGAAATTTGTTTTAATATTATTGCTTATAAGAAATTTGTGGTCTTAAATCCGTGCTTCTGATATAAGAAATAATTTTTCTTTTATCCGTTCTTCGCTTATAAGAAAAAAACTGATATAAGAAAGAAATCATTTGGATTTTCTGAATTTCTTATATCCGTTACCTACTGCATAGGTTTTTTAAGGAAGATCTCATTGGTCAAATAATTATTTATAAAATAAGTTCAAACGATAAATATATTATGCAATATGGTTATGTACCCGTACCTATCGATTAGACTGAATATTGAAAGTCCCTGAAATATTATTATTAATTTGTTATTTTTAACGTATGTTTATGTATAGGTAGCGTTAAAAAACCTTTAGCTTTCCATAAGACGTGTATAAAAATCTATGCTTTTTTTAATGTCCCGATTTGTCCCGATTTTTGAACCTTCGTGTCCCGATTTTAATACAATTTCATCTGGCAGCCCTACTTAAGCGGGTTTAAAAATTCCGTTAAGCGTATATTTATTAGGTGAACTCTAATTTGTAGGTATTACAACTGTTCTGTACTTAATGCTTATTTTGACAAACCTTTATAATTTACCCTATTTCTATTTTTGTTACTCGAATTGATATCGTTTTATATTATTAGTCTTACGTATAAGATTTTGTTAATTGCTGTTTAATTTGGTCGCATATCGACGAGCGCATAATAATATTCGTTTTCATTTATGTTAATTCTAATGTTTTTCTATTATGTCGCTCTCTTAAAGTTGCTCTCAGAAATTCTCTAATATTGTTATATTTTCTTGTTTTACTTTGTGCTGTTATTCGTTGCCACTTGTGCTAAAATTTGTCATAAACTCTTCCTTTTTCGATTATCAACCAGCAAGCTGTAAGCATCATAATCCATTGGTAATAAATATTGTACATACTCGATCTGGAATTTTAACTATTTTTCATCGTCGTACTGCAATTCGTTCTTCATTGCTTGTAAGCGATATCGTCGTCGATTAATTAATTCCTTCGATCATTCCTCTCGTTATTACCTATTACTACAAATCAACAACTTAAAACGCTATAACTTATGCCCAATTCACAACGGCGCTTTGCCGCTTGCGTGCGTTGACAGATAAAGTAGAACCAATGCTTTCATATGGTGCAAGCCAAAATGCGGCGTCAGGCTTCGGGTCGCGTTTAGATCGTAAATATCGTAAAGTCCAACGCGACGCCCAAGTAGAGCAACTTTCTACTTTCAGTGGCGTTGGACGGCTTTGACATTTTATTTTCGGTTTGGTTTGTTCGATTTGATAATATTTTTTGCGATAGAGCAATGCCGTTCATTGTTGGAGTTGCATGAATTCACTTAGGGTATATACGTAGTTACTCGTTTTTAGTAGATTATGAGGTTTTGCAATACAAATTAATTATTTTACTGTGTGGAAATGACGAATATTATTTCTGTTGTAATGCTACTAGTGATTTCTTCAGATTGTTGAACAAAAAAATATGTGCCCAAATGTTATGTGCACGCTTTTGAAATTTTAATTTTCTCTGAAACTACTCTGTGCTTTATACAATTATTGATAAACAAAATAAACATTTTTGTTTAGAATATTTATAGTTTCTTTTTCTAGTCGAGGGAAAATCTAATTTTCTGCTATGTGCAAATGATTGGTATTAATTTATTACTTGGTGTACCCGCTTTTTTGCTCGTGCCAATGAATTGAAATCCTTAGGTAGATATAGCTACATATTTTTTATTGTCTATCGGGACAATGAACATGAATATGCGTACCGACTTTGACCTAAATTCACGGGAATTCTCCGTCCTATATCGAAGATTCCCTGTAAATTTGAACTCCATAGGCGGGTAGGTTTTGAAGTCCAGCCATAGGAATATAAAAAAATGTCTGGACAGGACAGCAAGATCTTAGCGGAAATATAGCAAACAAAAATGTTCGTGTATTTAATTAATACCAGGCAAATGACCCTATTTAGAGGGTCATAAAATCCTTTCAATATGCATTGCCATTACTGGCGATAGGTGAGCGGATGTGGTAAAAACCCAGCGAGCGACGAAAAACAGTACCTGCGGTCGCAATCGTCCGAATGAATGTCCAGCATACCACCAGATGTATAAATATAACTGAAATAAAATATAAATATGAATTGAAAAAATCGAGTAGATCGTCGGTATCCATATTTGAGAATTTATTAATAGATTTTTTTTTTTAAATAGTCAAGGCAAGTTTTTAACAAAATTGCACCTCTGTATTTTAGTGACTGAACTTCTTTCCACAGCGTATATAAAATATGCTGGCCATTTGGTAATCTTGCACACTTAAATCGTTTTTCAAGTATTCCACAAAGTAATCAATTCACAATTTAAAGGGAAGGGATTTTCGGTGTAATTTATCCACATTTTCTCAACCAAACTAAACATCTACCTGCCTCGCCTGAAAGGACTTTCATGGGAAGGCTTGTACCTGTGTATCTATGTACATTTCATGCACCAGACAATTCTGCCACAAAAATATTCCACGACAAGAAAAGTGAAAATACAATAACTGTTATTTATTTATGAATTTTTTACTATTTTGAACAAATTTCCTCTTAAATCGTGCATTAAAAATAACAGGTATAAGCAAAAAGGAGTAGACTTGCATTCTGCTCTGAATTGGGGTATATTAACATAAACCAAACAGAACTTTCAATTTCTCATACTCTAGTCTCTCAACGCGCCAAAGCTCTGAAGCGGCATTTAGTTTTGGAAAACTGCGGCTTGCGCGCGTTGACATAAAGTACGGTAAAGTTTCTAAAACGCCTGTCAACGCACGCAAGCGGCAAAGCGCCATTGTGATTTGGGCATATATTTTAATAGGTACACAAATTGTTTTGTACATTTTGAAAACACGTTTTTTACGTGCAATCAACAAAATTTGTAGTAAAAGCCATTTTTTTTTCAGACAAAAATGGTCCAAAAAAGACTCGATATTTCTCTAAAATAAACTTTTTCTTCCATAGCACCCCAGAAGAAATCTGGGTGGCTAAGGGTTGGGGCCAAATCGACCAGTCAAGCGAAATATCAAGTTAAATATCGGCCTCCTCTGAACAAGAGGACAATCTTCAAGGAGCTCCGGCAATCGTTTTCTAAGAAATTCTAGGCAGTAGGCAGTAATGGGAATTAACTGTTTGTGGAAGAACGTGTGGGCCTACTAAAGTGTTACCAAACATTTACGCTAAACCTACTTTGAAATAAGCACACATTCTGAAGAAGTTGTTCACAATAATTTAATTCTTGAAAGGATGTTGTGCATATAAAATGGAGATTGTGGTCTGACCAATGGTGCAAATTGTGGTAGTTTGTTACTCCGTCTCTGTCTGTTTGCACTGGCAAAATTCCACTCTTCCTTGCGCATCTCCTGGTAGTAAATCCTGTACCGGTGTTAAATGGAAAGGGTGTAATCTATTACTCCGTAGAGTTCTGTAAATCCTGGTTCCGGGAAGTTCCAACTGCACAGCTAGTCTTCGCCCTCTGCGGACCTGACTGAAAGCTAAACTTCCACAGAACGCAAAATCCCATCCCCAACTTCTGCCGCCACTCCGTCTCGCGTCGTTCGTTTTTATTTGGTGGATATGACCCAGCATAAACGAGGGGCTGATACGCATCAGTGAATACCCGGCTAGATGGTGTTCTACGATTTGGGTATCGCCGTTGGTACTCCAATCTTGCCAACGAACGAACCGTTCCTATTGCAGAGCCCGTATACAAGCACTATTTCCGCGTATTCACGTTTTCAATATATTTTGTGGAGATCAACTTATCAATGTTAAGCTTTTTTTTCCTATTCGACAATAATTAACTGTTAACTATTGCTCAATGCTCATAGGTACGTTAGTTTATTATTCTCACTTATTTGTGTTTGACCTTTGTCTGTCTTCCAAAAAAATGGTTTTTACTACAACTTCTGTGGATCGTATGTGAAAAAGTTGTAAAAATTTTGAGTCAGAAAAAACCATTTAAAAAAAGTAACAACAAATTTTCAAAATTTTTAGTTTAAGGAGCCATAACTTTTTTGTAGCTTAACAGATGTCCCCGAAGTGCTTAAGACTTGTATATGCGCTACTAAATCGTCTTTTCAAAATGTACAAAACAATTTTTGTACCTGTAATAGTTTAGAAGTTATTGTTTTAAATTGTAACACCTAAAAAATAAGAGGTCACCTACTTTGATGAGCTATAACGGAAAATATGGTGAGAATAGACTCTCCTGTCATACAATTTTATGTTCGGCGGAACTTCAGAAATTCAAATGTCATTTTCAAAAAAAAAGAAGTGAAAGCGTTCAAATTTTTTGTTCTGTTCGATGCAATATTTTCACTTAAGAGAGTTTTTTTCAATGAAAAATATAAAATATAACTGAAAATATGTTTCAGGTATCCGGGTTTTTCACTTAAGCGAGTTTCGCTTAAGCGGAATGTTTTATAGGTAATTGGTCGACAAAAACTCGGGTATGAAAAAAGTGTTTCAGATAAGCGGGTTTCTCTTAAGCGGGTTTTACTGTATAATGAAAAATAAAAAATACATTATCAAGCGATTTGTTTTAAGTACTACTCACGGTTCGTGAGCGCAGATAGGTGCAAACTTTGCACTTAAATATTGTTGTAAGGTGTAATCCTCTGGAAATATATTTCTTATTCTTTAGCCAATAACAATTGTTAGAAAAATTAAATGTAAAGCGGGAGTTGTTATAGAGGAGAGGAAAAGATATCCTTTTTGGTGCTTTCAGTGATGTCCCAACAAAAGAAAATAAGAATTGAACTTATGTATATGAGGGACGTATTTGGTAATTATTGGCAAAATGATAAGAAACGCGTTACGTTAGGCCTTAGGTATTGCATTAAAAATGCACTTGTCAGCTTTTGACAATATTCAAATCACCTGTCTACAGTTCTAAAAGTGTTTCTTGACACTTGAGGTCGAATCATATCATATCTCTGTACTTTATGTAAAATGTGTGGTAGTTTACCAAATGTAAATCAATATTAGGCGAAATAAAATATATATCTATTTATCTATCTATTGAGATTGTGTTGTACGAATGCTCAAGGAACGTATTTTTAATTTGACGTTGTACATAGTTGTATTAGAATCAAATAAAAAAAGTAATATTCTAAACTTCAAACAAATGTCATTAAGAAGTAAAAAGATTTTACCTAAGTTCTTCAGACGATAGTGTCAATAAAAAAGGTCTTAGCGTTTGTAAGTCCCTCAACTAATGCCTTCAATCCAATTGCTTGAATAATTATATGTTCCTTTTCAACTTCAGTGAAATGCTTCTCCTCATATATGGTCCACTTTTTGAACTTAAAGTTAAGTTGTTAGAAGTTAGAAGTTAAGTTGTTCTTTAGATACTATTTTTGGTTTGAAATTTTTGGTCTGCAAAAACTTTAACAAAATTTTCAATTTCAATTTTCAATCCTAATAATACTTGCTGAATACGTCGTAAAACATTAAACTTGGAAGTCTCGTAAGTGAATTGTTGGAGCACTTCATCCAAATAGTATTTACAAAAAGCATCATCATCATCTAAATATTTTTGAATTATATAAAGCCAAAACTGAATTATTGAATTGTACTAAAAACTTTAAATTTAGCGCTTTAATGCATCATTGTAGCCATATTTATGGAATAAGTTTTCGTTAAGTTTTTATACCAAAAAATCACTATATATAGAGAAAATAAAAGCTAACTTTCTTCTTGATTGTACACTTGAAATTAGTCTCGTTTTTGTCTTTCACTGCTGCCGTTCTATTCGCTCCGTCGATCTCACGCAGTCTCTTCGGTCGTGACAAAATCGATATTTCACCATACGAATCCGAAAAAGGCCTTGAACCCACAAGTCCCTTGATTGGTGTGGATTTTCCTACGAAGTCGTTAAAGTAAATTTCTTCACCAAACGGTCAGAAAGTCGCTGATCGTACATTTTTTGGCGCCCAACGTGGGGCACTTTTCGGAATGGTTGAAATCTTAGTTCTTGGTGAAAACGTGATAAATAGTTCAAAGACATCTTATGTATACTAAAAAGTGAATATACATATATAAGACATTAAACATTTATAAAAGTGAGTTGCGGTTCGGTATTCGGTTCGGTATTCGGTTTCGCGGGAAGAAAAAGTGGAGAAAGAACCAGGAGAACACTAGGAGAAGAACCCATCCCAACACAAAAAGAAAACTGGAGGAAGGAGAGACCTGCTGCTAAAAAACACCTCGGCCAAGGAAGTAACAGGGAAAGTTAAGTATTCCTCCCTGTAAAGGTACGTGATTAACACTCCAAAGGGTAGAATTTGCGTTAAAAAAAAAAAAACAATTGATTAATCATTAAAAAAAAGTTAATTAAACCAAATCTAATTAACTTCAAATTGTTAAATAACGCAACTTCGACATACGAGGAGAAATACTGCATTTAAAATATATTACGTTTTATTCATAAATTATAAAATAAATTTATGCTGCAACAACATGTTATAACAATAAAGCTATGTGTAATTGATATAACCATCGACCATACATAAATTGATCATTACTGCGGTTACCTCGTCAGGAGGAGATCAGAATTAGAATCCACAAACAATTCCACGTTCCACATCTTCGATTTTTATATGTTGCTTTTCAAATCATTCGCATATGAGCTTTAGCCCACTTGAATGCTAATATCATCATTCAAAGCTAATCAAAATTGCATAGTAGGTTCTTTCGTCCACTCGTTCGCTCGATCGTCTCATCTACAGCAGACAAGTATACGCACTCACTCAAAGCTCTACATTCTTTCAACGGGTTAATTTTCGAAAACCCTTTTCGGTTGATTTACATACTGCATTGCCGTAGATATCATTATCATTTATCATCGCTAAATTGCATCAGCCTTGTCGTGCGTCGTTGGATTTTGATTTCATCGCATATTCAGATTTGGAGTTCGAATTTTTGTTCGCATAACAACATTGTTTCGGTTATTCTATTACATGATTGGAACTAATAGTAAATAGGTTGAATTTCGATTACGGTTCACATTCACCTACACATTGCGCTCTTCTTTTGGTCTCGTCATATTTATGCAAATTTGATAGCGATAGTTAGTTGCAGCAAATTGCTACTTGCTTTGGATGTGGATACAATTTATCTGGTTTGGGCTAGCTGAAACATTAGTCGTTGTTGAAGGGAATCGTATATCTACGAATTAGACTACATCGTTCTATTTCGTCGTTTAAGGGAACTAGTATTACACAACTGATTGGTTATATCATCAAACTGTTTCGTCGCTGTCATCAAAAATAATAATCGGTTGCAAGTAATTCATCATCGTCGGAAATCGCTGCTTCTCATCAGACTTTCGTTGGTTCCTAGTCCTTTTCGATCAATTTTAATTTAATCGACGGTCACCATGACAGAACATTCGATTGAAGAATTAAAACAAATGCGGTCCTCGTCAAAGGGAAGCATTACACGAATCAAGAACAACATTAGGAGTGAGTTGTCGGCTACAGAATTGGAATGTCGCTTAGGGATAGTCGAGTCCTATTTTAAGCAAGTTTTGGCGTATCAAACACAAATTGAACGAATTGAACCTACAGATGTGGGTAGAGGTGATATCGAAGACCTCTACATTTCTACAAAAACAAAAATCTTATCTGCTTTAGGTCCAAGAAGAGGTAGTGTCTTAGAAACAACTTTCTCGGTTCCACAATCGGTGAACCATTTGCAAAAACTTAGCTTGCCCAAATTCAGTGGGAAATATTCGGAGTTTAAAAACTTTATCAACTCGTATAAAAAACTCGTTGACGATGATCCTAGTCTATCAGCCATCGAAAAATTTAACTACTTGCTTACTTGCTTAAGTGGCCAAGCTCTTGGTACAATAAGGGCATTTCAAGTGACAGAGGAAAACTATCCTAAAGCACTTACGAGACTTAAAGATCGTTATGATAACGATTGCCTCATTTTCTCGGAGAATATATCACAATTATTTGAATTGTCAACTATTCCAAAGCCATCTGCGTCTCTTTTGCGCAGTCTAGTGGACAATGTTTCAGCTTTGTATAGTTCATTAAAGTCCCTCGGATCACACGCGGACATATGCAATGCTGTGATAATTTATATCACTATGTCCAAGGTGGATGCTGATACTCAATCCAAATGGGATGAACAGTGCGACTTCAAATCATTTCCGACTTGGGATAAGTGTGCTGAAGTCTTAAACAAACGCTGCCAATACTTAGAGGCACGTGATAGCAAACAACTTCGCGTAGATAATAAAAAACTGCCAACAAAGAGCAACCGCATACAAACATCGTTAACCCTATCGCAAAAGTCATGCAATTTTTGTAAGGAAACAAACCATCTGATAAGCAGTTGCGCTAGCTTTAGCAAGCTTTCAGTACAAGATCGTTTCGCTAATGTTAAGAAGCTAGGTCTTTGCCTGAACTGTTTAGGTAAGGGTCACAATGTAGCTAGATGCCCGTCATCATATCGATGTAAGACATGCAAACAGACACATCATAGCTTGTTGCATCGAACACAACAACAGCAAGTTGTACCATGCGATAATATGCAACCAACTACAAGTTCCGCAGCCTCCAACTCTGCATTGGAAAAGAAGCCAGTTGCACGGCCATCGCAAGTGATTTTAGCTACAGCTTTGGTTTTGGTCAGAGATAGTTTTGGGAGCTTCCAACTCGGACGAGTGTTGCTAGATTCAGGCTCACAAGTCAACTTTATAAACGAACGATTCGCTAAGATCCTAAATTTGCAAAGACAACGAAGGAATATAGATATTGTTGGAATCGGATCAACAGAAACAAAGATTAGCTTCTACACACAAACCACTATTCGATCAAGGTTCAATAATTTTGAACTTTCGCTAGAATTTCTTGTCGCACCAACCATCACTGGTTATCAACCCGATTCAGAGCTAAACATAGGGAATTGGAACCTGCCTAACAATATTGAACTCGCAGATGCAAAGTTCAACCACCCATCGCCAATAGATTTGCTGCTAGGAGCAGAAGCATTTTTTGATTTGCTTTTGGTAGGCAAAATTAAATTGGGAGCAGAGCTACCATCATTGCAACGGACACAATTAGGGTGGATTGTGTCTGGGAGATACAAGAATCAGCTGGAGTCTGACAAACAGATATGCTGTCTCAACTCAACGGAGGACGCGCTGGATGCATTCGTGGAAAAATTTTGGGAGCTGGAAGCGGTGGATGGACGCAAGTCTAAGTGGACAGACGAGCAGGCTGAGGTCGAGACACATTTTCGCCAAACGATTGAAGAGTTGCCAAGTGGAAGGCTAATGGTCCAACTTCCTTTTAAGAGCGATCCTGCCTGCTTAGGAAAGTCATTCGACATAGCATTCAGGAGATTTTTAGCACTTGAGCGCAGATTATCCAAAAATCCTGCCATCAAAACCGACTATGTCAAGTTTCTTCAAGAATATAGAGTTCTTGGACACATGTCTTTAGTAAAGAATCCTGATTTAGAGGAACCTCATTACTATCTCCCCCATCAGGCTGTTCTTAAGCCAGGTAGTGTCTCCACAAAGTTAAGAGTAGTTTTTGATGCCTCTTGCTGCACATCTTCGCAGGTGTCTCTCAACAGTATCCTAATGGCTGGACCCACTATACAAGATGATCTTTTTTTGATTTTGCTTCGTTTTAGGCTGCATAGATACGTTTTGACTGCAGATATAGTCAAAATGTATAGACAGGTACTTATTCACCCCGCTGATCGTCGTTACCAATACATCTTGTGGAGAGAAAACGAGCACTCACCTATACAAACTTTTCAACTAAACACAGTTACCTATGGCACAACTTCAGCCCCATTTTTAGCTATTCGGTCGCTCATGTACCTTGCCGACAAATTCGCTGACAAATATCAATTAGGATCCAAAATACTTCGCTCTGATTTTTATGTAGATGATATGCTAACTGGAGCTGACGACCTCGACACATTGCAAAAAATTCAGGACGAAGTAACAACAATTTTGAGGGCTGCAGGGTTTGAGCTATCAAAGTGGCATAGCAATTATACAAACGCTTTTGAGACGTCAGAACAAAATCAAAAGAGTAAAAATATTATCGTAGCCGACTCAAACCTAACGAGTACTCTTGGGATCACTTATGATCCCACAAACGACAACTTCTCATTTTCATATCAAAATAGTCGTACGTATTTACATTGCACAAAACGAACTATGTTGTCCGTATCGTCTGCTTTATTTGATCCAATGGGTTTACTTAGCCCAATCATTATAACAGCAAAAATCTTACTCCAAAAAGTATGGATAGAAAAACTGGATTGGGATGCTGCGGTTCCTCATACTATAACAAATAAGTGGCATCAATTCATCACGGATTTACATTCGCTGAAAAATCTTTCAGTACCACGATATGTCTTATCGCCAGATAAAAAGGATATACAAATTCATGGATTCTGCGATGCGTCATTAGACGGATACGGTTGCTGTATCTACGTCAGAACCACTGATACGTCAGGTTCAACTGTTGTCCAACTCTTGGTGGCAAAGTCTCGAGTATCCCCAGCGAAAAAGAAGCAACTGCCTCGACTCGAGCTTTGCGCAGCTCACCTCCTCTCAAAGTTGTGGTCAAAAATTGAACCAATCTTCAGAAAATCGTATTCGAAAATTTATTTTTGGACGGACGCTAGCATTGTTTTGCATTGGATCGCTACGCATTCGTCCAAACTTACCACCTTTGTAGGAAATCGAATAGCGGAAATACAAGAACATTCAGAGGGTATCATGTGGAGACATGTCCCTACCTCAGAGAACCCCGCCGATATAGTTTCGCGTGGCTGTACGATTCAGGAGCTAAGAGACTCGATATGGTTTTCTGGACCCCAATTTTTAATGGAAGGACCAGAAAAGTGGCCTTTAAATCTGAATGTCCAACTTTCCCCGGAACTTTTGACTTTAGAGAAGAGAAAAACCACACTGCTTTGCAAAAAACACCCTGAACATATTCCATATTTTTTAAACGTCATACATAAATACAGTTCATATAGAAAGGTAGTGCGTATTTTCGCGTATGTACTACGATTCATACGACACAAATCGAAAGACAACGTTGGATTATTAACGCCCACAGAACTCGATTCAGCTCTTCTTAAGATCATATGGATCGTCCAGACCCACTATTTTCCAGAGGAAATCGATACTATCCGTAAAGAAAGGCAACTAAAAGGATCGATCAAATGGTTAAACCCGTTCTTGGATGAATCGCACGGCATGCAGCTATTAAAAGTCGGTGGTCGACTAAAAAATGCGAACATCACAGAGGAGCAGAAATATCCAATTCTTCTCCCGAAAGATTCCAGTTTCGTATTTAGTATGATCAGGGATATACACATATCTAACTTTCATGCTGGACCAAAATCTCTGGTTGCATTAATTAGACAACGCTTCTGGATCATCAATGCACGAGACGTTGCCAGAAAAGTTGTCCGGCAATGCGTACATTGTACTAGATACCGTCCGAAGCTGCTTCAGCAGGTCATGGGGGATTTACCCTCGGAAAGAGTTATGTCATCTCGGCCATTCTCTCGTTGTGGTGTGGATTTTTGTGGTCCCATTTATACGTTTTATAGGATTCGTGGCAAGGTTCCCTATAAGACGTATATTGCTGTTTTTGTCTGCCTTGCTTCAAAAGCTGTACATCTTGAAGCAGTTTCTGATCTGTCTGCAAACGCGTTCATAGCTTCACTTAAACGCATGATTGGTCGTAGAGGTCTCCCATATGAAATCTTTTGCGACAACGCAACGAACTTCGTTGGAGCCAACTCAAAATTAGTAGAACTGCGTAACATGTTGTTTCAGAAGACATCACAAGACACTATAATTAACTTTTGTACTAATGACAATATAAACTTTCGTTTCATCCCACCTAGGGCTCCACACTTTGGTGGAATCTGGGAGGCTGCAGTTAAGGTCGCCAAGGGTCACCTATACCGAAGTCTTTACAACGCCAAGCTCACCTTTGAGGAATTATCGACAGCATTGGTCGAAATCGAGGCCGTGATGAATTCCCGGCCTATATCTGCGCTATCGACAGACCCCAATGACTTGCAAGCCTTGACGCCTGGACATCTGCTCATCGGAGCACCCTTGAAAGCCATTCCCGAAGCCCCAGATGACGTATCTGACATCAGCTATCTTCAACGATGGCGGCGCATTAATGCCGTCAAGACTCATTTTTGGAAGCGCTGGACCGACGAATACGTCAGCGAGTTGCAACAGCGATCTAAGTGGTCAACAGATCAACAGAATCTTCTCATCGATACAATGGTCATTGTGCACGAGGATAATCTACCTCCCCAAAAGTGGCTGGTTGGTAGAGTCACCAAAACTTTTCCTGGTCAAGATGGCAAAGTGAGAGTTGCCGACATTCGAACGCCAAGAGGAATCATCAGACGTCCAATCCGCAAACTTGCCATTCTTCCTGTTTGAAAGGGAGCTTTCAAAGGGGGCGGAATGTTGGAGCACTTCATCCAAATAGTATTTACAAAAAGCATCATCATCATCTAAATATTTTTGAATTATATAAAGCCAAAACTGAATTATTGAATTGTACTAAAAACTTTAAATTTAGCGCTTTAATGCATCATTGTAGCCATATTTATGGAATAAGTTTTCGTTAAGTTTTTATACCAAAAAATCACTATATATAGTGTAATAGAATATGTTATGTAGTAGGACTATACAATCGGCTCATCCAACCTCTCAGTTGTTCATTGATTAATGTAACCTCTCGGTTAGGCATTCCATTGAAAGATTGGAACGAGTCTTCGAATTCTGACAGCTGAAGCAACCAATGAGGGGGCTCGTTCTATTCGGCCAATGAAATGACTCGATCTATTGGGTTTGCGCAGATGACTGGAAAAACGCAGAAGTAACATGTAAAAGTATGAATAGAGCGAAATCGGTTCGGACGTGCGTTGAAGAAAATAAGAATAAAATTAATAAAGAAAAGACATTTTTATTGTACTAAAAACAAAATAAAATTATAATAAATAAAGTTGAATAAAAATAGAGAAAATAAAAGCTAACTTTCTTCTTGATTGTACACTTGAAATTAGTCTCGTTTTTGTCTTTCACTGCTGCCGTTCTATTCGCTCCGTCGATCTCACGCAGTCTCTTCGGTCGTGACAAAATCGATATTTCACCATACGAATCCGAAAAAGGCCTTGAACCCACAAGTCCCTTGATTGGTGTGGATTTTCCTACGAAGTCGTTAAAGTAAATTTCTTCACCAAACGGTCAGAAAGTCGCTGATCGTACATGAATAATCGATTTAAGAGTTGTCGGTGAATACCAGCATAAATGTTCATTTCAACCTTCTTCCACGGTTTCACTTCTTTAACCGGAGGTCCTATAACATTCAACTTCGTAGGCAAGCTATCCAATATTTTTATAGATAAAGATTTGCCCTGAGAAGTATTTGGAAGCAAGTTTTTTGCCAATTTCGGGTGATCCCTCATTTACACTGTGCTGCAATTTGTCCTAAATTTTTTTGTGTAGGTATATACATAATTCTCGAGTATATTCATTAATTGACATCGAAATAGGTATTTAACATTTATACCTAATCCATTTAAAATTTATTAAACTTAAATATTTCCAGTACACATTTTTGTCTGTCATTTTTTTCACAAAATGTGTACGATTAAATTATTACTTTAGGTCCATAGCACCATAGCTCATATGGAATTTATACTCTACCAAGTTCATCACGGTCGCTTTAGGGGTCCTGAGCTCGAGAAGTTGTAAAAAATCTCAATCTGAACATTTAACACTTTATTTAATGCATTCTGAGTAACCTGAAACCAAAAATGACAGAACGATCTACAGTCGCGAGATTCTGGCAGAGCCTACACATTTTCCTATTATAATTTCAAACAAAAGGACTTGTATCATCAATAAATAGATGTTTAATTTCAGTGATCAAAATCTCTAAAGAATAAATTATAATTCCTACATTTTGTGAGATATTTCACTTCAACGTAAATATTATTACTAAAGTTGAACGTCTTTCTGCAAGATCATCGATTGACAAGTTGCTAAAAATCACTTGGTTTGTTTGTCTTGTGCTACAGCTAAGCACTCATAAATCTAAAATAATAAGATTATTATGTAGCTGACCTCCCCGTGGTGGGGGGCGGGCAACATGTCTAGGTTTACCTAGACATGGCTGACGAAGCACACACCCAACGATGACAAGAAGAACTAGAAGAGCCTCGGATATTGCCAAGCCTGTCATAATAGGGCGCCCTTTGGAGCCAGGCCTGGAGGGTGGCAGTTTGCGAGCGTCTGGTGGTCGGCTTGTCACGCTCGGCAGTCGGCCGGGTTTAACCCGAAACGGCTACGAGCTTCCTATCAATGGTCTCGCAAACCATTATGGGGGTCAGAGGGTGGATGCGCTATGCACCAATAGGGGCATAAGTGGACTTTCGACAACTCGACAACGGCATCGACTTAGGATAGGCACGTGGAACATCTCTTCGCTCACGGGAAAAGACCTGGAGCTTGTTGGGGGGCTGTTAAATATCGACTAGATATAGTTGGTGTTTCCTCAACAAAGCAAAGGGGTTCTGGAACTGTGGACCTTGCAGATGGGTGGAAACTCTTCATGTCGGGAGTAGCACCTTCAATGTCTGCTCAGGCGGGAGTGGGGATACTCACAAGTCCCAGGCTGTCAGGCAGAGTATTGGAGTGGATTCCGTTAGGAGGGAGAGTTGCGATCTTAAAGCTTAAGCTTGAAAGATCAACTCTGGCTCTAGTGCAGGTGTATGCACCGAATCTGGAGTCAGGGTACGCAGCTTTCTTAGATGAAGTTGATGCAGCCCTTGAAAAGGTTGCAGATATGGATTCTTATATCCTGATGGGTGATTTCAATGCTCACGTGGGTGCGGATTTCTCGACATGGGGCAGCGCGATTGGGAAACACGGTGACCCCGATCAGAACGCAAACGGAGAGAAGTTGTTGGACTTTTGTTGTTCAAATGGAATGTCCATTATGAACACTTTCTTTCCACACAAAGATATCCATAAATACACATGGTACCGTCGAAGTCTTCAGCAGAAATCGCTGATAGATTTATTTGTGGTACCATCGTGTATTAAAAGGATGGTTTGTGATGTTCGTGTGTTGAGAGGGGCTGAACTGTCAACTGATCACCACCTGGTGTTGTGCAAATTGTATCTCAACGATCAAATACCTATCCTGCCAAAGCGTAAACCAAGAATGGTTACGCGCATACGGTGGGAGGGGCTGCAGAACGATGAGATACGGGAGGAATTTGCACGGCAGGTATCTGCAAGGTTTGAACAAATTCCAAATGTTCCATTGAATGTAGAGGAAGAATGGCAGTTGTTTTCAACAGCAGTTATTGCCTCTGCAGGACATGTTTGCGGAGTGAAGCGGCTCGGTGTGGCGGCTGGTGGTGAGAAAAGAACTGCGTGGTTTAAAACGCCCGGAGTTCAAGAAGCTATCAGAGAGAAGAAGAAGGCTTTCAAGGTGTGGATTCACTTGGGGGACTCTTCTTCTCGAAACCGGTACATTGAGGCGCGAAGAACTTGCAAATTGGCTGTTAAAGCAGCCAAAGAACAGTCTTGGAAGGAGTTCGGCGAAAAATTGGACCGTGATCACAGATCTGCAAGCAAGGTGTTCTGGCAGACCATCCGCCGTCTTAGAGGAAGGAAGTGGAACATTATCGAAGGAGTCAAATCCAAAGATGGTACACTTCTTTCTAATGAGGAGGACATCTTGCGCAGATGGAGCGAGCACTTTTCCGAATTGCTCAATCCAATCCAGGGCATTGAGGATGACACATCCATCGCCTTAAGCAGGGCGGAAAATAGTCCCACGGTAGAGGAAGTCACTTTTGCGATCAAATCGCTAAAAGCTGGCAAATCTGCCGGAGTGGATGAAATCCGGCCAGAAATGCTAAAGGCCTTAGGTGAAGAGGGAGTCAAATGGCTCTCTCGTGTCATTAAAGTGGCCTGGGAATGCGGCGAAACTCCCAGCGATTGGCAGATTGGGGTGATTGTGCCCCTTTTCAAGAAAGGGGATAAAAGGGATTGCTCCAATTACAGGGGTATATCTCTTTTAAGTCTCCCCGGAAAAGTCTTTGCCAAGGTGCTGGAAACGCGTTGCAGAGCTGTGGTCGAGGCACGATTAGGAGATGAGCAGTGCGGCTTTCGTCCCGGCAGAAGCACAACCGACCAGTTATTCACTCTCAGAATGGTACTTGAGAAGGCTTGGGAGTATGCTACACCTGTTTACGCTTGCTTCGTAGATTTGGAGAAAGCATATGACCGAGTCCCTCGAGGGAAACTCTGGAGTGTATTACAGGAGTATGGAATTGATGGTTCTCTCTTGAGAGCCATTCAATCTCTTTACACAAACTGTAAAAGCTGTGTTCGGGTAAACGGCGTTAAATCAATACCTTTCACCGTGGGCGTTGGACTTCGTCAGGGGTGCGTCTTGTCTCCTCTCCTTTTCATTACTTATATGGACTGGATGTTACAGCGCAGTCTTGGCGAGGAACGTTTCGAATTGGGAGATCTGAGGATAGGTCATTTGCTCTTCGCTGATGACTTGGTCATCCTTGGATCCTCTCAGACTGAACTTCAGCGCGCACTCGATCGGTTTGTAGCCGTTTGTGTTGAAGCTGAGATGAAGGTAAACGTGAACAAATCTGAAGTGATGGTCGTCTCCAGAACGCCTGTTCAATGCACTCTGCATGTTAGTGGAGTCCCATTGAAACAGCTGGAGAAGTTTAAGTATCTCGGGGTCTTATTCACGAGTGATGGAAGGAGCAATGCCGAGTTTTCCTGTAGGATTGGTCAGGCTGGGTCAATTTTGAGACAGCTTGGTCATTCTGTTATTAGGAGGACTGAACTTGGTGTCAAAGCTAAGTTGCCAGTCTTTAATTCGGTGTTTGTTCCAACTCTCACCTATGGTCATGAGGTTTGGGTAATGACCGAAAGAATAAGATCGCGGATACAAGCTGCCGAAATGAGATTTCTCCGTAGTATTGCTGGTGTGACCCGTAGAGATCGCATCAGAAATACCAGAATACGTGAGGAACTCAATGTCGAGCAGCTACTTCTCCGGACGGAGCGATCCATGCTTCGGTGGTTTGGTCATGTTAAACGCATGTCCCCGACCAGGATTCCACGACGTGCTATGGAATCCGTACCATCGGGTAGGCGTCCTCTAGGTAGACCAAGGATGAGATGGTTAGATCAAGTCCATAATCTCTCCTATACCCGTATGGGGATTGCCCTTGATGATTTAGAGTCGATGGCGGAGGATCGAGAGCTATGGAGGGTCCACTTGAGCAACCTACTCCCGCGACCCACTTAATGGACAAGCGGACCATTGAAAATGAATGAATGAATGAATGAATGAATAAATAGTTGGCGCAACAGGTCCGTTAGGCACCTTCGGCCTATAGCTTCTCACAATCATTCGTTTATGTGCGTTTTAATTTTTGGGACGAATGGATGGGACCTACAATATTATGTCGAGTCCGAACGGTTGAATTGGGAAGCTTTTCAAGGACAGTTATACTCTCTGATGTTTGTCAAACGTTCCTTACCTTAGGAGATAATTTGTGCTTTTGCGGGAACTCCTCGCACAGGCCAGGGTCCACCACGATAACCACTGACACTGAGGCACTGCGCACGCACGCATAAATCTATATAATAAAAAAAAAAAAATAAATAAAAAATCTTGATAAATGCATGAGCCAAGTAAGGCCTTGTGCTTTTTTAACCACTTAAACTGAAATGTTTGACAAAATTTTACTTTCCATTCGAAAAAAAAAAGATTTTTTGTAGAGCCCCTAAACTTTCAAAAATACTATGATCACTGTAGTAGGATTTACAGTGTATGCCTTTAGTTTTAGCCGAAGTGCAGCAAGCAAAACGATTTTTAAAAGCATATACATACATATTATTATATTTGCTTATAGCTCGGCAAAAATTATTGTACCCTTTTTCATGTAAAAAAAATTTTTTTTAAATTTTTCAACGTTCATGATGCAACCTGTAATGATGCTGGCTGTAGCCAGCTTCCGCTAAAGCTACAGCCCTATCTGCTCCAGTAGTCCAGTCGCGTCTAATGGCATTTTTCTTTCTGATTTGTTATACCCAGAGGGTCACAAACTCTAATTAAACACTTTCCATTTTTCGGAAATAAAGAAAACAGGGATTTAAGATCACAGTAATGAAATCGCTAAAAACGTCAAATTACGAATAAATTACAAAAATGCATTTATAATACACAAATAAGAAACAGAAAAAGCGCAAGAACCGCTTAGGTAACGGTAAAAATGTCCACTTGACCAAAACCATTCATTAAGATAACCGTTACTTCACGTAAACAAAGCTGGTGGCACAAAAGATAGGTGGGCGGTTAATTGTGCCGGTGAGTGTACATAGCAACGATCTGCAAAGCGATGTAAAGTAATTTATAATGTAGTTTCTACTTTTTCAGCGTTGGAAAAAAACATCAAAGAGGCCTGCCCAACATTGAATACGGGATAGAATGCTCAAACTCAAGCTGCCCCGTGGTTCGATAAAGATTGTAGTAAGGCAAGAAAACAGTCCTTTAAATGGCTTAAACTCTTTCGTGAAAATAACACTGCGTTTTTAACTTTCTCGTATACGCAGTAAGAGAAAGATATTGTTTTCGTACAAAATTTCGAACTCGAGATTTTGATCAATTCTGATATTACGATGATAGGGGAACTCAAAAAAGTGGGTCTCGCAATTATGTCCGTCCGTATGTCTGTCTGTCCCACCCCTGGGCAATCTAAAGGCTTGGAGGGATTTGCTTCAAACTTCGTATTTAAAGTTTGTAGGCTTCTTGCTCGGGACGTTTTTTTTTTTATTCTAGCCCTAATATTAACCATATAAAAATTTTACGAAAAAGTACGAAATATGTCTAAATTTGGATTTTTTCGAAAACGGCTCTAACGATTTGAACCAAAATTGATAATTGAGTTAATGTAAGCATGCTTAACATAAAGCACCACTCACATGGGAGCGAACGAACGAATTGATGAAATGCTAACAAACCACTTTTTATGCATTTATAAACAGAAAATTGGACATTTTACTACTCCAAGATGAGGATAATTAATTATTCCATTAAAATTTATTAAGAAAACAAGTTTATTAACAGTTTATATAACGAAATTTCGAAATCCAAATTTTTAGCCGCGAACGAAAACACCCTGGCGCGAATTGTCAGTCTATTCACAATCCACATCGTTTAAATCGTGTTCCACAAAGTAGCGAATAAAAAATTCGTTCGAACTTAACCTTACTCCAAGAGGAGGATATCTTGAAATAATAAAATGTGTAATTTTCTGTTTATAAATGCATAAAAAGTGGTTTATTCGCATTTCATCAATTCGTTCGTTCGCTCCCATGTGAATGGTCCTTAACTGCATACTCAGTTTTTCGCTAAAAAGTCCAGCAACGGCAGTTTTGAAAATTGGCTTTTTCTCGAAAACAGTAAAAACGATTTTAAAAAAACTTATTTTTAAGGTACTATTGTCATTCTTAACTTGATAGTAAACTCAGTTTTTCTCTAAAAAGACTGCGTCCTTTGATATGCACCCAAATCCCTAATAATACTACTTTAAAAAACTGCTCATATCTCAAAAACACCATTTTCGATAATGATAAAAATCTAACTGTCAGGTAATGCTTAAATCCATAGTAATAGCATTTGCTCAGTTTTGAGTTAGACAGTTGAAAAACAGTGTTTTTTGAACCATGAACGATTTCCACCCCAATCGCTAAAACGGTACTTCAAAAACTACACATATCTCGAAAACGCAATTTTCGATTTGGTTCAAAATGTAACTGCTAGGTAATGTTTATATCCTGAAGAATACTTCGTACTCAGTTTTCAGCTAAACAGTTTAATAACAGTGCTTTTCGAATCCAAATTGTAACATGTGTCAGCATAATTTTACAAAAAACCGCTCTAACGATTTTGATCAAAATACATATTTAAGACAACATAAGCATTCTAAACATGATCACGTACTTAGTTTTTCTCAGAAAACTCGAATATTGCCGTTTTATGAATATTTCTCAAAAATTACGATGTACCCAAATCCCGACCATTGAGAAGACTTATTTTAAATAATAATCAAAAATGAGAATTCGAAATTCATCGCCTCCTTGCCTCCTTCAAATGTCAATTGGGGTGAAATTTGAAAGTAAGTAATAAAGTATTGTAGTTAAAACGTACATAATGTCTATGTAGTATGTATTACGTGTTTAGTTAACAAGGGTTCAGTTACTAAACCTACGTAAGATGTACTTAAGTGGAAATAATTTTAAACGTAAAATTTGTTGAAATGACTCTGAGAGATTCGCAATAAACGAGAAAGTTTCGTGCGACCCAGTCGTGCACATTTTTTAAATTTGATTGTGTAGAAGCTAATAGGAGATATAAATATATCTGCAAGGAAAAAAAGAAAAAGCACTTCGAAAGAGAAGCTGAGAGAATGGCAACCTGCAGAGATTCAACTCAATTTTGGAAACTTGCGCAAAAGCTCAACGGTACAGTAGCAGTTATCCTTATCAATCGAAGTCTAAGCCCAGAAGCTCTGCGTGCATACTTTTGTAGCTTACTCAACCCCTTGAATAGTGGTGTAACATTTCAGTATGCGATTCCGGGACTGCAAAATAATACGCTGGATGCTATTATAATGCAATCAGAAATCAGAGAGGTGCTGAATGAACTAAGGGACGGTAAAGCTCCAGGTTCAGATTCAATTGCGATCGAGTTTTACAAGTACGGAACGGAATTATTGGTGGATAAGCTCTTTCAGTTGTTGAATGAAGTATTTGAGACAGGAATTATACCCCAAAGATTTACAGAAGCCCTCATTTTTCCTATACACAAAAAAGGAAGTTTAGCAAACCCAGAGAACTATCGAGGCATCTAGTTTTTGAATTCTTGCTGCAAAATTTTTACAGCAGTGTTGAAGAAACGATTGAATACATGGGTGAAACAAGAAAATCTTCTGATGCCCAGTTGCACAGTCAGAGTTTAAACTCTCGTTTTGTTTTAAACCTTCGTTCAACCTATTTTCGGTTTCACTGTGTTCGCTTAAACCCAAAGTGGAGTTCAACTCTCGGTTTAAATTAAACGCCTGCATTCTGCCGTTTAAACTTTCGTTTCGCACTTTGAGGTTTATTTTGACAGCTGCTATTTCATACAGAGAGATAGAGAGAGAGAGAGAGAACAAAAAAGATAAATTGTTTGGGTGCTGCACTTCTTGAACTTATATGAGTGAAAAGTAGAGCTATGATTAGTTTCAGCATTAATGCGGTAAACCCACTGTTAAAACATGTCATTAGAAAATTTCAATAGATTTTCAACCATTATATGTGTCCACAATAGTTTTTGGGACTTCAACGATTTTCTCGACGATTTTGCTGTGCGGCAGAAGTGAAATCAGAGACGTGTTTCCTCTTAGGCGGTCGATCTTCAAAGAGAGGGATCAACCCATTTATTTTTCTCTATTCAACTTTAGCTTTCATTTTTAGTACAAGGGATATTTTTTGGAGACTATTTCTTACGTTACATAGGTTTTACATTAGCAAATTTCTTAGGTTCAATTTAAATTCAATTTCAATAATTTAGTAATTAGATTTTAGATTTTAGATTTCGGATTTATTACAATTCTTTCATTTTAATAAGTAACGCATCAACATACTGCCCGCCTTGAAGGGCCTCGGATATTAACAGGCTCTTCAATCCATTGGTAGGGGAGCCAAGCGGTGAATCGGTCTTCTTATAACAGTTCCTCTTGTTTTGATGTCGACAACCCTTATTTTTGAATCCGCGCCTGGGATTACCTTCTCTATACGTCCCATGAGCCATTGTTGTGGTGGTAAGTTGTCATCTGCCACTAGCACTATCGTTCCGAGCTTGATGTTTTCCGATGATTGCTGCCATTTCGTTCGCCTTTGGAGCTCCAACAAATACTCCTTTGACCATCTCGACCAGAAATGCTGCTTAATTTGAGTCAGCCTTCGCCATCTATTTGTCAACGGGACTTCATCTTGGATTGACGGTTCTGGAATAGAGTTCAAAGGGATACCAATTAAAAAATGACCTGGGGTTAACACTTGCTCGTCGTTAGGGTCAGGACTTAGCATGCAGAGTGGACGAGAGTTCATGATGGCCTCAATTTCAGCGACCACAGTGGAAAACTCCTCGTAAGTAAGAAAGGCCTGTTTTACAGTACGATATAAATGTGACTTAGCGGATTTAACTGCGGCCTCCCACAATCCTCCGAAGTGTGGGGATCTCGGCGGTATATGAATAAATCGGATACGCTGAGCAGCGCACCAGGAAAGTATCTCATGCTGCATCTGCTGCTCCATAAATATGCTATGAAGCTCTTTGAGCTCATTTCGAGCTCCAACAAAGTTTGTTCCATTATCACAATGAATCTCTTCGCACAAACCTCTTCGAGCCACGAATCGCTTCAGTGCTGCTATAAAGCCTTGGGTCGACAAATCAGACACAACCTCTAAATGAGATGCTTTCGTCGCAAAACAAATGAATACGGCCACATATGCCTTGTGAGTACAGTACCCTCGACGCTTTTGGGATATATGGAAGGGGCCACAAAAATCGACACCGGATTTCGCAAATGGTCTGGATACGTTTACTCGGCTCGAGGGAAGGTCACCCATTATCTGCTGCATCAACTTCGGCCTGTATTTGAAGCAGTGAAAGCACCCGTCCACGACCTTCTTGGCAATATTTCGTGCGTTGACGATCCAAAATCGCTGTCTCATTATCCCTAACAAGGCTTGGGGACCTGCGTGAAAATTCTTTTTATGTAAGTGGACAACAACATTTTTAACAAACAGGGAATTTTTAGGAAGGAGAATAGGACATTTCGAATGATAGGGAATATCCGCATTCTGCAGACGCCCACCTACTCTTAGGAGTTTTATTCCGTGTGCAGTTTCTAGGAAGGGATTGAGGTTACTGACAACACTTTTTGGGCTGATCTTTTTCAATTTGCTCAAATCATCAATTTCCTCCCGGAAATGGTTCTGCTGGATATTCCATATGATGCGTAGGAACGCAACCTCTAGCTCCTCAGATGTCAATGTTACACAGTGAAGTTCTGAGCTTTCAGGGGGGTTAGATGTTTTCGAGATTCTGTGCTTTAAGTTATTATAAAAGCGGAAGATGTACCCAAAAATTCTATTGGTCTTTTCAAAATTGCCAAAACGCACAAAACAATCCTCAAACTTATCTTTGGGTTCAGCGTTTGATAGCAGCGACACTAACTGATGAGATTCAATCTCAGTACGGGAAATAAATCGTTTTTGTATTGGCCAATCATCCTCCGATTGATACAAAAATGGTGGGCCACGGAACCACATACTCTTTACGAGCTCCGTACTATATGCCCCACGAGAAACTATATCAGCAGGGTTTGATTTAGTATTCACATACCTCCAAATAGCCGCTGGCAAATTAGATTGGATCTTAGATACCCGATTAGCGACGAATATCTCCCATGTTGACGGATAGGCGGAAATCCAACGAAGAACGATTTCGGAATCTGACCAGAGAAATATATTGTCGATGGGATGTTCTAAATTGGGTAAAATCTTCAAAACTAACTCAACAAGTAAGGCGGCAGCACAAAGTTCCAATCTGGGCAGTGATTTAGTTTTAATTGGGGCTACTTTGGACTTTGCACTCAGCAACAAACATTTTATCATGCCGGTTGAATCTATCGTACGCAAGTATACACAACCACCAAAGGCTCGACTGGACGCATCTGCAAACCCATGAATTTCTGCCCTGCAATCCGCTGTAACAGTAGGAAAGATGAATCTGGGAAGTTTTATTTGGTCTATGAGGGTTATCTCCTGGCGAAATTCTTCCCACCGTGAATTGATCTCGATTGGAACTGATTCGTCCCATCTACTTTTCGCTATCCAAAGGTCTTGCATAATTATTTTGCCTTTTACAACAATTGGGTTAATTAGCCCTAGAGGATCGAAAATTTGCGACAACTCTGACAAGATACGCCTCTTTGTTATAGCTTTAGAAAAATCTATATTAGGTTTAACATACTCGAATTCATCACTAGAAGGATTCCAAACAATTCCAAGAGTTTTTATAACATCTTTGTCATTAATTCGCAACGAAGTATTATCCTCCTCACTACCCAAAATTTCTTTCATAACTTTGCTGTTGTTACTACACCACTTTCTCAAATCAAATCCTGCGCTAAGAAGAATTGTTTTCACCTCATGATAGATTTTGTATATAGTCTCCAACGAATCTCCTCCAGTGATCATGTCGTCCATATAAAAATCGTCTCTAATTACCTTAGCGCCTAAGGGAAACTGATTTGTATTGCCATCTGCCAACAATTTGAGACATCTAGTTGCAAGGAATGGAGCAGAAGTGGTGCCGTAAGTCACGGTTCGCAACCGAAATGCCTTTAATTCGCTATGTTCCGATGTCCTCCATAGTATACACTGATAATATTGGTCTTCGTCATGGACCAGTATCTGCCGATACATTTTTGAGATGTCGGCAGTTATCACAAACTTGTAAGTTCGAAACCGAAGAATTATGTCATACAATTCATCCTGAATAACTGGTCCCTTTAGCAAAAGATCATTCATTGAAACATTTGATGTAGTTTTGGCACTACAATCAAAAACAACTCTTAATTTCGTAGTTAATGAATCTGGTCTTAACACAAATTGATGAGGAGCGTAATATTTTATCTTAGAATATTGATCTCTAGGAATTTCCTCCATGTGGCCTAACCGTGCGTATTCCTCCATAAACTCCATATATTGTGCTCTCACATCTTCATTCTTCCTTAACCTCCTTTCAAGGCCATAAAATCTTTTCTTAGCCTGCCCCAATGAATCTCCTAGCTCTCCAGCGCATGACTTAAACAACAAATTCACGACAAATCTTCCATCTTCCTGTCTAATAACGCCCTTCAAAAATACCTTTTCGCATTCTTTCTCCTCTGGTGATAAGAATTTCTGTCCTGCCTCAACTTCCTCCATTTGCCAAAATTTGGTTACAATTTCATTAAGGGATGCTTCTTCAAAATCCGAACAAGAAACCAATGTGCATACTGCTCGGGGTATAGTGGACAATTCGTATTTTCCGGACACTATCCAACCAAATAATGTTTTTTGAAGGATAGGTAGATTTTGTCTAAGTCTAATTTGTCCCACACAGAGCAGTTGAAAGAAACTGTCTGCTCCTATAAGCAAATCTATGCGACTGGGCCGATAAAATTGGGGATCAGCAAGAGAGATATTAGAGGGTATATTCCAACTAGAAATGTCCAATTCTTTTTCTGGATGCACGTTTGTAATGCCTTTTAGTATTAGTAAATCCAAATTGATCTCGTAATCAGAAATTCCAGACTTACAACTCGCTTCCGTTTTTGAGTTAATTATCGCATTAGACTTCCCTATGCCAGAAACAGATGTATGAGTTTGAGTCTTCTTTAACCGCAGCTTCTGAGCCATATCCTCTGTAATAAAATTCAGTTGAGATGCTGAGTCAAGGAGGGCTCGAACTGGGTGAAATTTGCCGAATGGATCCCTCATATATACCAAAGCCGTTGCCAGGATTACCTGGGAACAATTTTCGTCAAACATGCTCGACACAAGAGATACATTCATTCCCGAACAACTCGGTTGCGGATTATCGTTGATTGGTTCAATACTATGAGACTGATTTGGTGTGAATCTATGCAGCAAGCGGTGATGCGGCAATGAACACACGCTACATTTTGCTGCTTGACACTTTCGAACGGAGTGCCCTTTTGCAAGACAGTTAATGCAGAGAATCCGCTGCTTTACTTCTTGAAACCTCGCGGCAACTGGCAATTGATTAAATTTTGCACATTCAGCTATTTTATGCTGATCAGACGAACAAAGATCACAAAGGGCCTGTTGTGCAACGAGTGTGGTATTATGCAACTGTTTGTTCTTGTTACCCCATCGAGATCGAGGGCGATTTGTTTGGGGATTAGCGTGCGAATCTAGCTTAGAGTATTTCGATTCCGTTGCCTCCAACGTTTGGCAACGACGATCTAGCACTTTAGAAAACTCCTCCCACGATGGGAGTGTAGAGTGGTCAACTGACTCATCCCACTTTATTCTAGTTTCAGGATCAACCTTGTCTAGCGCCAACGAGATAAGAATAGCATCAGCAATATTTTCGTGAGAACCAATGGACAACATAGCCGCTCTATGCGTATTGAAGTTATCCGCTAAGTTGCGTAGATGATATGCGGAACACTTTAAAATCTTTTTCACATCCATAATACCAGAAATGTGTTCTTGAAACATCGTAGTTTTACTGTCAAAACGCTTCGTCAAGCGATCCAACGCTTTGCTATAGTTTAACCCAGTTAAATCAAACTCCTTAATAGAATTTAAAGCGGCTCCTGATAAACAACTCCTCAAATAATTGAATTTCTGCAATGAGTCCAATGTCTCATCTTTATGAACTAAACTTCTAAAGATGCCAATAAAATTTGGAAACTCCGAAAATTTACCGGAGAAAGTTGGCAATTTTATCCTTTCTAATTTGGAGCGCGATGTCGGCTGTTGTGAAATAAGCGACGCGTTAAAACTATTACCAACCGCTCCAGGTTCCTTTTGTTCGGACAGCAATGACATTATTTTAGTTTTTGTAACCACATAGAGTTCTTCTATCTCACTTCTATATATTGCATTGGCATTTTCTTCCTCCGGAATATTAAATTTGTCCAACGACATTTGAACATTCAACCCTTGCTTGAAATACGAATCGATTATACCCAAGCGACATTCTAGTTCTACAATCGACATTGAAGAACCTTTTGTAAAAATCAACTTCTTTATCCTAGACATACTGCCCTTAGTAGAAGATCTTAACACCTTCAATTCTGTCAATGCTCTATGTCTACTATCTAACCCCCCACCAGAAAGCTCTATATCCGCACCATCCTCCACTTGATTATCCACATTACCCATATTGTACGAGATCGAAACAACAACTATTGCGTATATTCTCCACTAACAACTATGTGAATGCAGAATTCCTAAGCGCGGAACAATTATCCAAAAAAGTGTCCAACAGAAGATTTGACAATGACAAGCAAAGTCCGCAGCAGCAGCAGCAACAAACAACAGCGATGAATGATCTTGTGTGAATAAAAATCACAGCAACGACAACGAAAGCTTCCACCACAAGTCTATGTTTCAGCGAAAAACCAAAAATAGGCAACAACAATCCTACGCTCCGAAATGGCTATGTGGTAATTGCAATTTGCAATTTATGTATTAGCTTTTGGTTAGCAGCAACAACAAAGTTAATATGCGATGTTATGTTTTAAGAGAAAAGATCACTAACAAGAGCGGCAGCGAATTACATTTACCGGTTGTCTTTGATCGATATAGGAAAGGCAAGTTCTTTTAATTGTATGTACAAGTGTGTGTAATAATTTTTATTGAGAGAGACTCTCTAATGGCGATTTAATTTGATGAATTTGCGATGAAATTATCCATAGAATATATATCCCAAACTTTGAAAATATATAGGTACATTTCATACATACATGTGAGCAGAACTATGTGAATTCTACTTTTACCAATATTCCTTGATTAATTTTCCGATCCAATCCTCAACGATTTATGTGCGCTATAACTGGATGTCCAACCGCTTCTCTCTCAAATTGCAAATATTAGTTATTTCAATAAAATTTGTATGATGGGGATTGATTGTAATCCCGGGTTTCGGCACCAAAAAATGTCCACAATAGTTTTTGGGACTTCAACGATTTTCTCGACGATTTTGCTGTGCGGCAGAAGTGAAATCAGAGACGTGTTTCCTCTTAGGCGGTCGATCTTCAAAGAGAGGGATCAACCCATTTATTTTTCTCTATTCAACTTTAGCTTTCATTTTTAGTACAAGGGATATTTTTTGGAGACTATTTCTTACGTTACATAGGTTTTACATTAGCAAATTTCTTAGGTTCAATTTAAATTCAATTTCAATAATTTAGTAATTAGATTTTAGATTTTAGATTTCGGATTTATTACAATTCTTTCATTTTAATAAGTAACGCATCAACAATATGTACTTTTCAAGGAAAACGCCTTTTTTCAAGTGAACATGAGGTAGATTTTAGCCCAAACATAATGTAGACCAGCGTAATATTGTATTGAGGTTTTTTCAATACAAATTAATTATTTTAGTGTGTGGAAATGACGATTATTTTTTTGTTTTATACTAGTGATTTCTTTAGATGCTTGGCGAACAAAATATATCTATACAAAACAGACTCAAATCTTTCACATTTTTTTTTTTGGCTGAAACAAGACACTACCTACTCTATTCTTTTTACAATGCAATTTGTTTGTCCGATTTTGAACACACTTCTCGGGACAATGCCGGTTCAGTTCAAAGGTTTCGGAGTTCATACCATTTTTGTAAACAGATCTAGATTACATTATTGTTTAAAAAAAAAGTAAAACCGGAACAAGATAGCGCAGATTTTTTTTTATTACCAGACAATGACCCTAATTAGAGGCTCATAAAATCCTTTCAATATTCATTATCATTACTGGCGACGTGTGATTGGATGTGGTAAAAACCCAGCGAGTGACAAGAAGCAGTTTGGAATGGAGAAGAATTATCAGAGTGGTTTGAGACAAAATCGGGTGTGAGGCAGGGATGTGCCAAATATCAAATATCAAATATTGCACAATATTATTGAGCGTCTATGGGCCGCAAGACACAGACAGATGGGCAGATGGTTTTATGAAACTCTCAAAATAATAACCTCATTAACAAGCCTGTTACAATATTCCTTTAGTTTTGTGACAATTCCATCCCTAGTTGAGGCCTGCTGAATACGTCTTGCATTGCCACTACCGATAAATGCTTAGGTTTTTTATCATCCTGTTTGACATCATGGAATCCGTTTTGAATAATTGTTATCGTTCTTATAATCGTACGCATACCCAATATGATACGCCAAATTTCACGCAGCGCATAAGTATTGGGTAAATTATTAGATATTAAAAACCATAAAGCAGCTACCTAAAGCTTAATTAAATAAATCCCCTTTTACCCATTTTGATAATTTAATCCATATTTTATACTGTAGCTCAGGGGTTCCCTAACTGTACGTCGCAAGTTTTATTTTTTCACTGTTGTAAGTCTGCGAACAAAGGAAAGCGTTACGTTTCTTTTTACGAATACGAAGAGCAATGTCGAAGCGAAGTCCAATAGTTACATTGCAGTCGAAAATTAAGCGCGTTTGTGTTTCCCGCATTTCCAGTCAGACTTATGGTTCGTGGCTGGCATATTTGTCTGGCGCTCAAAATTAAATAAGGGTTTTTCAATTGGTACGGGTCGTTGCCAGCCAGATTCGTCGGGAGCATTGCTCCGGTCCATCGGAGTGTACAGTAGAACCCGAGGCGGTCAATTACTCGCCGTGCTCAAGAAATCGGCTTTTCGGAGATTCCAACTTGGCGAATTTTGCATAGGGACTTGGGCTTACACTCGTACAAGATTCAACCAATCCAGGAGTTCAAAGTCAATGAACATAGACAAAGCCGTTTGTTGCGCTTACTTGGCTTCGGAGCGTTTGGCTCAATTTTGGCCGAAAAATCATCTTTAACGACGAGGCGCACTTTTAGATGAATGCGGGTATGTTAACAAGTAAAATTACCATAAATATGAGATGACGATATTCCAACGTCGACCCGTCCTTATTGAAAAACTATTTAGTGAATTTTCAGTAAGATCAGCTTCTATTCATATATCTGTGCTTTTAAAAGGGTGTCGTAAAAATATTTCAACCTCTCTAGGGAGTCGCAGTATGAAAAAGATTGTAATCCCCTGCTGTAGATACATCAAACATAATATGTATTTGCAACAAATCTTTTTAATGGATTTGAACACGACGTTTCTTCAGTCTCCGAAAAGGAGGCGTAAACACAAACTTGGCACATTTTATTCAAATTCATTAGGGTGGCCGTGGTGCATCAATCCTGAAGAGTAGTAGATAATTAATATATGAGTAATGTGCTAATTATTCATTCAGTTGTCAATTTAGTCGTGTCGTGGTTATACGCAAATTGGGAATACATGTACAGTACATGTTTTATACGATAATAATTAATATGTACCTATAATAAGAAAACATTTTAGTATTGGCGAAATGATAGGTACTCTAGAAGAGTCTAGAATATTACATTGCTATTGGAAAAATCTTTTGTTAAAACATAATTTTCTTGTATGTATGTTATGTATATGCTATATACCTATGTACCATGTGAATGTATATATACAGTGATTGAAGAACAAATATTTACATAAAGCTGAACCATCATTAACTGCATACAATTTGGTCTTTCTCCGATATCAATTCTACACCTAAATGCTAGGTAACAGTACTACGATAATGCTGCAGCAATTTGCTCTTATCAGCTTTTGGTTTTCGTGTAACAGTAAAAATTATGAACAAAAATGTTATTTTGCCTGGAAAGAATAATAGAAACAAACGATTGCCACACGATCGGTCGGCACCAGTGATTTTGAAGTAAAGTCAGGTCTTGTTTTAATTGAAATAGGTAGTGCGTCAACTTAGTTTGTCCTGTAATTGTTTTTTTGTTTTTTAGATGAAAATCTTAAAACAGTGAAATTAACATTTTGTTAAAGTGGGTCTTGAAGTCCATTGCACCAGTTCTGAGCGTGAGGTGATCAAAAAGCTAAGAAAAGACGGCAAAACAATGAATGAAATAGCTAAGATCATAAAGTGTTATAAAAAAAGTACTAAAAAGTATTCACAGCTATCCATTCAAGTCCCAAAGTAGAATCCAGAGGCAGAAAACAAAAAGCCATTTGACAATTTGTTAATACAACTATGCAAGAAGAAGCCATTTTTTTCTTCCACAGACCTAAAAAAATGAGTTAAACGCACCAGTTAGAAGTCGTACAATAAGAAGTACCTACATTAAATGAAGCAGGTCTACTTGAAAGAAGTCCCAAAAAAAGTTCCATACTTGAGCAAAACAAAAAATTAAACAGAGACTAAAGTTCGTCAACAAACACCTCCACCGTGCTAATTGGAATAACGTCTTATGGTCGGATGACATGAAACCAAGGTCAATTTGTTTGTTTCCGATTGGGAAATGTACGTCAGACGACTAAAGAATTCCGAATTCGATCCCAAATATACAGAGAAGACAGTTAAACATGGCGGATGATTTGGGGGTGCTTTTCAGCATCTGGGGTTGGTCCACTTTTCATGATAAAGGATAAAATGTGTGCCGTCGACTACGTGGAAATCTTAAACACTGTTATCCTGCGATTTGCTGAAGAGGATATGCCCATTAAATGGGAGTTTATGCAGGATAATGCCCGCAAGCACTTCTCAAAGTTGGCCAAAGAATAGTTTCATAAAAACAAAACCAATGTTATGGAGTGGCCATCACAATCTTCTGGTTTTAACCCGATAGAAAGAACAGAAAGAGTTGGTGGCGGACGAACCCTAAACGGGTCAACGGCAGCGCTCATATCCCAAAATTGGGTTACTGACACCGGAATATCCGACCCGCTGTCCTAGGGTCAAAACAGGGCCTGGCCCTCCAGGTTGGGGGTTGTGCCGTCGGGGTAACTTCCCGACCATGGAAAAAACTAAATAGTTATGAGAGAGACGCAACCAGCCTCGGATAACGGAACTCCTCAAATGGCAACCAGACCCGGAACGTCAATGGACTACGACATTAGGAATGTAAGAACACTCTACACCCCAGGTGCCACTCAAAAACTTGAGTCTGTCCTCATGCGGTACAAGGCAGACATTACCGCGATCCAGGAGATATGATGGATAGGATCAGGCATGATGAAAAGAAAAGATTGCGACATTTATTACAGCTGCAACAAAAGGCTGCATGTATTAGGATGCGGATTCGTCGTGGGAAATCGGCTTAGGACAAAAGTTATTGACTTCAAGCCGATAAGTGATCGCCTTTCTGTGATCCGTATCAAAGCTACTTTCCAAAACATAAGCCTAATATGTGCACACGCCCCTACCGACGAGGCTGAAGATCCCATCAAGGAGGAGTTTTATGACCTCCTGGATGGAGCCTACGGAGCCTGTCCGGAGTATGATGTAAAAGTTGTACTCGGGGATTTCAATGCTAAAGTCGGAAAGGAAAACATTTTTGGCGGGTTAGTTGGTAAGCACAGAATCCACGAAACGACAACAGACAACGGCTACCGACTAATCGATTTTGCAGCAGCTCGTAATACGGTGATAAGTAGCACTAGGTTTCCAAGGCTAAGGATCCACACAGCAACCTGGCGCTCTCCAGACGGTCGAACCGCCAACCAAATCGACCATGTGCTAATCGATGCGAGGCACGCATCCAACATCCTCGACGTGCACACATTCCGAGGGGCAAACGTCGACTCTGACCATTTTCTTGTCGCGGCTAAATTCAGAGCTCGACTGTCCAACGAAAAGAAGCTGCGAACTGCCCAGAAGAAGAAATTCGACATTGGACGCCTTAGCACACCTGGAGTAGCCAGAGCCTACAGCGAGCGCCTGAGTATGAAACTCTCCTCTGTGTACTCACCTACCACAAACGCCAACAATCAGTGGTGCCAGTATCGCGACATCATCAAGGAGGTAGCCGAAACCACCGTAGGGTACCAGCCACCCCAGAGAAAGAGCCCGTGGTATGATGATGAATTCGTGTACAGGAAAAAGGTGACAGAAGATGCACACAAGAAAGCGCTGCAGCGCAAAACAAGGGCAGCGAGAGAAGAGTATCGAGCAGGAGAAGGGAGGAAAAGAAGATCCTGCGTAGAAAGAAGAGGGCTTACGCAGCTTCCCAGCTCAAGCTCAAAAAGCTAAGCAACTGGCTGCTGGCTACAAAACCGGAACGCAGGCTCTTCGAGATAGCGAAGGGAACCTAGTCACCGAAGCGCAGGGAATAGTAGATGTGTTTAAGCAGCATTTCCAGCAGCTGCTTAATGGGCATCATGTAGAGAGAGTGATAGGGCAAGAAGAGAACCCACGTCCAGTCAATGAAGAACTAGTTCCACCACCTAGTATAGAAGAAGTTGGCTTAGCTATAAAAAAGCTTAAGAACAACAAGGCCGCAGGCTCTGATGGTCTACCAGCGGAGCTCTTTAAATACGGTGGTGATGTTTTGGTAGGGAGCATGCACCGAATCATCAACCAAGTATGGGTGGAAGAAAACATGCCCGATGACTGGACTATCAGCTCCATATGCCCCATCTTCAAAAAAGGCGATCCTATGTCTTGCCAGAACTATCGAGGCATATCCCTGCTAAATGTCGCATACTAGATCCTATCCAACGTACTGTGTGAACGTCTAAAACCGTTCTGCAACACACTAATCGGCACGTACCAGTGTGGCTTCCGGCCCGGCAGATCGACTATAGACCAAATTTTCACACTGAGGCAAATCTTGGAAAAGACCAACGAATTTCAAGTCGAAACTCACCACCTATTCATCGACTTCAAAGCCGCGTATGATAGCATACATCGTCAGGAGCTCTATATGGCGATGGCCGAATTTGGAATCCCGGCAAAACTGATTCAGCTGTGTCGCGTGACGCTGGAAAACACGCGCTGCAACGTGCAGTTTGGAAGCAGCTCTTCCGAACTTTTTCAAACATGCACCGAATTTCGGCAAGGAGACGCTCTATCATGCGACTTCTTCAATCTCGTACTGGAGCAGATAGTGCGCAGGGCAGGTGTCAACACGGAAGGCACTATCTTCAACAGGTGCGTCCAGCTGCTTGGCTATGCGGACGATATTGACATCATCGGTCGCTCCCAGCGTGCCGTGATAGAAGCGTTCACGGCGATTGAAGAACAGGCGAAATCCGTTGGACTTGTAGTAAATGAGGACAAGACTAAGTACATGCTATCAACAAAGGATAGGACAAAACGTCACTATTGATAGCAATAATTTCGAGGTAGTTAAGGAGTTCACCTACCTCGGAGTAAACGTAAACTTCACGAATGACACCCTAGTGGAGATCCGACGAAGAATTACCCTAGGAAACCGTTGCTACTTCGGTTTGGCAAAACAACTGGGTTCAAAACTCCTAACTCGAAGAACGAAATGTGTGCTCTACAAAACCCTTATCCTGCCAGTTCTGCTTTATGGCGCCGAGTGCTGGACGATAAGCAAGAAGGGAGAGCTGATACTGGCCTCCTTCGAAAGAAAAATACTTCGGCGGATTTCTGGTCCTGTGTGCGAGGAGGGCGAATGGAGGAGAAGATACAACCGCGAACTCTATGATCTGTATCAAGATGTGGATGTAGTCCAAAAAGCCAAAACACGTCGACTACATTGGCTCGGCCACATCGAGCGAATGGACAATAATGCTCCAGCCAAGATGGTCTTCGAATCCCAGCCCCCAGGTTCGAGAAGACAAGGAAGACCGAACCTCCGCTTCAAAGACCAAGCCATCGCGGATGCCAGAGCGCTTGGTCTGGACAATTGGAAGCAGCGTGCCCGGGATCGTAGAGGATGGAAGGCTGCAGTGTCTCAGGTAGAGACTCTTCACTGGTCGGGAGCCCGATAAGTTAAGTTAAGTAAGAAAGAACATCAATGGGGCTTTAAAGGGCAGGATCGGCGGCTGTAGAGCCAAAAACAAGGAAGAACTTGTGCCAAGTTAGTTAATTCCATAGGACGAAGTTGTGAAGCGTTATTAAAAATAAGGGCGCAACGACCAAGTACCTACTAACAGGATATGAAACACCTTCACTGTAATTTAATTCCTCACAGAAGAAGAAAAAAGTAATTTGTTTCTATTATTTTTTCCAGGCCAAAACTGAGGAAAACCAGAATCGACTTTTATTCACTATTTCCCTTCTTTTTTTATTAAAAACTTTAATGTCACATTTCTTCATTACATTATATCAAAACTATTAGTATGTATTTAGTATGGGTTTAATTTATCTTTTTTCTCGAAAACATTTTATTTTTTTCGATAAGCGACGAAGAACAAGCTTGTTTCTATTATTTTTTCCATCACTTTATGAATGTACATTACAATGATGTTTTATACCTATAATTATATTATAAAGGTATCCTTTACCTACTATTCCATTTATATGAATATCAATGTTGACTATTGAATATAACATTCGGTATTTGAATTTAGAAATTAGTTCCTATCTTGATTACATTTACACCATCAGCAAATTACCTGTTGTAAGAACATTGCCTGTATCACAATCACGCTTTTACGTATACCAAAACTTAAGGTGCCGTCACAACAAGCAATGAAAGTGATTGCAGCAATCATTCCGAGAAATCGAATTTTGAAATTTCCTGCAATTGATTGCAGAGAGCAGTCACACCATGCAAGCAATATGATTGCTGCGAGCGACTTTTTCCGTACACGCAATCACTTTCTGCAATCACTTGCTGCAATCATTTTCGGGTCGTCACAACAGGCAATCGAAATCGATTGCTGAAAGTGATTGCAGCAATGAAAATGATTGCAGCAATCGCTTTTTGCAAATAATTTGCGACTGTGAGGGAGTTCAGTTTCATTTCATATTTCATCGAAAATTGACGCAAAAAAAAAATAATAAAATGGATAATATTGCATTTGAAGAAGAAGCTGCATATTTGGAAGCGAGGCAGCTAATTATAGTGGAGATAGCAGCACGAATATTTCAGCATGTGAGGCAACAAAATAGAGCTCATCGAAGAGCAATTTGGACGCGACCGTTTTGGGACCGTGGTGCGGAAAATCCCTACTACGTTAAACTTATGAGAGATTTGCGGGCAGAGGGAGACGAATTTTTCAGAAACTTTGCACACGTTTCAGATGATCAATTCAATTTTTTGTGTGAGAAAGTGCGACCGTTGATCCAAAAACAAAACACACGATGGCGTGTGCCCATCAGCGTAGAGGAAAGACTAGCGGTGACACTGAAACACCTTGCACATGGTGATAATTATAACACACTGTCTCAAGTGTTTCGCATTTCTCGGCCAGCAATTACTAAAATCGTTCCGGAGGTTTGCAGCGCTTTATATAAAACATTGGCACCAGAATATTTGCGAGTGAGTATTTTTATTATTATTATTTTTATATACAGAATAGGGACAACAGTAATGAGCACAATGCAAAATTAAAAACATATATTGCGAGAACATTGCTTGGGGCTATTGACCATCCTGCTGGTCCATTTGATATTGCTGCGAAAACCCTTGAGGGATTGCTTGGGGTGGAAGAGGTCCTTGGGTTGTCGACCAATTCTGGCTGAATTCAGGAATGGGCGATTGTGTTCTGTAGAAGGCATCATTCTCAGCCAAGTCCAGTCTGGCTGATTCGGCCATTGAATCGGCCAAAACTAGTTGGATGCGCGCTTTAGCGCGTTTGACTATATTTTCGTGGCGAATATTGTTCAGCACGCTCACAAGCTCCATCCCAAATTTTTCGTTCGGAAATCACGCGAACTATCTCCCAAACATATGAACTAAATCCCACTGCATATTTGGTGGGACTCATTTGGCTAGTGGGAGTTAGTTCCAGTTAGTTAGTAGTTAGTTAGTTCGAAAAACAGCGTTTGATTGCACGCAATCGAAAATATTGCAGATGTAGAACGTGCAATCGGCAATCGATTGCCGCAATTGATTTGAAGTAATTTGATTGCAAGCAATCGCTTGCACGAACTAGTCACACCATGCAATCGTTTCTCCTGCAATCGATTGCTCGCAATCATTTTTACTTGCTGCAATCACTTGCGGCAATCACTTTTCAGGTCGTCACACCGTGCAATATTTAATTGCAGCAATCATTTTAATTGCTGCGAGCACTTTCATTGCATGGTGTGACGGCACCTTTACGTGTGCTTTGACATTTCCCTCAACTCTGCTGTTTCAAATATTTTGTTTCTCAATTAATATCAAAAGTAATATCCAAATATTTTTATTATTTCCAGAATATCTTGGAATATTTTTTGAAATAAGTAAATCTAAGTATACTCCATTTACCTATCTTCATATCATAGTTACCTAAAGCAGGAAGAGAAACAACCAATCGAAACCGAAAGGTGGTATCTCAAAGCAAAAAACAACAGCAACCAAAAAATAGTTTGACAGTTCACATTTTTCACAACTTTTGCATTGATTTGAAGCGATTTACCATAGCAAAATTGCGAGACTTTACGTTGTGAATGCCATTTTAAAGTTGAAACGCAGCGTAATTTATTTCTGGGAGAATTAAGTGCGATTTTAATTTGATACGGAGTGATCCATGATTGTTCATTTTGGGTAGGTATGAACATATATTCTCTGTCAAAATAATTTCAAACTAAAGCTAGCGAGGTTTTTTGTCGATGGCTGTGAATTTAAGTTATAGGAACTAACCAAAGTACCTACATATACCAATGAATGGTAGGCATGTTAATCAACTAATTGTACCTACTCCCTAGGTTTTAAAAACCTTGAAAACTCTATTTACAGGTTAGCAGCACAGCCACTCAAAGTAATTAGGCAATAAAATTAAAACAATATGAATAACCACCACCTCTCGGAAAATGACAAAATGTTGTTTAAATATAAAAAAAAAAATAGCACAAAAAATCTAAGGCAGCCGAAAAGTTGGAGTTATCCGCGTTTGTGTTTATAATGAGCCCAAAAAATTGAAAAATATGAAAGGCCCTACACACTGTCTACAATTCGATCTCTTCACTCGGCACAAATGCCCCGATCCGGTAGGTACTATTGTCATTCTTAACTTGATAGCAAACACATTTTTTTTTCTAAGAAGACTGAGTCCTTTGATATCCACCCAAATCCCTAATAATAGTACTTTAAAAAAAAGGAACTGCTCATATCTCAAAAAGGCCATTTTCGATTACGATAAAAATATAACTGGCAGGTAAATCTTCAATCCATACTAATACCATTTGCTCAGTTTTGAGCTAAACAGTTGCAAAACTTTGAACCATGAATGCATCCTTCGATTTTCACCCCAATCGTTAAAAATGGTACTTCAAAAACAACTGTTCTGACTCGAAAACGTCATCTTCGATTTGGATGAAAATGTAACTACTAGGTAATGTTTATATCCTGAAGAATACGTTGTACTCAGTTGTCAGCTAGTTTAATAACGGTGCTTTTCGAATCCAAAATTTGTAACATTTGTTAGCATAATTTTACAAAAAACAGCTCTAACGATTTTGATCACATGCCGTTTTATGAATATTTCTCAAAAATTACTACCCAAATCCCGATCACAACCGGTATATTTTTGCAAAGCCCAAAACTTCAGTGGCAATCAGTGCCGTAGCGTACTAGGGGCACAACGTCGAACAAACATCCGAGAGTATAACTGTCCTGAAAAAGCCTCTCAGCCTCTCAATTTAGCCGTTCGGAATTGGCATAAAATTGTAGGTCCCTTCCATTCGTCACAAAAATAAAAAACTCACACAAACGAATGGTTGTGAGAAGCTTTGCCTAGGGTGGGTAGGGTGGGTCCAACTATTTTTTTTATTTTTAAGCACTTATTTGAATCATTTCGTATTTTTGTCGCACCTATGATTCTGACCACTTGAAATGAGCACGAAATTTTGCATTAGTGTGCCGAAATCGGGGAATCCCCAATGTATTTTAATAATAAATTTATATAAATTTTTTATAATTTCCCTGTATTTTCATATAAAGAATAGTGTTCAATGTTGTATACCTAACACCTGCAAATAAGGTTACAGTGTGGTTAAATTTTTTTAATTTATTAGTAATTATTTTGAAATTTTCTTTTATTATTTATTCAGCATTAGCGAGATATCCGTCAGAACATAAAATTCACAGATTTCATATGAATCGCAGGATTTTTGCTTCGAGGTACTCTTCTGAAAATTTTTCCGACATTTAAGAAGTGTGATTAAGTGCGTTTTTTACTGATATTTTTGACGGCTTTATACGAATTTTATTCCGATATGATCCGACAGACATTGGTTGCAGAATGTGTTTACGATTTGCAGTTAAGGATTGATAAATGAAAGCAATAAAGAAAAACACATTTTAACGAAGTAGTTGTTTGTATTTGTTGCTTAAATGTGTGGTTCCAGGCAAAAGCAAACGAAACAAGTAAACGTGTTATCATCGGGCTGGCCTTTGATAGCGTCCACTGCATATAATTCTGGATGGAGATTCGAGAGGAATGGGCAAAAAGATCCGTTTTGATAATGGTACCAGGGATGCTAACTTGTCTTGGGAAAATGAGTTGAGACGGAAGCTGTTTTCTTCTTTAGATAGGGTCATTGTCGAAATTCGTGAGCGTTTTCAGCAGCTACGAAATTTGGCGGATAAGTTTGGTTTTCTAACGCCGGCTACATTACTCGACTCGACTCGACTAAATTTAATCTAGACTACGCATCTACAGAAATTGACGAGCAGAATTTCAAGGCGGAACGACTTCGATTGCGGACTTTCATCGCTGCCACAGGCAACGAAAATAAATTAATTAATGCGGACTCACGTGAATTATTTAAATTTATTGTGAAATCCAAGCTGGAAGATAGTCTGCCTTATATTGTAATAATGCTCCAAATACTCTTTACTATTGCCATAAGCAATGCCAATTGCGAGAGAAGTTTTTCAAAACTAAAATTGATCAAAAATTACTTAAAATCTGCAATGAGTAGTTTAAGGCAAACCAATCTGGCTATCTTGTCTATTGAGCAGGAGACGTGCGATGCTATAGACATTGATAGTGCAATAAAAGACTTTGCTTTTAAGAAATGTAGACGAATAAAGTTTTAGACAGAAGTTTTGTTTTTAATTCTAACAATTCATAATATTATTTTTCAATAAAAATATAACTATTAACAGTGTCGTTCTGGTTCTAATTGGAAGTCGATTATATAGATATATTATAGTCTTTTAAATTGAAATACCTAAATATAAGGGCGGCAACATTTTCTTCCGCCCCGGGCGGCAGACACCCACGCTACGCCACTGGTGGCAATGTAATTCGAAATTTATCGCCTACTTGCCTTGAAGAAAATGTCAGTTCGGGGTGAAATTTGAAAGTAATAAAGTGTTGTAGTTAATACCTACGTATGTTTATGTAGTATGTATTGCGTTTTTAATTAACAAGAGTTTAGTTACTAAACCTGAGTACATCTTGAGTAGGTATGATTTTAAACGTAAAATTTGATGAAATAAATCTGAAATTCTGCGAGATTCGCAATAAACAAGAAAGTTGTGCTTTTTAAGTGGTGCAGACTTTAAATGTAAAAGTTTATTTTTAATTTTGCTATTGCTTAATATTAGGTATATGTACCTAATTAGCATTCATCTAATGTGTTTGCTTACGAATCTTTTCCCGCCATCAGTTACAGATTTTGTAATTCATTTGGATCTAGTTTACTTTACCCTTCGAACATTTCTAAATTAAACACTTTAGTTTATTATTACGTTTATTTGCGAAATAAATAATAATTTCTATTTCAAAAAAATAGTTCTTAGACTGCATACATATTGCATCTACACATTAATACAAATACAAAATATATTATATTTATTAATTACTGAATCAATTAGGTACACATTCATTCATAGTATGTAAGCTCAATAACTAAAAATGTATACAAATATGCGTTAATACTGCTTACAGAAAATGTGCTTAAACAATATTATTCTATAATTAAGGGTTTATTACTCTGTAAAAATAAAGTTAAAGCGCTAGTAGTTATAGCTTGCGTTGTATCTTGATAATAGCAAGTGCTCAAACCCTTTGTCCAATAGTTTTGATTGATCATTATGCCACCACTACCGTAATATTGTTGTTTCTGCACACGAAAACTGATTCTGAAATGAAATGATATAATTTATTATTGCCGCATATTACGCTGTTACTACTGTTATTAAGAAAATAATTAAATAAACATTTTCGTATAACATTTTGTATACGATGGCTTCAAGATTATACTTATAAGTTTATATGCTGCCTTTATCATTCGCCAAGCGACTACGATCTGGCCAGATTATCTATTCCTTTATTTATTCACTTTCCGACCACTGACTTCGAAGATTTTAAAAAAGTGGCAAAAAAGGGGATTTGCATATAAAAAGGGGCAATACTAATCTGCCCACAAAAAATGGCAAAAAAAAAAACCGCAAAACGAGTGAGTTCACTAAAGTTTAAATGGCTTATGCATATGCATATCATTCTCATCTCATTCTATCTTATTGTTGCATTGAACATGAAAGTTGTGGCTAAATTATATGTGTAAACTTATGAGAATAGGACATAGCTGATATAAAAAGGACGCATTCAGATCCCAATTAATTGTGAAGTAGTTTCGTAAAGTATTATTATTATGTCACATTTCGTATTTCATACGTATTTTTTTTTTAAATGGGAATAATTATCAACGAAATACAGAAAAGAGGCAAATATGGGCAATTACAAATTATTTGAAGATTGGGTTTGATGGCCAATGAATAGGCCAGGGGTTCCCTAACTGTGCGTCGCGACGCCCTGGGGCGTCGTGGCGTTATCCTTAGGGCGGCGCAGGTTTTATTTTTTTTACTGCTGTAATACTTCGAACAAAGAACGCAACGGATGCGACGGATTCTATGGGTTGGGCCCTTTACGTTTACCTTTACGAATATAAAGAGCAAGGTAGAAGCTAAATCCAATAGTTATGTACATTGCAGTCGAAGATTAAGCGCGTTTGTGTTTCCCGAATATCCAGTCAGACTTGCTTCCTGGCCGGCACTCGTATATTTGCCTGGCACTCAAAATTAAATAAGGGGTTTTCAATTGGTACGGATCGTTGCCAGCCAGATTCGTCGTGAGCATTGCCGGGGACCATTAGAATAAATGTACAGAAGAACCCGAGGAAATCAATTTCTCGCCGTGCACAAGAAATCGACCTTTCGCAGATTCATTCCAACTTGGCAAATTTTGCATCGGGTCTTGGGCTCACACCCGTACAAGCTCCAACTAATCTATGAGCTCAAAATTAATGAACACAGACAAAGCGGTTTGTTCGCTGACTTGTCTTTGGAGCGTTTGGAAGAGGACCCCAATTTTGGCCGAAAAATCATCTTTAACGACGAGGCGCATTTTTAGATGAATGCGGGTTTTGCGATAAATATGGGACGACGATATTTCAACGTCGACCCGTCCTTATTGAAAAGCCCTTTAGTGAATCTTCAGTAAGATCAGTTCTATTCACATATCTGTGTTTTTAGAAGGGCGTCGCAAAAATATTTCAACCTCCCTAGGGAGTCGCAGTATGAAAAAGATTGGGAACCCCTGGATTAGGCGGTTATTTTGTGATATTTGGAATGGACAAATTCGATCTGGGTATATGATTTTTATAGGTTTTTCTGTAAATTTGCATAAAAAGTGTCTAAAGTACCCTTTTTGGTACTAAATTGTATTTTGACTTTTTGACAAACTTATCGAAGAGCGAAAAATTATTTGAATAAGAGGCTTTGTAGCCAATGAATCCAAGATTATATTGGGATATTTAGAGTGGAAAAATTCGCACCTATTGTTTTTGGTAAGTAGTAAATAATAACTTTTTAAAAAATTGTTTCACAGTTTGACACTTTTAGAGAGGATCGACAAATTGTTTGATTAAGTGGACAATTATTTTGCAATATTCAAAGCAGAAAAGTTCGAACAGGGTAATCGTTTTTTTAATTTTTCCAGAAAAAAAAAAACAAAAGAGTTCGATAGCGAACTGGGGTTTTAAAACTTTAACTGTTAATTCTGGCGGAACGGCTTGTCCGATCGGAACATTTTTTGCATTTTCCCAGAGCAATTAAATCAGCGGTGAAAAGGCGATGTGGTGGATCCAAAATTTACCACTTTTTTAGCGGTACATAGTTCTGGTTGGACAATTTTGTTTGTAGTCACAAGGAGAATAAACTCCCTGATGTGAAGAGGCCTGCGCTGCCCAAGAAATTTTCACTTAAGCTGCGACGGGCTATAACACTCTTCTGATATGCTTTTTCAATTTTCATAGAATGCTATATGGCATTCTATGAAAAATTGCTCGTGGAGACGCCGGGTAATGTAGGTATTATGTGAGAAGCTAGACCGAGGGTGCGTATAATACATACGGACTTGGTATTTATTTACTTATTCAGTTAATTTTACGCTAGATTGAAACATTCCGCAGAAAATTATATTTCACAAAATTCTGAAGATCTAGTGCAAATACTGAAGTGTCCGTTCTTTTATATGGAGTTTTTTCGCGGTGCAGGGAAATAAGTCCCCGGAAACTAAGTCCACTGAGGGACTCAGTTCCCACCACTTTTGTAAAGTGGACTTAGTTCCCATGTAAGGTGGGAAATAAATTCCGAAAACTCTGAGTGGTTTTACTGTAAATCTGACAGAAAATCCAAGCAGTGTGGTTGCAGGGGGCAACATGTCCCCCATACGTATTAAACTGTTGAATGTGTACTAAGTTCCCATAAGAAAGTGGATCTAGTTCCCATCTTACATGGAAATTAAGTCCACTTCACGAATGTGGTTTTATTTCTTACTAGGTAGGACTTATTTCCCTGCACCGAGTTTGGCATGCCGCTATAGTTATCTAGCGGTCAATGGAACGCGGCAATAGTGATTTTCTTTCATCTATAGATATATATTGATCTAATAAAATAGAATTAAACTATATTTTTTTTCATATTAATGTATAGGTATAGTGAGAACTTGGTGGGAATTTGAGTTCGCTAAAAAGGGAAAAAAATAAAAAATACCACGTTTCGTGGGAAAAATTAACAACTCTGATATCGAACACAAGACGATCATGACAATTCTGCCCGCGGTTGTTTTGCAGACTGGTTTTGGTCGAATGTATGAGAATTTTAGAAAAATTACAACAATAATTCCTAGGTAAGCCTGTGGTTTGGTTTTTATTGCAGTCGCAATTCTTGTGTTTGAGTGCGCCGAGAGTATCTGCAGGCACCATTGTTAGAAAAAAAGCTCCCTCATAAGGCCTGTACTAAGAATTTTTGTTGAACAGATTAGGTATAGATAGATGGCGGGCAATTAATTATAATTGACAGAAATATAGCCCAATCAATTGACCCGCTTGAACAACACAGACATATTTTTGCCTTTCCTTGTTTTACCACTATTCTTTCAGCCAATCCTTTGATGACATAGAATAACTGCTTTCCAGTTTCCACCCCCTTAAAAACGGTTGTCCACAATCCACAAATATGGAGGTGACATACCAATAATAATTTTGAACCTTTTAAATCGACGGACATTTTCAAGGAATGACATACATGAAATAGTGGCATAGCACTTTAATGAGGTAAGTGTATATTGTTCCTATAAGTATAAAATAATATGTTATATGGTTATTTGAACTGAGTGCCTTACCGTTTGCATTGAATTTGTGCGGATCTTTCTCCTTGTGCTAATATACGTTGTAGAGGTGTTTACACGTTGAAGTTGAAATGTACAGTCACCTAGAAAAAATAATGAAATAACAAAAACACTTTAAAACTCCTTTTTAACGATTTAAATTATTCAGCATGTCTATTACCCTGTCCTTCAAAGCTTCGCTCACAGCCCCGTTGGTATCTCCTCATGCAACAGCATCTTCGAAGTCCAGGAACTTTGTATATTATCTGCAGGAAGCCGCCCCTAAATCTAGCATTCATATAGCAATAGATAATCGGATTGTAGCAGCTATGCGACATGGATAACCAATGGAATGCAAACCAGAAGTATGGAAGTGGAGTCCATTCCACAAGACTTTCATCGCTTAAGAGAAGCTGCGAACGCATAATTGTTGGAATAAATTAAATTAAAATAAAACAAGGAAATTGTATCTTACAAGTATATTGAATGGAAGCCAACAAATAGTAAAAACAATTACCACCGTCACCATCATTTTAATCATCTGAAATAGAAAAGAAAATATTATTAGTTAACAAACAAAACCGGCTGTATAAAAAAAAATTAAAAATGTAAAAATAAATAAATTAAGAAATATTAAGGAAACAAGTAAAAGTGTTATCATCTGCATGCCCGATGCTTGATACCCTCACCTGCATAAAAGTCATGCAAAATGTTTGCCATGCGTGTTAGTAAGTAAATTCTGTACACATATTGGTCTAATATTGATAAATTGCTTGTAGAATTTGAGTAATTTCAAGTTTCCCAAAGGGGTGAGCCGAAAATCTGTTTTCAAACATTTGGCATTTGTCAGAAATCTCTAGATAGTGTTTATTTTAAGTTTATGGGATTTTTCTTAAAATAGATAAATGTAACTAGAAAAAAATGCATTTAATAGGTGGCTGCGATTAATAAAAAAATGTAGGAACGATTTAACAAAAAGTGGCTCAAGTCTCCCACTTTGCCCCTATAATATATATTACAACGAGCTGCACCCGCCCGGCTTTGCCCGTACCTATGAATTGCATTGCTTAGGTTTTAGATAATAATGTTCTTTCGTAAAATGTGAAAATGAGAATAAAGCGCTTTTCTGGATTTTTCTTTCTGTGTAAATCTGAAAAACAGCAATACGAACAAAACAGAAAAGAATCATAAAAATCTGCCCAGCGGTTATCGAGTAATAACGTCATCGAGGTTCGCCCTATTTTTGTATAGAGGTAGTGCCACACCCCTTTGTATAAGATTGGTCAAAATCTTCACAATAGCACTCCTGGGCTACATCTTAGATTGTCACTTAATTTTAACTTAATCAATTTGGCGGTTTTCGAAATTTATAATATGAAACAAATCAATGATTCCCAAATTACCGAAAAACTCAATTTCAAATTAGAACAAATGATTTTCGTAAAGAAAATCTCCGAAATCATCAAAATCAGAAAAAACTTTTGACAATTACGATCTCACTGTATATAACGATCAAAATTAAGGAATGAAAATTCCCCTTGCAAAATGTATATTGAAAATCATTTTTTTTTATAAATTTTCCAATTTTCTGTAGTTTCTTCGTCCTAATAAACAAACAACTAGCTATCTAAGCAATTCCATGGACACGACACACGAATCATCATCATTGTAATGCAATGAGGGCACAGTGGCACACTAAGGGCTGGCCCGGAAAAGTACAGCTTTTCCCCAATTCCAGGACATTTTCGACCCCCTTTGATCGACATATCAGGATAATGCTCCCAGCCACACAGTCGGAATAATACAAAATTGCATCCAAACTTAACGTGTCGATTTGATGACATGGTTCCCGTACTCATCATAGAAAATGTTTGGGGATGACTGATGTGAAAAGTGTACGAAGGTGGCAGGCAGTTAGAGGATACAAATCGGCTGCTTTGGGTGAAATTTCCCTTAACTACTTCAAATCCTTGTACGATTCCATGTCTAATAAAATGTTTGAGTAAGTTTTGAATAAAGGAGCAAGTACTCATTATTAGAAAAATAAATGCATACTTTTTTGTTACATTTCATGGAGTAATAGTGCACTACTCTGACACTTCTAACAAATTAATTTATTCATATGACTAATCGTCTGCAAGCCTTTTCCTGTAATAGTAAATTCCTATTAATATTGGTGTTCCTCAAGAATCTATTCTAGGTCCATTATTGTTCTCTCTGTTCATTAATGATCTACCTTCCGTTTTATCTCACTGTCGATTTCATATATATGCTGATGATGTTCAATTGTACCTTAGTTTTCCTATTGGCATGGTTGAGGACGCCATTGCAAGAATAAACGACGATCTATGTTCTATTTTCGATTGGTCCATCAGGAATGGACTTAAACTTAATCCTGATAAAACTAAAGCCATTCCCATATCCAAACATCAACCACATTTCTCTGATTTTCCTCCTATATTTTTAAACTCCTGCGAGCTTGAATATGTCGCCTATGCTAAAAATCTGGGCATAATCTTCAACAACAAATTAACGTGGGATGCGCACATTAATTCTACGGGTCCGCCATCTAACGTTTTTTTTTTCAACTAGTGCTTATTTCGCGAATGGTAACACTTTGCTCATGTCTGATTTGACAGATAATTAGTTTTATCCTTCCGCTGAACGAATATGGTTGTGTATACGCTTGAACAACGCTGGGAAATATTGCGACATTACTTTGAAAATCATAGTAATGTTGCAGAATGTTTGCGAAAATTGCGTACGAATTTTGGAAGAAGAGAAGCACCGTCAGCTCCGTATGTTCGTTATCTTGTGAAAAAAGTGAAAGAAACTGGAATCCTCATCGATAAACCAAAGCGTGAAAAGCCGAAAACAGTGCGTACACCCGAGAAAATTGCTGCTGTGGCAGAAAGTGTGCGTGAAGCACCATCAGCATCAATTCACCGTCGTTCTCAACAATTCAACATTTCGGAGACATCACTGAGACGAATTTTGCATAAAGACCTTGGTATGACGCCATACAAAGTCCAATTGGTTCAGGAGTTGAAGCCAATTATTGACCATCCAATGCGTTTTCGCTTCGCTAAGTGGGCCTGCGATCGACTTAGAGAAGATGCCGGTTTTGCCAAAAAAAATCATCTTTTCAGATGGAGCTCATTTTGATCTTGGCGGGTATGTAAACAAGCAAAATTGTCGCGTTTGGGGCACAGAAAATCCGCACGCATACATACATTGAAAAGCCGATATACCCAAAACGAGTCACTGTTTGGTGCGGATTTTGGTCCAGAAGCATAATTGGGCCATTTTTCTTCGAAAATGAGCAAGGAGTGGCCGTTACAGTCAATGGCGATCGTTATCGGGCCATGTTGAACGAATTTTTGTTCACAAAAATTGAAGAGGAGGATATTGGCAACATTTGGTTTCAACAGGACGGCGCTACGTGCCACACAGCCGAAGCTACACTCAATGTTTTGCAACCTGTTTTTGAAGATCGCATTATCAGCCGCAGAGCTAATGTCGTTTGGCCACCGCGGAGCTGCGATTTGACACCGTTGAACTATTACTTGTGGGGTGCCGTAAAAGATAAGTGTTACGCCGACATGCCAGAGACAATTGACGCTTTAAAGGACAATATTCGTGAAGCCATTGGTGAAACACAGCTGCACACAATCGATAATGTGCTTACAAATTGGACCGATCGTGTAGGCTACTGCATGGCCAGCCGAGGCAGCCATTTGAATGAAATTATTTTCCATTATTAACCGGAAGGATTGTACTTTCAAATAAAAAAAGAAATTTGAGAAAATATTCAGTAGTTTTTTTATAGCATTACAACATATTACAAATAAAGTCTACGCCTCGCTTCGAGGATTATCGATTACAAGAACTATTTTACCCACACAAGTTAAACTAAAACTGGTTAAATCATTAATAATCCCCATAATGTCATACGGCTGTGAGTTGTTTGCGGATCCTGATTCCACTTCATTTCAAAAACTAAAAGTTGCTTTCAATTCTATTGCACGTTTTGTATTCAATCTTCGTCGGTTTGACCATATTTCCGCCGAAGCTCGTCAACTTCTCGGATGTAACTTGGATGTTTTTTTCAAGTATCGGTATGCTGTTCTTTACTTTTCAAAATTGTTCACAAGAAAGAGCCAAACTATCTATTTAATAAAATTAATTAATGTTCATCTAATCGCTATATAGTATTGCGACCTGCCACATACACCTGCTTGATATCACGCAGGCAATTTTTCATTTATGCTGTCAAACTCTGGAATAATCTACCCAATCATGTGAGGTCTAGAATCGAACACAGAAAATTTCTCACTGTCTGCTTTAAAACACCTTTCCAACTTGAACTGATTTACCTTTTTTCTCTTTTGTTTCTATTAACTTTTAACTCGTCCTTGTTTGCGTTTTTATATAATGTTTAACTTAAAATTATTTTGTATTAATTTTTAAATTATTTCATTTTCTTTTATTGTTTCTTTTGCACTTTATATAAAAATATTATCTTATACCCTGTACCAACTATAAGTTTATCTTGATGTACAGCGTTTCCTATATCAATAAAAATTACAAATTACAAATTACAAATTAATAGCAGTTGTATATTGTATATCAGTAGTGTATCCCTAATACTCCATTGACTTACTTTTTTCAGTAGTGTTTTTAGATCATCAAAGTTAACTAAGCTAAACATACCGAATGCGTAAATGTAAGTGAGAGGCCACTTAAGTAACCTTTCACTTTCATACCCTATAACAATTTTTATCGTAAAAAGTTAGAGACGAAAGGTATAAGGTAAAATAATTCCTACATACCTTGTCCCTATTCAAATGACCCGCAGTGTGTGTTATATTTACTTGTCAAAAATATTATCTTTTAGAAATCAATTTGAAGTTTAACATTTAAACAAAAACACCCCCGTCCAACGAGGATTACCCGAGTAATGACGAGGATGCCGTGCCCTTCCTACCTATACCGAAGCTGCTCCTGCTGTTTGACTCTGACTCACAACAACCCCTTTAAAATCGAAGTTATACCTACATATTCATGAAATTTGATCAAATAAATCTAACATAAAATACACATTTAATTCTTGTCCCTCTTCAGGTAGTATACATACAGGTATGGTATATGGTAAATGAACTAACATATTTATCCACAGCATCGTCAAAGTTAAATCACAAAGCAAACTTCGTTTCGTTTTGTATCAGCATAAAAACTTTTTTATTTGAATTTCGATGGAGAGTCCACGCTGTCGGTCATCATGTGTCTGACATCTGACTAAAGTTGAAAACTTCCAAACGTGCCATCGAAACCTTTTTTTATTTCGATTAAGTTTTCTGAAATGTGTTCCTTCAAATAATTCGCCATAATTTGATTAGTATCACCAGGTCAGGTTGAGTTTACATGTGGGGTAATCGATGCGAAATTATTATTATTATTTACCACACTACAAAAGTACCAAATATTCTAAGCTGTTTCTGTCGTCCGCATCATCGCTCATCGGCTTTGTCGAGGATTGAAGAAAAAACTAACGTCGAAGAATAAAATCAAGAGTAGGAAAAGGCAACTCATCAGCCTGAGAGTAAAATTGACATTCGAATGTTGTCTTGTAAATTGAAAACTGTTTATCATTTATAGATACCTAACTACCTATCAATAGAGATAGTATTACGATGCACATATAAATTCTTTAATAAATTCAAATCAAAAAGCTTTTTAGGACATTTTTTTCATTTCTTTTGTGCTGTTTATTATTTTTCAATTATAGTTCTCGTCAACATAATCAAATGTCATTTATTACATTTCCATATAAATTAACGGCAAGATAGAAAAAATTGTTTTGCCTACATATTTCTTTATATACCCGCGAAGTTGTTAACGCTATTATCGGCGGTTAAGGTTAAGGTTACGTTTTTCTTGTATTAGGTATTAATTTAGGGATTTATGTTTATTTTACGTAGGTAGTCGTAGCCTTGATGGAGACGAAAAAAAAATCAGATAACAGAGTATGTCGGTATAGAACCAAAAATAATGCAAGGATATTTTCCTACGTTTTGCTCCAGAAATTATTATCCAATTAAAGTCAGAATTAAACAAGAGACCGAGTACTCAAAATTAAAGCTGGTGTACCACAATGCAGCTTCTGTTTTAAGGCACTCTTTAAACCTAATTGTAGTTTTTGAGGTGCCAATAATTATGTCATGGTATCAATAATTGTGGTTTTTTGTAAGCTTTTAGTAAATTGGCATTTTAAATATATTTTCAATAAGTAAACCCTTATTTATAAAACTTAATCAATGAAGAATTTAATAATTTATAATAATTTATACTTTGCTATACAACAGATTCAATTCATTTCATTCATTCAATCATTCATTCATTCATTCATTCATTCGTCTTCAATATCCCGCTTATCCATTAAGTGGTTCGCGGGTGTAGGTTGCTCAAATGGACCCTCCATAGCTCTCGATCCTCCGCCATCGACTCCAAATCATCAAGGGCAATCCCCATACGGGTAGAGGAGAAGTAGCTGCTCGACATTGAGTTCCTCACGTATTCGAGTATTTCTAATGCGATCTCTACGGGCCACACCAGAAATACAACGGAGAAATCTCATTTCGGCAGCTTGTATTCGCGATCTTATTCTTTCAGTCATTACCCAAACCTCATGACCATAGGTAAGAGTTGGAACAAACACCGAATTAAAGACTGACAACTTAGCTTTGACGCCAAGTTCAGTCCTCCTGATAACAGAATGACCAAGCTGTCTCAAAATCGATCCAACCTGACCAATCCTACAGGAAAACTCGGCATTGCTCCTTCCATTACTCGTGAATAAGACCCCGAGATACTTGAACTTCTCCACCTGTTTCAATGGGACTCCACTAACATGCAGAGTGCATTGCACAATGCACAGGCGTTCTGGAGACGACCATCACTTCAGATTTGTTCACGTTTACATTCATCTCAGCTTCAACACAAACGGCTACAAACCGATCGAGTGCGCGCTGAAGCTCAGTCTGAGAGGACCCAAGAATGACCAAGTCATCAGCGAAGAGCAAATGACTTATCCTCAGATATCCTAATTCGAAACGTTCTTCGCCAAGACCGCGCTGTAACATCCAGTCCATATAAGTAATGAAAAGGAGAGGGGACAAGACGCACCCCTGGCGAAGTCCAACGCCCACGGTGAAAGGTATTGATTCAACGCCGTTTACCCGAACACAGCTTTTACAGTCTGTGTAAAGAGATTGAATGGCTCTCAAGAGAGAACCGTCAATTCCACTCCGGCAGATTTGCCAGCTTTTAGCGATTTGATCGCAAAAGTGACTTCCTCTACCGTGGGACTATTTTCCGCCCTGCTTAAGGCGATGGATGTGTCATCATCAATGTCCTGGATTGGATTGAGCAATTCGGAAAAGTGCTCGCTCCATCTGCGCAAGATGTCCTCCTCATTCGAAAGAAGTGTACCATCTTTGGATTTGACTCCTTCGATGGTCTGCCAGAACACCTTGCTTGCAGATCTGTAATCACGGTCAAATTTTTCGCCGAACTCCTTCCAAGACTGTTCTTTGGCTGCTTTAACAGCCAATTTGCAAGTTCTTCGCCCCTCAATGTACCGGTTTCGAGAAGGAGAGTCCCCCAAGTGAATCCACACCTTGAAAGCCTTCTTCTTCTCTCTGATAGCTTCTTGAACTCTGGGCGTTTTAAACCACGCAGTTCTTTTCTCACCACCAGCCGCCACACCGAGCCGCTTCACTCCGCAAAACATGTCCTGCAGAGGCAATAACTGCTGTTGAAAACAACTGCCATTCTTCCTCTACATTCAATGGAACATTTGGAATTTGTTCAAACCTTTCAGATACCTGCCGTGCAAATTCCTCCCGTATCTCATCGTTCTGCAGCCCCTCCCACCGTATGCGCGTAACCATCCTTGGTTTACGCTTTGGCAGGATAGGTATTTGATCGTTGAGATACAATTTGCACAACACCAGGTGGTGATCAGTTGACAGTTCAGCCCCTCTCAACACACGAACATCAGAAACCATCCTTTTAATACACGATGGGACCACAAAGAAATCTATCAGCGATTTCTGCTGAAGACTTCGACGGTACCATGTGTATTTATGGATATCTTTGTGTGGAAAGAAAGTATTCATAATGGACATTCCATTTGAACAACAAAAGTCCAACAACTTCTATCCGTTCGCGTACTGATCGGGGTCACCGTGTTTCCCAATCGCGCTGCCCCATGTCGAGAAATCCGCACCCACGTGAGCATTGAAATCACCCATCAGGATATAAGAATCCATATCTGCAACCTTTTCAAGGGCTGCATCAACTTCATCTAAGAAAGCTGCGTACCCCGACTCCAGATTAGGTGCATACACCTGCACTAGAGCCAGAGTTGATCTTTCAAGCTTAAGCTTTAAGATCGCAACTCTCCCTCCCAATGGTATCCACTCCAATACTCTGCCTGCCAGCCTGGGACTTGTGAGTATCCCCAACAACAGATTCAAATCACTCTATAAATGAAAATGTTATAGTTGATCAAAATTGAAATTTCCTTAGAAGTGTCAGTAATTATTGTAGTTGTTACGCGACCTATTAGAGTTTTCTGAGAAAAACTAATGCTGTCTTAAATATGTATTTTGATCAAAACCGTTAGAGCGGTTTTTTGTAAAATGATGCTGACAAATGTTACAACTTTGGATTCGAAAAGCACTGTTATTAAACTGTTTTGCTGAAAACTGAGTATGACGTATTCTTCAGGATATAAACAGTTTCATGACCAACTGATAAAGTGTCAAATAGCCTATCAGGCTATCATCTGCCAGATAAGCTTCAATTTTTAGTTTCAAAGGTCTCGGATAGTGATATCTGGCAGATAAAGTCTTGGATAGCCTATCAGTCGGTTCAAGTGGCTGCCAATGCCAACATGGATTTATTTTAATTTGTAGGAGACGAATTTGATTTTGACGGCCCCGTAGGGTAGGAACAGAGTATCTTTCGTCAGGTTAAGCCTCTAATAAACACAAAATAAACCAAGAAAAAGACAGAACGAATGACATTGTATCGAAACGATAAAAAACAGCGTTGCCATTTGATCAAACAATTAATAGCTGATACATTTTTTAACGAGGTAGTTTATCATACCACGAAACAGAAAAAACTATCAACAACTTTAATCTTTTGAATACCGATATGTGTCGTACAACTATCCGAAACTTCACCCGGAACCTTTGAAACTGGTCCTTAGTAGGTTAATTTCTTAAGTTATATCTAGTAGAAAACGTAGTTATGGTAATAAAAATATAATTATGTATTGCACATATAAATAAAAAATCAAATCGTTGGATGTCCACTCTTATTAAAATGCAATATGGTTTAGACGAACGTGCACTTTATTTATCACTGCTTATAAATTATTCTTATATTTTATGGTATATCTAATCTGCTGAGATTTTATAGGTAGGTGCATACCTTCCAAAATAAATTTATAAAAAACCAACCAAACTTGCAATGAAGGAGAAAATGCAGAAAGATTTGAACCAAAATTGATAGTTGAGCTAATGTATGCATGCAAATCCCTAAATAGTACTTAAAAAAACTGCTCAAATCTCAAAAACGTCATTTTCGATTATGATAAAAAAGTAACTGACGTAATGTTTAAATCCATAGTAATACTTTTTGCTCAGTTTTGAGCTAAGCAGTTGCAAAACAGTGTTCCACCCCAGTGTTCCAGATTTCCACCCCAATCGCTAAAAATGGTACTTGAAAAACTCCTCATATCTCAAAAACGCCATTTTCGATTTGGATGAAAATGTAACTGCTAGGTTACATCTTGAACAGACACCGAACAAGCATCAAGCTACACTACAATATGACTGACATACAATGCTCTCACCATTACGAATCTTCAGCCGATAGAAGCCTACCAGAGAGACACCTTTAAATAACTGACTCACTTTCAAGAAAGAATAATGTTTGGACTATCCGAGACACTATATGGTTAGGGAATACTAGTTTGGGTAATTTTTCGAAATAGAAATATTCGACTATCGACTGTACCTACCTACTGGCTCAGTGATGTACTAGTAACACTTCACCGACGCGACTTAGGGGTATCAAAAATGAACTCTTGAAACTGGCTATGAAATGTATAAAAACCGAAAACATATTTGCTGTTTTAGGTTCAAATGTAACAAAAGATTATCCAATTGCAAACAAAAAAGTTTGAACAGAACCGGCAGAACTGAGTGAGAGGGATTCAGTCAACAGTTTTGTTGAACTTCTTGAGTGTTGCAAAAGGCGTGACTTATGCTGAGGTGTTTTCAACGAAAGGTTTATAAAATATTTATGGAAATCTTCTGTTTTCGAGTGTATGGGAAAATCCATAGCTTTCGGTTCGGTATAGGGTGGTATTCTTATAATTTAGTTTAAATGGAACGCGAGCTAAAAATACAAATGCTAGGCCTCTTTAGATGACTTGAGTGTTCTTAGGTACTAATTGGTACTTTTGCAATTCAAGTAGATACAAGAAATAAAATAAATCAACCACTACATCAACACGCATTATTTTTGTGCTAAATTTATGCTGCTATGGCACACCATTTGGTGATTGATAGCATTCCCAATGGGATTACCTGTGGTCAGCTTGAACGCCCTTAACACGTACTCGTTAAAGTGAATCTTTAATGAGGATAATATGATGCTGAGTAATATATTCTATCCTAACCTTGGAAGCACGCAATGGTTTAAATTAATAAATAAATGATCAGCTCAATACCGCCATGCAAATATGTACATAGTAGAGGTACCCATCGCATGTTGGTTATATTATCCAATAATTAAAACAGGATAAATATAAGTTCATTATGAACGTCTGCAATATGATATGTTTGTCGTTTATATAATAATGTACCTATGTATATGAATGTGTTATGTTTTATGGCAGAACCGAAATATTCACGACAGTTAGGTGTACTTTTAAACACGTACATTGGAAGTATGGCTTTGAGCTGGTGGTGTTTACTTCCGTTGTTTGATATTGCTGATATTTATTCCAAAGGCGCCATATGTATACCCAGAGGATTACACCTTTTAATAACTGCATTTCTACACAATTATATAAATTAAGAAATACTTTGTAGACTGGTCTGTGAAAGCTTATGACGATCCGGAGGGAGGTAAAGGCCCAAGAGACAAACGCATAGACCAAATTATACCCACAAAAGTTCACCGGTGATGTGATCTTCAAGCTAGTGGCAATCGGCGGTCATTTTATAAAAAAGTCAAAAGTAATATTAGGTATTGTTCAAAAATCACTGATTATTTCATCGAAATAATGGACAACATCCATCTGTACAAATTTCGGTTGCAGCAGGATGGCGCTACGTTCCATAAGCCCGATGACCATACTATCCATCATCCATATCAACCCCACTCTATTATTTTTTATTTTGGGGCCACGGTATATGCAGCTGTTAAACTGCAAAAAATGAAAACACTGGAAGTCAATATTCAGTGCTATATATTGGTGTGGGCCCATAAGTTCGAAAGTGTGCCTGAAATTAGACTGAAATAATGCGGTTCGTCAGAATTAGAGGCCCTTTGCGTGATTTAGGGCATGTACATTGTACAATGTACATATACCTAGGTACTTCAAATTAAGATTCATTTAAATTGTCACTACACGAGTCATGGTGACAACACTATTAATAAATCCTTCACGACCGACGTCAGAAATTCCTCACACAAGTAAAGGAGAGATGTCGGACTTTATTGCATCTTCTATACTAATATCTACTAGGTACCTTTTCGCTCATCGCGATCAAACCACTCGAAGGGAGTGACGATAATTGGATACGATGACATAGCCGTTGTGACATTAGGTAAACAGATTCATACAGTTGAATCCGTTACAAACGAAGCAATTGCCCGAGTAAAGGAGTGGCTAGCAACAGCCAGCCTGAAACTAGCTGATCATAAAACAGAAGCTGTCCTCATAACCAGCCGAAAATATGTAGAGTTTGCCAACATCCAGGTTGGTAACCAAATAATCAGGTCCACACGTGGAGTATTTAGTCAAGAAAGCATCCCAAATGCAGGGAGCTCTCTCGCGCATAATGCCTAACATTGGTGGTCCTGGATACGCAAGAAGGGTCCTACTTTCCAGAGTAGTTATATCAGCCCTGTTGTATGCAGCCCCAGTCTGGGCGCAGGCACTGAGGACGAAGGAGACCAAAAGGAGACTATTGTCAACATACAGGCTCTGCGCGCTATGGACAATCAGCGGCTTCCGAACCATATCGGATGAGGCCGCCTTTGTTATAGCTGGAATGGTTCCCGTCGACATTCTTGCAGACGAAATGTTGAGAATTATAACAAAAGAGTTTCAAACCAATACGATGTCATTGAAATCAAGAGAATTAAAACTGAAGAAAAGGCAGCGTTAATAGCTATGTGGCAAGCTCGTTGGAATAGCACAACGAAAGGCAGATGGATACAAACTTATACCGACAATCCAGTAATGGATAGAACGTAACCATGGAGACTGTAAATACAACGTTACACAGTTCCTGTCAGGCCACGGTGGCTATCGCAAGTATCTGCACCGTTTTGGGCATGACAGCTCACCATCTTGCCCCGATGAAGATAAAGATGAAGACACGGAACACGCAGTATTTTATTGCCCACGCTTCATGGCATAGACCATATAGAAATACTTTACCCAGCCCGTCACTAATCATCGACCACATGTCGCAGTCTGAAGAGAATTGGGCGGAATTATGCAATTTTATAACCATCATACAAAATGAGCTACGGAAAATAGAAAGGCTGAGAAAAGCCACAGCAGAAGCCTCAGAGGCCGCAGAAACACCAGAAGCAGGTGACATAACACGATTAGCTTCAATGCTAACCAAACCAACCCCGCGAAATAATACCTAACGGCATGCAGTCCCGCGGGGAGAGTGGTTGAAGTGTGTTGGGTGAGAATTAGTACCTACATTTAGGCGCACTCCCGGCATCGATTATTTGGGTTTGCGAATGGTGCATGTTGGTAGCTTCCGCATTAGAAGACTACCACATCCATTGGCGCGTCCAAAAAAAAGCACCTTGCGGACATATGTAAGTACATAATTGGTAATATCAGCTCAACTTTTAGTTCGAATAATATTTACGTAGATAAGTAGGTATATCCAATGCGTTTTGCCGTCGCTAGCTAGCAATATGTTTCAAATTTAATTGACATACACACACTAGAAATGTTTTTGTAGTACAGGGACATAAAATACGTACATATATAACAAACATGTTCCTTTTGTAACAAAGCGTGTGAAATATATGCATAATAGTTGGTTTACTGAATAGATTGATGACCTGAGAAATAAACGTAGGTAATATCGCCTACAGCATCAGGTATAAGCGCTTTAGGCTCCCTGAGTTTGTGATTCCTTTCGCCAGCTGCGAAATCTGGTTACCTCCAAAATAAAACAGGCTAAATGGAAATATTACAAAAAAAAATTTGGTGAAAATCTTCCTTCCAAAACTCTATGGAAAAACTTGCGTGAACTGGGTGTCGGTCGAAAAACGGTCCAGGAGGATGAGGAACTTGATCCCAATCAACTAAATGGACAATTTTCAGATGTCCAAGCAGCATTATCTTAGTCAAACCAGCCTCTTGTGGTACTGCCATGATGGCTCCTTCGAATTCCACAAAAGCGAGCAAACTGGTACTTCAAATCAAGTCTAAAGCTGTTGGTATGATTGGTATTCACAATTCATTTGTCAAATTATACTTCCTTTCATACTTCCGGTTATGACTCACGTCTTTAATAATATAATTACGACCTCTACGTTCCCGACTTCATGGAAATAAGCAAAAATTATTCCGGTACTGAAAAAGGCGTCAGTAAACTCACTTTCCTTATTTGTCTACGGTGACGGAGAAACTTATTCACGATCATATATCAATTTTTGTCCAAAGCAATAAGATTCTGTGCGCTAATCTGTCTGGTTTCAGAAAAATGCTTAGTTGTAACTGCTCTTCTCAAAGTCATTGATGATTTACGAATAGCTGTTGACGAAAACCTCGTTACATTCCTAACGCTATTAAACGTTTCCAAGGCCTTCGACACAGTCAACCACATAATATTAATCAACAAACTCAAACTGTTATATGGCTTTTCTGATTCGGCTGCAAAATTGATTCTCTCCTACCTCCAGGAAAGAAAACAAAACAAGCAATGTTTTACAATAATATTTTTTTCCGAATTCATCGAAATATTAGCAAGAGTTGAGTTCCAGTAGGTTCAGTTCTTGGTCCTCTTCTTTTTATGCTTTTTAATAATGATCTTCCGACACTAATAATTAATTGTGCATCAGCACACATTTTAAAACTAAATATTTTTAAATCGAATTGAATCAGATCTAAGCCGTTTTCCGGCTGTATATCTTGGAGACAGTACAATCGAGTATGTAAAGGCTAAAGATCTCGGCGTCTGGTTCAATTCAAAGCTTAGTTGGGATGATCATATTATATTACCTACAATAATTGGTAAAATGTATATGGTTCTTTAAGAAATTTATCGGTATCTCAAACCAGCACTTAAAACTAGATTCATGCTAGTCAAATCCCTTCTTGTTCCTATCATAGCCTATGGCTGTGAAATTCGCTGCTCTGTCAAAGCAAGTACTAATAGAATACTTAGGTCCCTATTACAGTTCGCGAGTCGAATAATTCGCTCAAGTCAACTTGCTTGGCGCAAATCGTCTATTAGTATTATCGTTAGCGAATTTAAATGTTCGCTTCGTTCGAAACCGGTTCAGGCACAACGAAAAAACCGAATGACAAACGTAAAAGTAAACAAAACATGAAAACAATTTTATCAAAAATTCTGATATGTACATTTGTGGAAATGTAAGGAAAACAATGTTCAGATGTATTGAAATGTTTTATTTTGCAACGAAAATAATAGCCAGGGATATCTATAATGGCTTTACGTACGCACTACGAAAAACCAAGAAGATATTTTAAGTGCTTCACGGCTGGACAAAGGGATGAAAAAACATTTTAAAAACTATGAAACCACAAATACACTTTTTCACTTTGTACACAATTGATAAAACATTGCATTTGTGCAAAATTCTATTAACCCGCACATAAATGATTCCTGTCCTTTCCAACAAAAATAAAAATTAATTTCAATGCCTGCGTTCGTTTCCATTCGACGCAAAAATTTTACTACCGATTTCCGTTTAAAATAAAACGATAAAACAATCATATATATATTTACCCTTACTGATTCTGTAACGCTCCTTACTTTTCTTATTTTTCTTATTTTAAATAAAAGTAGGCGGTGGGTATTTAAATAAATTTTCAATGTTTGTGTTTTCTCATTATTCAAATACGCACCGCCTATTTTTCATATATTTTAATTTTCTTCAAAGTTCAAACTCTACTATAGTAATGCTCGGCAAGTGTTTTCAAAAGGAAATTGCCAAATAAAACCAACCCTTCTTAGGGGGTCAAAGTTTGTACGGGAACATTTTTATTTTTCATCCGATCGACTTCAAACTCGGTTTGTGTACTCTATATAAGAAATATTTAGGTATTTAGCTTTGGGCTCGAGTTATTGGCAATGATTTTAATGAGAACTTTTTCATAACTCACGAAGGAGTTTGTCGTATCAATATGAAACTTTGTACATTGATAATAAAGAAGTAAAAAGAAGTAAAATATTATTTATACTCATAAATCTAAATTCTAAATCAATAGATACAAAAAAATAGAAACCGTTTTTATATAGGCAATATGTACTTTGCTACGAATTTTAAGATCACTGATTTACTAACTGCTCCTCAGGTACTTTAATAGGAAATTTTAATTCGCGATATTTAAATATAAAAGAGAAAACTAACCGATCGTGAAGTAATCTCTGTGGACAAAATCCTGAGGGCTATTAAAATATGAGTCTTCTCATTATTGCAAAATTGCCGCGGGTAGCAGAAATGTATGAAGACGACGTTGTTGAAATTCCCACGGAAATTATATTAACAGGAGACTTAATTAAGACAATTTTTGGCGATCTGCTGCAAAAGTCAATGCAGGAACTTTCAGAACGAGTCATTGCCGCGCTGACAAATGTGCAGACATTAGAAATGAATAGGAGCGATTCTGTTATCAGTGAAGACTGAAGATCCAAATGATGCACCAAATTTCCCTGTTGAATTCCTCAATCAGCAAACTCCATCCAGCAAGCCATCTCATGTGCTGTAGCTTAAGCAAGGTGTCATCATCATGTTGCTGAAAAACTTGAACCCTAAAAAAGGACTGCAATGGAACTCGATTGATTGTGGAAGAGCCTGGACGAAATTTGATAAGAGCATGAATTACCACACTGATTCCATTTCCGATAAATTCTAGCATACGCTATAATAATAAAGAAGGCTCAAGACCAGTCATTTGATCACGTTGGCATGAAGACCGGAGTATTTTCACACGGCCAACTGTATGTGGCTTTATCACAATCAAGAGTTGCAAGACAAAAGAAGGTGTATATTGAATCTAATCCACAGCAAGGAAGATTATTAATTAACCAGAGACAATTTACACGCAATGTAGTTTTCAAAGAAGTTCTTTAAATAAAATCAATTTGTTTATCAAATATTACTTTGCATACCCAGCGAAGCGGGTACAACCAACTAGTGCTTTCATATTTTCTATTGGTTTACACGACCTTTTTCATTATTTCCTCTTATTTCCACAGTATATTTATCTCAATCACTAAAGTCGTCTTACTAGTCACACAACATTTTTTTGTTCGTCAGATTTTGATATTTGAGGCGAACGACTTTTACTAAATTCGCGAACAACAATATGGTGAGTTTACATTCGCCAGCTTTTTGACAATTCAGGCGAATATTATTTTTCAAATTCGCAAATCACAATACCAAACAGTCACATTCGCCTGTTTTTTTATTCGACTCGCAAACAATAATAGGGCCCTTAATGTCGCGTTCAACAACATTACTCGGTACCTATGTCTATACCCTAAAACGGTTCGGCCATGTTTCTGCTTATGTCAAGAATATTCTTTGATGTTCATTAGACTAGTACCTGCAATTTTGTACTGCTGAATGCCTCCACAGGATTTTAATCTCCAAATAGCCTCCATACTTGATCAATAAACTAATTTTTGCACAGTGTAGTCGGTCTTTAACTTTAGTTCTCCCGCGGTATTATTATACATGCCATTCGTATCATTTGGAATGCACTTCCTCTCAGCATAAAAAGATATTGTTATGCGAATTCTTTTGATCACATTCTCTTCAAAAAAAATGTGCACGACTGGGTCTCACGTAACTTTCTCAAAAAATTTTCAGAATTTTTTGAATTTCGATGAATTTCAAATTATAAAGCCACTGAAGTTTTGGGCTTTGCAAAAATATATCGTGTGTGAAAAAAGATCGGGATTTGGGTAGTCATTTTTGAGAAATATTCATAAAACGCTCGAGTTTTCTGAGAAAAACTAAGTACGTGATCATGTTTAGAATGCTTATGTTGTCTTAAATATGTATTTTGATCACAATCGTTAGAACTTTTTTTTGTAAAATTATGCTGACAAATATTACAATTTGGATTCGAAAAGCACTGTTGTTAAACTGTTTAGCTGAAAACTGAGTACGACGTATTCTTCAAGATATAAACATTACCTAGCAGTTACATTTTTAACCAAATCGAAAATGGTGTTTTCGAGATATGTGTTGTTTTTAAAGTACTATTATTAGGGATTTGGGTGGATATCAAAGGACGTAGTCCTTTTAGAGAAAATCTGAGTTTGCTATCAAGTTAAAAATGACAATAGTACCTTAAAAATATTTTTTTTTTTTTAAATCATTTTACCGTTTTCGAGAAAAAGCCAATTTTCAAAACTGCCGTGGCTGGACTTTTTAGCGAAAAACTGGGTATGCAGTCATGTTAAGCATGCCTACATTAATAAACGATCAATTTTGGTTCAAATCGTAAGAGCCGTTTTCGAAAAAATTTTAATTGTTTAATATTTCGTAAAATGTTTATAAACACTGTTTTGCAACTGTTTAGCTGAAAACCAAGCAAATGGTATTACTATGGATTTAAGCATTATCTGAAAGCATAATCAAAAATGGCGTTTTTGAGATACGAGTAGTTTTTTAAAGTACTATTATTAGGGATTTGGGTGGATATGTCGTCGGGTCGGCAAAATGACGGATACTGCCAGCCGACTTCTTTAATTTTGGCTGAATGGATGAAGGAAATTTAATGAAGCTGCAATAAAAAATAAGCCCATTAATAACTAAACAAAAAACTTTATTGAGGGAACCTATCTCTGCAAGCGAGAGGCTTTCAATATTTTGTTTACGCCGTAAATTTTCTCGCTCGTCTGTGAAAAGAATTCAAAAAATTTTGAATTCATGCAGACGGTCGCTGCAAACAGTCGACATGGGTAGGGTACACACGACACAGACGATCTGCGCAGACATGAGCAACAACAAAATGTATTGCTCTGCAGCGACGTGTCTGTGTCGTGTGGGCCCTATAAGAAGGTGACTCATGTCTATTTGTTTTTGTTAACTGTTTTTTTTTTTTAAATATCAGTGGAACCCTCAGTAAGGGGAAATGGCACCCGAAAGTGTATGTTTATTATTTATATTTCCCCCACAGGAAGGTAGATATATTATCTTTGCCACTACATTTGTAACGCCAAAAAGGAGTCACCGGAGATCACATAAAGTATATATATTCTGATTCTGAGTCAGGATCAAATTCTGAATCAATTAAGCCATGTCTGTCTGTTGAAAGCACGATAGCGTCCAAACGAATCGACCTAGGCGAATGAAATTTTATGAGAGGACTTATTTTTATCGTTGCCAATATTAAAAAGCCAATATTACATCCATGTGTATTTACGTACTAACTCACATGCCTCACATTTTGCATGACTTGTATGCGGAGGGTATCAAAGTATCGGCCAGGCCGATGATGACACTTGTTTTATTTTAGAAATGCCAACAGTTTATAAAAGAAAATTACTCCAGGTAAAATGCTGGAGATGATTTCGCCAATACTTTCCACCTCGGGAAACTCCATGAAACCAAATCCGAGGTCTTAAAAAACCCGAGTTTTAACGTGCATCGCAGAAAACTAAATCGTTGAAGAGACATAAAGGGAAGAGGGTGTCGAAAAACGGAAGAATATAAAAAGGGAAATCAACGTAGAAGATGAAGTCAGCGCATCAGAAGACGAACAACTTTCATTACATAATGAGTCAGATGGGCAGGAGGACTTCGATGATAACATGTGTGGTGAGGAATGTGCCTCGACAACAAAACGTGATGAGTGGATAAAGTGCATAATGTGCCTTTTTGGTCACACGACTCGTGCACATCGTACACTAATACGTGCAAAAAGTGCGGCAACAAAAACCAAAAAAAAAGTAGGGTGCCATATACCCCCTCCATTTTTTTGAGTTATAATTTTCTTAAGTTTTTTTCTGTCCTAAAAAAGTTTATTTCACTACCCATGATTTTCTTTTATGTTCCTATTTTATGATTTCAAATGAATTGAAAAATAAATTTATTTTTGATTGAAGTATAATCTTGTTTATTTTGTGAGTTAAAAACAAAAACGAAAAGGGGTGTCATATTTGCCGACTTTAGCCTATATAAAAAAAGAAAAATTTAATTTAATAAAATAATTGAATTAATCTGAAAATAGTAATTTAATTCCAGTAGTAACATTTTAGTCACTCAAATAAGAGAAAATATCAATCCGAAAAAACTCCGGGATTTGATCGAATCACAGGTGAAATTCGAAAAAAGCTGCCTAAGATGGTATGAAAAAATAGCACAGGGAAAAAATTAAGCGTTTAGACTAAGGTATGTTCCACGCATGTGGAAAGTCGCGGAACTTATTATGCCCATATAGACTGATCTCATTTCTGCCAATCCTGTCAAAGCACTTCAAAAAGATTCGTCTGAAACGATTTCATCTAATTATAAAAGAAAACTCACTGATTGGATTTAGGAATAGGTACTTAAGTATGGATCAGGTTCCCAAAATAATATACCCCAGATAGTGTGTTTGAACCTGTGCTTTTCCTTCTATATACGAACAACATATACCACAACATGACGAAACTATATCCTACTGTTGCCAGATTTGCAGACAATACTGGTTGTACTTGCTGTTGAAAAAAGAGCGCAGGAAGTTACAGAAAAGGACAGTAAATGATATATGTATCTGATATGAACCAAAAATGGCAAATAAAATTAAATTAACTAAAGTCAATTCATGATAGCTGCAAAAATAAAAACATACAACGCAACCCTGTGTACATTAATAACAAAGTACCATTTTATTAAATTGAATTAAACCGTTGAAAATTGGGAGAAAAAAACCTTGACCAAAACGCAAAAATGTATGTTTGATCTTATTTTACAACTTTATTTAAAATGTTGTGTGTGTTGAAAGAGTGCGTTAAAGTAGTTCCCATTTCACATGCGATCTAAACCAGCAGATTCAAAATGTGTTTAAAATGTCTAATAAAATCTCCATTAGACGATATAAAAGTACACGTAACACGATCGCCTTCAGTGCCGGCGATATATAACTTGCTATGCGATTCTTGGCTGAAGGTAGCTAAACGGGTGAAGGAAAACATTTTAATTAAGGACTACTACAACCAACATTCAAAAAAATGCTTTAAAGTGATGCTAATAAAAACTTTCTGACAACCTTTTCTACCTCTTAATGGCGGAGTATTTTAAGTCCTCGTAAATGCCACTCAGAATAAGTAGTGCGCATTCATAAAATACTGACAAAATTTATGAAATTCCAGTATAAAATCCAGTATGGAAATTTATCCAGTATCTGGGCCTTGAATAGTTGGTATCATTTTTAATGTGCCATGGTACACATAACGTAACGCTGATCTATATAGAGATCTAAAAATTTAAATAGTAGAGGAAGAGGTCAGGGAAGCCTAAGAAGACATGAAGGTAGGCTTCGCAACAATGCTAATTCAAAAGTACCTAGCCGAACTAATTACTACTACTAGCTAGCTAACAAAAAATAAAGAAAAGAAATAAGTATTTCTTAGATATATCGATTTGTAAGTATTAGAAACAAATTGCTGATTAGATTAGTTTAACGACTAGGTGTGATTATTGGAAGGATGGTAGGTAACACCATGCTTTCTCCGGGTGTTTTTAGTGGGTAGGTCAAGTCCCACACTATCGCAAAGCTTACAAAATTGTTTACACACTGTAGGTCGCAAAATCTATTGAATTATAATAATTAAACTTAATGCAAAAGCAAGCATTCTCAGAAGTAGCTAGTCCGCCATAAAATTCGCACATAAACCGATACATCCCTGTTTGCACATCTTTTACAGTTGAAATCATTATTTTATAGGTATCATTAAAATAAAATTGGTCTGAAAACTTTCTTGCATAAAATTGTTCCGGTGGTGTTTTTATGGGCGATGGGTCTGACTTAATATGGCACAGCACAAACACGCTAAAAAAAATCCTTGGTAGTTTTGACATTAAAGTTGAATAGGCTATTCCGAAGGTTTGCACACATTCTTATAAATAGCTTAAATTCTGATACTGTAACTAGCCATATTTATAAATGAAACCAAGAGAGCATTGCTCAAAAGATTGTTAAGATAAGTGAATACCTACCTAGTTGCATTTTATTATCGTCAAATTTGTCGGTTCATTGGGTAAAAAATATTATAAAAAAATGGCGTGAGCTACAAAACAAAATAAAAAATATGATCCTATTGGGAATAAATAAAAAGGCGAATCAAAAGAATTAACGCGTTTTTCCACGAAGCTTTAACTTTACGGCCGCTATGAAATGGGGGAATTTTGCATTTCTAGTTTATATCATTTCCGATATTAATGAAGGGCTGTTTTTCTCTTTTGCCTTTTCCAAAAGGGATATTAAAATTGAAAATAAATGAAAAAAAAAAATTAAGGGAGGATTACTGTGTTCACGCTCAAGTTAGTTTACTTGCTTTAAAGTTTTTGTTTGAGTAAACCGTTTTCTATTACCTACTGATATTTATTTTTGTTTCTTTAATCTTTGTAAGTGCTGGTAACAAAAGGTACAAGCTGATTTACTTTTATGTATTTGCCAATAGTCATTAGTGCATTGCATGTATGGGAATTAAGATTAATACGCTTATGCAATTCCAATCATCCAGAAGGATTAAAAATGCGGTGAACTGAAAATAGGGGTTATGGAATTTTTAATAACTATAAACACCTGTGAAAAGAACATTTAAACTGTGTATTGATGTCCATGAGTGCGGAAGGATCAGTTGGATTTACGAGCTGCCTGTAGATGTAGAGGATAGCTATAGTATTTGCTCAAACTGTATCTTGTACAATGTAGCTATACAAAGCAATTGAATGGAATTCCCTTCACTTTAATGTTTGTATTATTTAAAGTAAGCTTAATGAATATAATAAAACCAGCTGAATTTACTCGCTTCGTTGGTCTTTATAATTTATTGAGCCCTTCTTTAATTTTCTAATAGAATCTATCACACCAAAAACATAAATGTAAAAAAAGAGCCAAGTTCTCTTATAATAATAGAACAACAAAAATTAGGTGAGTAACTAGTCAGCCACGAAAAGTAATGATATCTAAATGTACGCCAAGTGCTTAGTTTAAGAAGGTGAAATGTTAAAAAAATTGGTAGGTTCACTGGTCAAATTACATTGTATAATATAACTAGCTGTACCCTCCTGGCTTTGCCCGTGCACAGGAACCGTAATGCTTAGATCTTAATGTTCTTTCGTAAAATGCGAGAAATAAGAATAAATCGAAATTAGAATAAATCGATCTTTCTGCCTAAACCTGAAATACAGCAATACGAACAAAACAAAAAAAGAATCATACAAATCGGTCCAGCGGTTATCGAGATATAACGTCATCGAGTTTCACCCCATAGAAGATGTTTTTTGTATCGGAGGTATAAGATTTTGGTCTTTTATTTTTTTTTTTGGATGGAAGGTGCCACGCCCCTTTATCCAATTTCAGCCAAACTTCACAGAATAGACTTCGTGCCAAAAACAAAGATTTTCTCTAAAATTGAGATCAATCGGTTTTGTGGTAGGTATACCATGTTTTTTTGTATGGGAGGTGCCACGCCCCTTAGTCCAAAATTTTTTTTACGTATAAACCTGCTCCAAAAGATAACCTTTCCAGAAAAAAAGAATCATGAAATTCGGTGTAGTCAAAATCGAGTTATAAACGAAAAACCAAGTAAACCTACCAATTTTTTAACGTTTAACCTTCTTAAACTAAGAATTTGGCGTAGATTTTGATATAAAAAAATTGGTGAGGTGGGCTTTTTTATTGAGCTTGGTAAATGTTTCAAATTTGAAGCTTCTATCTCAATTGGTACCGTTTGTGCCTGTAAAAAGTGGAAGTGACATTTATGATGCATGGGATTGCACACTTCGCACTCAAAACTATAACTCGATTATGTTCTGGTTACGTAGGTTCTTTAAAGTGGCATTTGACACTATTTTAATACATAGTATAAAAAATACAAAATGTCACTAAACTATTTCAAATAATCTGAATTTAAATAATGTATATTTGTATTCAAATTTCTTGAAATAAATACTATCTATCTACCTATCTATCTGTCTACTTATTATTCGCAATGGGAATAAGTATCTAATATGTATCTAATCATTTTTAGCCTTCGACTTTAGTTTGTTGTACCTGTATAGCTGTAGGTCATAACAGATTATTTTATATGGAACAAATCGTTACTGTGAAATTGTAAATATTAATGTGGACACTAAAAATGATTATTCCTTCCGCGAAATTACTTTAAATTGCATAGATACCCTTAAGCTAAAAATTGAGAATTCATCTTTTATGGTGTTAAAGGCAATGTATTGAAAATTTTATTGAATTTAGCACATTTTGTCGTGTCAGTTTTGCATCGGATTTGCAGCTATATTATATAAAAACGTTGTGTGCGTATGTAAGTCCGAGAATGGCCGCGCTGAACCACTGAAGCTATCCGCCTTCATTCCTATTAAAAAAATATATAGAATATCAAATTGTTTTTTGTATCTATACCTAATAGGTTTTCTCACACACATCTCTAACAGACATTTTTTAAATTAACGACAGAATTTATGACTTTTAAACTTCTGCTTAATTCAATTAAATAAAACCCACATAAAAAAAAAGAAAGAAAAAATAACGTAGAATTCTAATAGCTGAAGAGCACAAAATAATTTAACAACCAAAATTATATTAGTGGTCATTCTGTAATTTAAGTTAAACGATATTATTCTGAGATAAACCTCTCAGACTACTCTTAAACCTTAGACTACTTCAAAGCTACCGATTGGCAAAAACGCAGATATTAGACATTGTTTTGGGTGTTCTTTGAAAGAAAGGATGAGGAACGATTTTGGAAAAGTCGTATAAAAGCTAAGTAGCAGAGTATATCCATTAATGAGTAGGGACACTCTCTCTACATATGCATTTCCTACTACCACAAAGCAAAATGCAGAAAAAATCGTACAATAAGTGGAAGCAGGTCGAAAGAATACTTTTTACCTGCATACAACGACTGCTTGAGAAAAAAGGGTACACAACACATTTTGCCTGTACCACTACATGGGGCTTGCTGCGTACGACAAACGATTGTGGGTTTTTTCATAAAGCATTTTTAAAGGCGACCTGAAGTGATGTCAGTATATTAGTATTTTCTCTCAACCATTCAGGTTGATCAGGTAACCAGCTTTGCTTTCGTAGAATTGCTAATAAAAAACAAATTTTGTAGTTTTTCCCATTGGTTATTGATTAAATGGTCTTTGTTATGGACATGAAAAAGAAATGTTTCATTCTCTATCACGAAATTCAACCCTTTTGCCTTGCTACGACTTCGTTAATTACCATATTTTACGATTTTAAGTTTTATTGCCAGCACTTTTTAAGTAATATAATTCACAGCAGATGGTCATACTAATTACTTAGGTTGGTTGTAGAGGGGATTGTTTACATTTTTTTTCGCACGTATTTTTAAAGGCGACCTGGAGTTTAATTGTTATCAGTCGTTCATTACCATCAATTGACGAAGTAAAGGGTGTTCAGTGTCAGTGCGTGTGGCAAACAATTAAAAATAGTGAAAATTAAAAGTTGAAGTGCAAGTTTGCATAGTTTAAGAACTTTAAATAAAATGATGGGAAAACATTATGTTAAATGTTTGGCGTGTGAGCGAGAGCAGAAAGAAAATTTTGGAGTTAAATATTTCCAAATACCGGATAATAGTGAGAGGTAAGCAATATAAGTTATAGATCGGGGAAGAATGAATATAAATCTGTGTTGTATTTCTTAACCACAAGTGTGAGTTAAAATTGAGTCCGCAACTTAACGTTTCCTCCCTTTTTACAGATTTTAAAGAATATGAAGAATCAAGAATCAAGAATTTTTAGACTCGTTAGAGAATCTTGAACAAAAATTTATTTCTTGTTTTCCAAATAATGTACTACCTAAATAATTTTGAGGGGAATATTTTTAACTTTTTGAAAAATGAATTTCATTACCTACAACTGTTGCAAAAATCAACATAAGGAATTTCTTATCAAATTTTACGTCCGAGTACGGGTTTACTTTATTCTAAAACAGTTCAATAAAAATAACAAAAAATGTACCAACAAACAAAAATATTTAAGTGTAGCACACATGTGAATATATATTAGATATAAAATGTTCAATAAGAAATATTACAAATTGATTTTGCTATTTTTTACGTCACACCCTGTACCACATTTTGAAATAGTTCGACTACTCTTCCATCCCTCTTTTACTAGAGCACTTTTAGTGCCGTCTATTTCTCGTGTATGTGTACTGCAAATTGTAAACTGATAAGAAACACGTGGAGAGTGTCCCTACTCATTAATGGATATACTCTGGTTCAATTAAACGGAAGCTCACATTACGTTGTAAAACCGAACGAGTTGAATTTCAAATTTAAACTCAAGTTCAGGTTCAGTTGAACTTTAGTTTACACACTTACACTGTGAAGCTGGGGGTTAGTTTCAGTTTTTATAAATCAATAGGTACCTACCTACCTTTATCAAATTTTATTTATTTTCTGTTCAATCATTAAAAAGGCACGTTTATTTATATTATTCAAATTGGAAATCTGAGTGTTTAAAAAAATGTTTGCTTAAAGTTACCTAAATAGCCCATAGATGTCGTAGGTCGCGGAGGAGATGTGCGTGCATTGTGCGCGTCTAATTTAGGGTAGATAAAAAAAAAAAATAAATAGGTGGCGCAACAGGCGGGTGACACCCAAGGCCTAGCTTCTCGCAACCATTCGTTTTGTGTGAGTTTCTATTTTTGGGACGAATGGAAGGGACCTACAATTTTATGCCGAGTCCGAACGGCTCAATTGAGAAGCTTTTTCATGACAGTCATACTCTCGGATGTTTGTCAGACGTTCGCGAGAGGTGGCGCAGTAGAAAAAACTTTAAGATGTAATTTGGGTTTTTCCGGGGATCGAACCTGGGATCCCTCGCACAGTAGTCCAACACACTAACCACTGCGCTACTGAACCTACCCCATTTAGGGTAGATACTAAACTAATATCAATGACCAATATATCTACATGAATAATGGATGGGGTGCGTGGCCAGGGAGTCCCAACGCCAACATTTGGAACTCCACATCCAGGTAATTTCCCTTCCGCATTAGACCAATTATATTTTTAATTTTGAGTTCATTGGTATTAACTGCTGATTTTTTTTAATTTTGTTTTCTATGCTGTCTCCTTGAACCAGCCCTTAGTCGTGATTGCTTCTTTGCACGATTTGCGACTCATTTTAATAGCATTGTTACAAGTTTTAATGATAGATATCCCAGGGCGTTAAAGTTACCTACTTGGTTTGGCTGAATAAATTTAAGAATCACCATTTCTCGAAATTCATTTTAGGTTCGCACGCCCGTAAAATAGTTTCTTTAAACTAGAATAGAATAGAATTTATTTCGTTACAAAAAATCTACAAAGGCTAGCCACCGCACAATTTACAGTACAGAGATATGATATAGGACTAGGGGGAGTAGGGGTAGGTGTAAACGATTTTTGGAAAATTTCTTCCAAAATATAATTGGTGCTTTTACTGTCATAATGTCATAAGCCCAATTGAGCTTTGTAATATTGACCTTCAATTTGAATTAATTAATTGGAGAAATGTCAGGAACAATGTAATAATTTTAGGCTTTAAAAAAAAAGGTAATATCGTTTACATGTGCCCCACCCATGGGGCACGTGTAAACAAATTCATAATTCATATGGGGTAGGTATAAACACCATCTTTACTTCATATTTTGTTTATTAAATAATAATTAACGAATTACAAATTTAGACAAATCGGTGTCGAAAGCGTATCTAGATGCTGCACGAGATGTCCCGGGTTGCATTGCTGGACTGGGAAGAATGTATTTTACATCTTGTCGTGATACGACGGAAATATCCTCCATTAGTGGATAAATGAAGCTTGTGGTCTTAGATGCAGACTTTCTTAAAAATGTTATGTCGAATTCTAATCGGCTATGCACTTGAATTATCTTCCCAACATAATAAATTGGCCGCCCTTTGTGGTCAGCATTGACCAAGACAAATTCATTTTCCTTTAGTTCATCACTGTCTAGCAGGGTTTTCGGAAGATTGATGAGGTCGTCCGATGAAATATCACCACAAAAATTAGAATCGCCTGATGAATCATTCAAATTAACGCTTATTTCAGAATCTGATGAGTCCTGCGGTTCCTTAATAAAAAAACTGATTAATAAAAATCAAAACATCATTCTATGAGGGCTTCTTACTAAATTCTTTTTTGGAAGAGGTTTTGAGCTTTGTTTTTTCTTTGGTTGCTTCGCATTAAATTTCTCCAACAGTTTATTTTTTTCCGGAGTATCTGTGTAGATGGTCGATTTAGCCAACCTTCTTTTGTTTGCATTTTTGCGAACAAATCGCGGAAACGGACGAATATTTTCTAATGAAATATTTAGGTTTTGAGAGTCTGATTCTGATTCTGGTAGTAATGGATCCCTGCTAACATTTATGTTAGGTTTGTTACTTTCTGGAATCGGCAAGGCTACTTCTTCAACAACTCCTACATCGGATAAGTAAGGCTGTTCAGAAGGCATTGAAGCCATGAAGTCGTCATCATTAAAAATCTGTGTATTCAGTGGCCATATTCCAGAGTTTTGAAATCCAGAGTTAATATTTTGAGCAGAAAATGCTTTATAAAATGGGACCTGAGATAGTTTGGCAATATCATAAATCGTGATTGGAGACCCTGGTTTGTTCGTTAGACGATCTTGGAAAGATACTTTCAAAGCACTTTTAAAGGGGCCATATACAGATATATCAAGGGGTTGTAGGCGGTGACTGCAGTGGGGTGGAAATGATAGAATTATTATTCCGTTGTCTCTTGCATAGTTAATAGCTTCGATGGATACATGACTTGTATGGTTATCAAGCAAAAGCAGAATTTGGTCTTCCTTAGAACACATTGCGTGATTTTTTAAATGTATTAGCGCTTCTACAAAACTTGTCGCGGTCATCCAACCACTTTTGGTTGCCATTCCCATACTCCCAATTGGAGCACCGCTTAGAAAAACATCTTTATATTTTACTCTGGGAAAAATATAGACTGGGGGGAGAGCTGAACCAATAGCATTAATGAAGCCAACAAATGTAACTAGTTCACCGCGCTCCTGTGATACGATTTGACCGACTTGTTTGGTTTTAGACTCAGCAATCACCTACAAATTACAACACTTTAGAATGGTTAGGAAACAATAATTGCAAAATATAAAAAAATACCTTTGGGTTCGGGAGGACGGTTGTAATTCCTGTTTCATCTAAATTATAAATGCGCTGTGGTTTAAATTTGTACTTTTCCATAACAGTGGTCAAGTTTTCAAAGAAAGTCTGCACATGTGCCTTATTGAATGATATGGCTCGGGAGAGTGATGTGCTTTCCGGCTTTCTTAAGCTAAGGGCTGGGTGTCGCTTCATAAAAGATTGCATCCAGTCAATTCCGGCTTTCCTGTTAGTATTCCAGCTTTGTGGTATAGGAATTTTTATAAAAGATGCATAATTGTAGGCAAGATCTCTTGTTTGATCTACTGTTAACCCGTAGCACTGCTTAGCGCATTTTATGAGATAGTCCTTAAGCGAATCTTCTTGCTCGGTGTTAAATATTTGCCGCACAGAGTATTTTGGTTTTCCTTGCACGGCAAGTGAGACTAGATTGATTTCGTCTTCCGAATGACCAGAGTCATCATCCTTTTGTGCTTCACCTAGATTTCCTCTAGCTCTTTTAACTCTTTTAAATAAAGTTGTTATATTTATATTAAATTTCGCGGCCGTTTCTCTATACGATTTCTTTTGAAACAGGACATCGTGAATAGCGGCCACGTAAACTGACTCGGATATTTCAATTCTTCCTTTTTTCTTGTAGTTACGGACCATTTTCTATCAGAGGGAAGGAAGTGGATAGGTGCAAATTCAGCAATAGTTAAAAAATAATTAAAAAGGGGCAGGTGTAAACGCGTTTACACATGCCCCTTTTTCGTCGTTTACACCTGCCCCAGTCGGTCTTTATGAGCAAAACATTTTCTTACAAAAATAATGGTTAATAAAACGAAAACTTACCAAAATAAAACAAAACTTCGATATTGGAGCTACAATAATATACAGTAACACTTCAAAATTGTTTAACACTTTTCTTGAAATTCACAATTAGATAACTTTTCCAAATTTTACTTTGAGGTATCGAGAACCTTCTTATGTGAATAAAATGTCAGAATGATTTCGCAGCTTTACTGTTATTACATAGTGTGTTCCTGTTCATATTTCGAAAGTGCTACCAAATACTATTTATTGCTACATAGTATTGCATAGAAGCAGTATGAGCTGTTTACACCTGCCCCGCGTTTACACCATCCCCTACTCCCCCTACATTTATATCTTTCAGCTGAAATATTTAACATCTATTTAATATATATTTCTTAATTAAATTTATATATATTTTGGAGGAAAACAACGAAAAAAACCTCCATTTGACAAAAAAAAAATATATATATATATATATAATATATATTATATATATGTAAAATATATTATACACATAGGTATAAATAAATAAAAAAGTAAAATAAAATAAATAAATAACACATAAAAACGTAATAAATTAATAAATAAATAATCGAATAAATAACAAATAAATAAATAAATAAATAAATAAATAAATAAATAAATAAATAAATAAATAAATAAATAAATAAATAAATAAATAAATAAATAAATAAATAAATAAATAAATAAATAAATAAATAAATAAATAAATAAATAAATAAATAAATAAATAAATAAATAAATAAATAAATAAATAAATAAATAAATAAATAAATAAATAAATAAATAAATAAATAAATAAATAAATAAATAAATAAATAAATAAATAAATAAAAAAATAAATAAATAAATAAATAAATAAATAAATAAATAAATAAATAAATAAATAAATAAATAAATAAATAAATAAATAAATAAATAAATAAATAAATAAATAAATAAATAAATAAATAAATAAATAAATAAATAAATAAATAAATAAATAAATAAATAAATATGTAGGGTTGGGGATTGAGGGTGACAGCGTATTCCTGAGATGCTCTTGCTGAAAAATCCAAATTGGCTGATTGGGTTGACAGCCGATGAAATGCTTTTGGGTTGTTCGTAACTCCTTCGTCTTTCACCAAGTTGAATTTGCTAAGGAGAGAACAAAGTTCTTTTGCAGTATCGAGCAGTACAATAAAAAAGAAACGCAAGACAATATTACCTTTTTAAACCAACTTTATTGAGTGTCTGAGCCGAACTAACAATTCAGAAAATAAATTACTAAGCCAGTGGCCGCTTTAGTCACTGTGGTGAAAAACTAATTAAATACATAATCTAATTACTGTATTTTAGAATGAGTAACTAAAATGAGTGTAATATTTAGTCATTATGATGCCTAAAAGTATGCAATACAGTTTGGCTTTATAATTGCTAAACATAAATTTAAAACATAAATACTGCATATTATTTAGTGCATTGGATCATGACGCGAACATTCCGGCCTCCCTTTGCAGTAATGCAAAAGTCGAAAAGCGAAATAATTAAAAAATTCTTTATCAAAAAAAATAAAATCCATCGGTGGAGGTATTTGTTAAAGAAGCGCCTCGACTCGCTCCTGCGCGAATGGTTAGTAAATCCATCGTCGGGGGTTGGTTTAATGAGTGCCCCTACTCACTCACACATGTTAGTGGGGATATATCTATAATTCACATCGTAAATACAAAAGTTAAGAATACGAACGTACTACAACTTAAATATAAATAAGGTGCTGTGCATTTAATAATATACATAAAAATGATTATTATAGGGTAGATATAATAATGAAATCTTATCTAATTAGTAGCTAGATGAACTTGGAGCAAATCATTATCGACGGGCAACAGGCATAATTTTACTATTGGGCGAACAATTTCGCCATTTTGGGTTTTAACAGTAGCGACACGAATCATTCCATCCTTTCCTGGGTGTACCGCAGTAATTTTTCCCAACCGCCACATCGTAGGCGGCAAATTCTCGTTTCTAATCACAACTATATCACCAAGCTGGACATTTCTTTGAGGATACTTCCACCTGTTTCTACGTTGGAGCTCTGATAAATACTCGTCTTTCCACCTTTTCGCGAATAAGTGCAACATTTGTTGAACCGCTTGCCAATTCCTCAGTGTCGAACGTTCATTGCTGTGACCTTCTGGCAAAGAAAGCAAAGGCGAACCCTTTAAGAAGTGACCTGGAGTCAGAGGCAAGGGTTCGAAGGGATCTTCGCTCAGTGACGAAATGGGACGAGAATTCATACAGGATTCTATTTTGACTAATAAAGTTGTGAATTCTTCAAAACTTAATTTTGAGTTTGCCACGACCCGTTTGAAATGATTTTTGAAAGATTTAATACCGGCCTCCCAAAGACCGCCCATATGCGGTGCGCCTGGTGGTATAAAATTCCATTTTAGGTCTCTGGACAGATATGCTTTTTCGACTTCTGAAGTCGATTCTGAAATTGCTTTGCGAATTTCCCTAGTGAGAATGTTGTTTGCACCTACGAAATTTGTTCCGTTGTCGGAAAAGATTTGCTTAGGAACCCCCCTTCTCCCAACAAATCTATCAAACGCAGCTAGAAAAGAATCGGTAGATAGACTACTTACAGCTTCTAGGTGTACGGCTTTTGTACATAGACAAATGAAAAGGCAAGCGTAGCCCTTCAGGGATTGATAAAATCGACCCTTTTGAACTTTCAGGTCAAAAGGTCCTGCAAAGTCTAACCCGACATTAGCAAAGGGAAATGAAAACTGAACTCTCTCTAATGGGAGAGACCCCATTAGCTGAGTCTGCAGCTGCTTTTTTTGTAAAACACACGCTTTACAAGTGTTTAAATATGATTTAACTAAATTTTTAAGTTTAAGGATCCAGTAATTCTTCCGAATCAATAGTAACATCAATCGGTTACCTCCATGAAGCGAGATTTTATGAATGAAATCGACCAAGAGTCTGGACAAAGGGCAGGAATATGGCAAAATTATAGGAAATTTTTCGTGATATCCTAAATCAGCATTTGTTAGTCGACCATTCACTCTCATTATTCCTTCAGAATCGAGGATAGGGTTTAAAGACAAAATTGTGCTTTTTTTGCATAAAAACTTCGAGTTGGACAAGGCCTCATACTCTTCAGCAAAATAACGTTTTTGAGTTAATTGTGTTAATCTATGTTTAACAAAGGCGATCTCCTTATGAGTGAGAGCTGAGGAGATACATCTGCTCTCTGCTCGACTCTTGGGATGAGTCCTTTTGAAAAAACGAAAGATATACGCCAATACATTTAAAGCTCTAGGAAGCGATGAGAAATGATTTAAAATATCAAAATCGGAATCGCGATTCAAAAGAAAAGCCTTGATCTTTCTTTCTTCCAGATTCCAAGTAGGATCTTTATGAATTTTTATGTTGGGCCAAAACTCTGAAGAAAGCTTTAACCAACTAGGACCACACCACCACAAAGAATTATTAATAAGAGTTTCTGGCATAACACCTCTTGAACTTAGGTCAGCCGGATTATGTTCCGATGGAACATGTCGCCATATGCTATCTTTGGGACTCTCCGTTTGTATCTTGGATACTCGGTTTCTAACAAATGTTTCCAGACGAGAAGGACAATCGTGAATCCAATAAAGGACAATCATAGAGTCTGTCCAAAGATAGACGGCACAACGTTCTAAGTTCAGGCTGGCTGCAACGATATTTATCAATTTGGTCAACAAGACCGCTCCGCAGAGCTCTAAGCGGGGAATTGATATGGCCTTAATCGGTGCCACTTTCGTTTTCGCGCAAAGAAGATGAGTGGTAGTTGCTCCCGATGGAGACGTAACCCGACAGTAAATGGATGCCGCATATGCATTCAGAGATGCGTCGCAGAATCCATGCAGTTCTATCACAACATCTGGGGAGTAGTTAATCCATCTTGGGATCTTAATCTCCTTTATTATCGGAAAAGATTTAACGAAATTCGTCCAAATTTCCAACCGATTTGGATTAATTGGAGAGTCCCAATCCGTTTTGTCTTCCCAAACCTGCTGCATTAAAATTTTCAGCAAAATGGTTGTCGGAGCCAACCAACCAATAGGATCATAGATTTTCGCTATGTTTGAAAAGAGTTCGCGTTTTGTTAAAGGAGCGTTTGGCTCGCTAAATGGTTTACATCGAATACAGAAGAAATCTTCCTTAGCATTCCAGCCAATACCTAATACCTTGGTGTTGGAGCATTCATCTAATAATAGAAAGTGTTTGTCCAAAATATCACTTTTCGGAATATTTTCCAGCAATCGCGGGTGATTTGCAGTCCATTTTTTAAGGGAAAAACCACCAGATGAAAGAAGCAAATTAAGTTCATTTTGAAGAGCGATTACAGACGCTATGTTAAATCCCCCAGAAAAGACATCATCAACATAGAAGTCTGTTAACAGCACTTCCTTTGCTAGCGGATACTTATGTCCTTCATCTGCGGCAAGTTGTTGCAAAGTGCGTATTGCCAGATATGGAGCGCAATTTACTCCGAACGTAACTCTGTTTAGTTCAAAGTCTTCGATTTCTGAAACAGTTGATTGAAAGAGGATTCGCTGAAATCGGCGATGATCTTCGTGGATAAGTATCTGCCGATACATTTTCTCAATATCGCTATTGAAAACGTAGGGATATTTACGCCAACGTAATAAAACAGCTTGCAGATCGTTTTGTAAAGAGGGACCGCAGTACAAAACGTCGTTAAGACTGACACCTTTATCTGAGAGAGCACTTGCGTTAAACACTACTCTTACTTTTGTTGACGTACTGTCTGGCTTTATGACCGCGTGATGGGGTAGATAAAAATGAGCACGTTGGAGATTTAAACATCTTTTGGGCAATTTAACCATGTGGTTGAGAGAAATGTACTCATTTAATACATTAGTATACTCTTCCTTCAAAGTAACTTCTTTAAGAAGACGCTGTGCTTGACGAACATATTGCATATATGCATTGTTTCGCGAATTCCCAAGACAGTGGTCACCAAAATTGGGTTTAAATGGCAATTTGACTATATAACGGCCTTCTGGCGTTCGAGTAGTCGTACTGAGATATAAGTTTTCACAAAACTTTTCTTCTTCAGTCATGGGTTTGACATCGGAAACTTGTTCAACTTCCCAAAACTGTTGAATTTGTTTGTCCAAAGAAAGCTCACTAAAAAACGATCTATAGGTGGGGCTTGTGGAGATTTCGTCACATGGTCCTGATAGGATCCATCCGAAAACCGTATTTTGTGCGATTAAGGAACTTGATTGTTCTCGTTTTACACCGTCTCGTAAAAGAAGGGGATAAATATCGGCACCAATTAACATGTCTACTGACGAAGGTTTTTCAAAATGTGGGTCTGCTAGTCTTAAGTTCTTTATATCAACCAAGTTTGATATATCAATAGCACGTGAGGGAAGATTACCTGTCAAACGTTTCAAGACTATCGCATTTACAGGAATTTGAATAGATGGGTCTATGCGCGACTCTAGAGTAAGAGAGCATATACTGCTTGAAATTTCACTTTCAATTTTGCCGATGCCGCAAACTGTGGCACTTGTTCTAGATGTATCTAGTTTCAATCGGTTCACTACCGATTGCAAAATGAAAGTTGCTTCGGAACCAGGGTCTATAAGGGCACGTAGCAAGAATGTTCTACTGTGCACACTAATTTTTACGAGCGCTGTGGCTAGTAAAACCTTTTTATGTTGTATTACAACATGACTTCGAAAATTGCTTGTAGAAGGTTGAGGATCTTCTTCAGAGCTATTTCTTTCCGTTTCAGTTGGCTGACGGGGTTGTCGGGGATTTGTAGAAGTGGACTGTATTGGGGTAGTAGTTAGTTCGGTGGAACTGACACAAATATCAGTAGATGTGGTGTGCTGCACAGGAGTATTTAAAACATGGAGTAGAGTGTGATGTCTCTTGCCACAATGGCTGCAAGAATTTTTGCTTTTGCACTCGTAAACGGAGTGGGTTAGTGCTAGGCAATTGTAGCAGTACCTATGACTGTGTACTACTTTTCTTCGGGACGAGGTATCCATATCTAGGAAAATTTTGCACAATCGCAGTGGATGGTTGCTTTTGCACAGTTTACAGGCGGAATATTTTTGCTCGATGTGAAAATTATTCACCTTTTTTGAAACTGCATTTAAAGCGTTACTTTTCTTATAATTTTGTTTCACCTCTTCAACAGATTCGAGTACTCTGTATCTCGAAGCAAGAAATTCATCCATATCTTTCCACGTAGGGACTTCACTTTGATTAGAAAGACTTTGCTCCCAGAGAAACAATGTGTTTTCTGGAAGTTTCTGTGAAACAGTAAATGTGATGATTGGATCCCAATTTTTTATATCTATTTTGTAGCTAGATAGAATCGCTAAGGAATCAGTGACAGTTCTATGAAGTTTTCTCAAAGCAACACCATTCTCTGTGGTAATTGAATGAAGAGAAAATAAAATCTTCAACTGAGTATTGATAAGAACTCTCTTGTTCTCATATTGGTTTTTCAAAGCATCCCAAGCTAATTGCAGATTATCACCTGTTAGAGAGAATTTTGCCACAATATTATGAGCCTCGTTTTTGGTTTTGAGGCGGAGGTGGTATAACTTTTCTACTTTGCTAAGCTTAGGATATTCCATATAAACCGATGTGAACATGTCACGAAATGACGGCCATGATTGGTAATCCCCTTGAAAACATTCTGCATCACATGGAGGCACTCTAACAAACCATTCAGGCTCGGTCTTAACGATTTGCGAAGGAATCGATTGATTGTCCTTTGTATCCTGAGTTGAACTTTTATTAATAAGGTCAATCATCGACCCTACTGTAGCGAAATAACTTTCAGAAACGCTTAAATATTTCGTTCGAATGGCAAGAAGCTTCGTGTCATCCAATGTATTATCAACATTTCGAAGACACTTTAAATACATTGCTTTGAAATCGCACCATAAAGTTTCAATTTCAGTTTTTCGAGCAACTAATGCGCCGGGAGTGATCGTTTCTTTTTGAACTTCACGATAAATTTTAATGAACTCATTAACTTGCCTCACGTGGAAAAAGTATTCTTCATAGAGCGACATTTTAGAATGAAATTGTTATAATCCTTTAATAAGATTGATAATAATTGAAGCGTCAATCAAAAAAATGTAGAGAAAGATGGAAAAAACCTCAAGAAAGATTTAATTAAAATTCAGGTCGATTATTCGAAACGAGTGCGCAATCCAGAGAAATGCTTGGTTACTTCGAACAAAGGATTTTACCACTAGGTTTACACCGTTGAAAAAAAGGAATGAACCGTTTTGTCAGATGACCAAAAGCCAAAAAAACCGTAATGTGACTGCACTATTCACCGTTTGCCTATCGACTCGAAATGCCCCGTTCTAACACTTTTTCTATACTTAGATACATAAAATTGTTGAAATTATAATCACTTGAATAACTTTAGTTGTAAAAAACCATAAAAATAGCATGAATGTAATACTAAGCAAAAATATCACACTATCGCCTAATAATTTAATCTATCTTAACTCACTTGAAATAGATATAGAATAGAGAAATATGCACAGCACCTACCTTTGGGTTTGGGATGAAAGGAACTCGAATGGGTTTTCTCGTGTCTGCTGCTTAATCCGGGTCGACTGGACCAAAAAATGTAGGGTTGGGGATTGAGGGTGACAGCGTATTCCTGAGATGCTCTTGCTGAAAAATCCAAATTGGCTGATTGGGTTGACAGCCGATGAAATGCTTTTGGGTTGTTCGTAACTCCTTCGTCTTTCACCAAGTTGAATTTGCTAAGGAGAGAACAAAGTTCTTTTGCAGTATCGAGCAGTACAATAAAAAAGAAACGCAAGACAATATTACCTTTTTAAACCAACTTTATTGAGTGTCTGAGCCGAACTAACAATTCAGAAAATAAATTACTAAGCCAGTGGCCGCTTTAGTCACTGTGGTGAAAAACTAATTAAATACATAATCTAATTACTGTATTTTAGAATGAGTAACTAAAATGAGTGTAATATTTAGTTAGTCATTATGATGCCTAAAAGTATGCAATACAGTTTGGCTTTATAATTGCTAAACATAAATTTAAAACATAAATACTGCATATTATTTAGTGCATTGGATCATGACGCGAACAAAATAAATAAATAAATAAATAAATAAATAAATAAATAAATAAATAAATAAATAAATAAATAAATAAATAAATAAATAAATAAATAAATAAATAAATAAATAAATAAATAAATAAATAAATAAATAAATAAATAAATAAATAAATAAATAAATAAATAAATAAATAAATAAATAAATAAATAAATAAATAAATAAATAAATAAATAAATAAATAAATAAATAAATAAATAAATAAATAAATAAATAAATAAATAAATAAATAAATAAATAAATAAATAAATAAATAAATAAATAAATAAATAAATAAATAAATAAATAAATAAATAAATAAATAAATAAATAAATAAATAAATAAATAAATAAATAAATAAATAAATAAATAAATAAATAAATAAATAAATAAATAAATAAATAAATAAATAAATAAATAAATAAATAAATAAATAAATAAATAAATAAATAAATAAATAAATAAATAAATAAATAAATAAATAAATAAATAAATAAATAAATAAATAAATAAATAAATAAATAAATAAATAAATAAATAAATAAATAAATAAATAAATAAATAAATAAATAAATAAATAAATAAATAAATAAATAAATAAATAAATAAATAAATAAATAAATAAATAAATAAATAAATAAATAAATAAATAAATAAATAAATAAATAAATAAATAAATAAATAAATAAATAAATAAATAAATAAATAAATAAATAAATAAATAAATAAATAAATAAATAAATAAATAAATAAATAAATAAATAAATAAATAAATAAATAAATAAATAAATAAATAAATAAATAAATAAATAAATAAATAAATAAATAAATAAATAAATAAATAAATAAATAAATAAATAAATAAATAAATAAATAAATAAATAAATAAATAAATAAATAAATAAATAAATAAATAAATAAATAAATAAATAAATAAATAAATAAATAAATAAATAAATAAATAAATAAATAAATAAATAAATAAATAAATAAATAAATAAATAAATAAATAAATAAATAAATAAATAAATAAATAAATAAATAAATAAATAAATAAATAAATAAATAAATAAATAAATAAATAAATAAATAAATAAATAAATAAATAAATAAATAAATAAATAAATAAATAAATAAATAAATAAATAAATAAATAAATAAATAAATAAATAAATAAATAAATAAATAAATAAATAAATAAATAAATAAATAAATAAATAAATAAATAAATAAATAAATAAATAAATAAATAAATAAATAAATAAATAAATAAATAAATAAATAAATAAATAAATAAATAAATAAATAAATAAATAAATAAATAAATAAATAAATAAATAAATAAATAAATAAATAAATAAATAAATAAATAAATAAATAAATAAATAAATAAATAAATAAATAAATAAATAAATAAATAAATAAATAAATAAATAAATAAATAAATAAATAAATAAATAAATAAATAAATAAATAAATAAATAAATAAATAAATGAATAAATAAATAAATAAATAAATAAATAAATAAATAAATAAATAAATAAATAAATAAATAAATAAATAATAAATAAATAAGTAAATAAATAAAAAATAAATAAATAAATATATAAATACATTAATAAATAAATAAATATATCAAAAAATAACAAAAAGATTAATTACAAAATACAAAGTTGTTAATAATAGTTAACGCATTATAATATGTAATCACAGAAAAAAACACGAGATCAGTTTAGTCTTAGGTGAGTAATATTCCACTCATTTATTAGGGGGTTCTCAGCGAAGTTACATCTAGTCAAAAAAACTTGGTTTAGTTTCCTGATTCTCTCGGAGATCAACTCAACATTAGCCCTGTTATGTAAATCTAGGGTAGAGTGGTGCCAAGGGAGGTTTAGCATCATTTTTAAAAGTTTATTTTGTTGTATTTGTAGTTTTTTGATGTGACAGTCTGCACATTCACCCCACACTTGACAACCGTACAATAAAATGGACTGGAATATGACTTTGTGCATAAGTATTTTATTTTCATTTGACAATAAAGAATTCCTATTTACAAAAGGATATAGCATCTTAATAGCAATACCTGTATTGTGTAGTGTCCTTGCAATATGTTCCTTAAAGTTTAATTTTTGGTCCATATAAACTCCTAAATATTTAACAAATGGTTCCCAATTTATTTGATGTCCATTTATCATCAACTGATTAGACGGCAAGAAACAAGGCTTTCTTTTTCTTCTAAAAAAGATAGCTTGAATCTTGTCCGAATTTACTTTTATTTTCCATTTATTATAAAATGTACTAAAATTTCAGCCGCATTTTGAAGATTGGTCTCAATGTTGAGACCAATTTCATGCGAGGAAAATACAGCAGTATCATCAGCGTACACAGCAATTTCGCATTCCGGTAAATTCGGAACATCTGCTGTGTATAACTTATATAAAATTGGCCCAAGTACTGAGCCCTGGGGAACACCTGCTGTAATAGGTAATAAGTTGGACGGACTTGACAAGAAACTTTGCACAATTTTACAATGAAATATTGGGAAATTAAATTCCAGCATTTTAAATAAAAGGCTATTGTGCCAAACTGTGCAAATGCCTTCTCTATATCTAGGAGTATCATTCCCGTCGACTTCCCAACAGCACGATTGGTTTTTATTCTGTTGCAAATTCTCAGAATTTGATGGCAAGTACTATGGTGGCGTCTAAAACCGAACTGTTCATTTGGAAAAATATTTTTCTTTAAACTAAACTTAAGTCTTAGTTATTCTGAATTTGTATTACATTTATATAGTTAATCATCTGCCTGCTTGTGGGCGCAGTAGCGCAGTGGTAAGTGTGCTCGGCTACTGTGCGAGGGATCCCAGGTTCGATCCCAGCAGAAAAAGCTTTTCAATTCAGGCTTTCGAACTCGGCATAAAATTGTACGTCCCTTCCATTCGTCTCAAAAATAGAAACTCACACAAACGAATGGTTGCGAAGCTAGGCCTAGGGTGTCTACCGCCGCCTATTTATTTAGGTTTTTTATTTATTAATCATCTGCCTGCACAGTACAGTGTACACACGTACAATAATTTATATCAAAGCAAAGGCCTAAAACAAAATAGATACATTATAAGTATGTAGGTAATATGTGAAAGGTAACTAATACGTGCAGTTTACATACATCTTTGATTTTTTAGCATTCTGCTTGTGGTGCACTCTGTGTATCATCGATCGGCCTACGCAAAATATGCGTAAAAACCGCTTAACCAAACGTTGACATCGATTCTATGGGATGGTACAATCTATGTACCTGCGATCATCTTGTAGCCTCTCACATTTCAACAGGTCAAAAGATTTGAAAGTTGTTTTGGCTTAATGTCTTACTGGCGTCGCTGATGTGATTCTCGATTTATTTCAGCTAAGTGCTTGTTAATATGAGTTTGAATTTGTGTGCATGTGCAATACGCGTATTTGATTCATTTACAAACGCAGGTACATTACATCCAGGCACAATATTCAATATCGCAACATCTCATTATTCATTTAGAATGTAGTCGTCTTAGAAAAAAATATGTTTTTTTTTTCAGGGAGATGCGGTCAGTAATGTCAAACACAAGGTTCTACTGCTCATATATCAACTTTTACCTCGTATGACGCGCACCGGTACCGACTTTGGAAATCATATGAATTGAAGATGAATTGAAACTAAAATTATTCTTTTAAACTCATGTTTTCCAATAGGTTCTAGTGGATGGCGGAAAGTAAATGTAAAGCGACATTTCAGGTTGGCTATAGCCGGACTTCTTAGAAGACGAAGAACTTACCCTTACGCACCGACCACACAGCAATTCTGGAACGAAAACAGACTAGCCCCTAATCTTTGTCATGGTACCCTATGACGAAGATAGGAAGTTAGGTATTTTTGCAAAATGCAAAACGGAAATAGTATTCATACCAGCAGCTTCTGATTAGTTCTGGTAAATTTGGTGGTGTCGTTCCTGCTGTTTTCGCGTCATTTTTGGATCGGCCAAGATTTACTTTAATTGGTCTTGACTGACTTCAGTATTCTTGTCAGACATCAGTTACTTACGAATCTCAGCCAAGGCGTACGCGACCCAAGGTTGGGGCAGCAATCGAGATCTACACAAATGGAAGTGGACCACAAATTCGGTGCATCTCTTCTTCTTTAACACTGGCCCAAGCGACGACCGCTAAGGTATTGCATTACGCGCAGCTGATTGGCAATTGACTCATTAGTGCAGACAAATAATGTACCTATTGTAGCGAATTGCCTTTCAGTCCCTTAAAATGTTTATTCAAATTAAATTAAAGAAATTGTTTCCCTGGCACAAATACCTTCTTAATGACCTTCATAGATTTCAATATGTAATTGAGAAGGAATGAATATTTCATATTTCGTGTCTCCTACCTTGTATCATTGGGATATCCCATCCCGATTTTTCCATTTTTATGATTTTTTTACAGAAAGTAAAGCAAACTCAAAGTGAGCAATTGGCCGAGAGTATATTCATTACAATAAGGAATTGTTCCAAGTGTTAGAACGGGTGGAATTTGACAAAGTGTTTTAATGCACGTGCAACTAATGCTCCATATAGGCAACACAAATAAATAATTTTTTAATTGGTACATTGTTGTAGGTAAGTAACACTTGAAAACAGCGCATAAAATATTTTTCTAATCAAAAATAAAATCTGCGCTCAGAAAATTACCAGTATTTTAATACATTTTTACAGAAACGTCAAAATCAGTAAGTACCTACGGCGGCGGTTATATAGTAACAAGCGCTGGCACGCGCGAGCTAGTGCTTTAAATTAAATGTATTTCATCAGAACATTGTGGTTATGTATGTAACAACTTTTTACAAGCGCGAGTAAGTTTTCTGCAGTGGGTTGAATTGCAATAACAAGCGCGAGTTGAGTCGAGAATTGATACCAACCGAAGATGGATAATCATAAATTAGTGTCGAATTTCGGAAAGCACGTTGTCTATGGGACATGCAAAGAAATTGGTTTTCCTTTTTGTATAATTGGCTGTATTTTATTAAGTACTAAACAAACTTGCCCGGCTTTGCTCGTTCCCAGAAATAGTATTGCCTAGATAATATCCTTGTCTATCACTATCAGGACACAGGACAATGCATATCAATGTTTCAAATTTTACAAACTTTCTCTTTGAGCGGGGCGGATTTCGGGGTCGAGAAAGTGAGTTTTACCTCGTTCATGGGTTACAAAAATGTGACGGAGATGAGAAAACAGGAAATAAACTTAGATTCAAAATATAAATTCAAGGAGTATTATCCATAAATAAATTATGGGAAAATAAAGGGGATTAGTAATGTGGCGACGCACGTCTAGTTTTTCAAGCATTTGTCATTTGCTTAAACACTTTGGCTCTGATGTCTAGTGTTTGCAATGTTTTTTCTTTGTATGACCATGCCTGAAAAACAAACCAGAAAAAGCGGTTATCCGGGCAAACCTTCCTTAAGCTATTGCCAACATTTGAAAAAAAAAAAAAAAAAAAATATTGTCAAGTCAGTTCACCCGTTTTCAAGTCATGGCGTCAGCAACAAAATATCGAATTGTATATATGTATGGCTTTTCGGATGCACAGGAATACTGTATTGCTTATGTTCTTGTGTTTAAGGACAATGCATAGATATCAATATTCCAAATTTTAGAGCTTCCAATATTACATATGAGTGTCGATAGTTTGTAGAATTTTGTTTTTTTGTTTCTGACTTCATTGAAAAAACTCTTTCTCCACTCTCTTTGCTTGTAAATATTTATTACTACATAGTTGTTTGAACCCGCTTCGCTGGGTATGCAAAGGAATATTTGACAAACGAATCTTTTTTATTTAAAGAACTTCTTTGAAAATTATATTGCGTATGAATTGTCTTAATTGATTAATTAATAATCTTCCTTGCTGTGGATTAGATTCAATACCTATACACCTTCATTTGACTTGCAACTCTTAATCGTGATAAAGCCAAATACAGTTGGCGTTTTAATATGAAAGGTTATGTTGTGTCTGTTGGAGCGAGATCAATTCTGGGAATTGGAACTAAATTATTGTGATTGCATGTGGAAATAATTCTTGCTCTTATCAAATTTCGCCCAGGCTATTCCACAATCAATCAAGTTCCATTGCAGTCCTTTTTTAGGGTTCAAGTTTCTCAGAAACATGATGATGACATCTTGCTTAAGCTACAGCACATGAGGTAGCTCGCTGGATGGAGTTTGCTGATTGAGGAATTCAACAGGGAAATTTGGTGCATCATTTGGATCTTCAGTCTCCACTGACAACAGAATCGGCGCTAAAATAGATTTAGGAGTTATTACCAATTAAATTGATTATCTTCCTATTCATTTCTAATGTCTGCGCATTTGTCAGCGCGGCAATGACTCATTTTGAAAGTTCCTGCATTGACATTTGCAGCAAATCGCCAAAAATTGTCTTAATAAAGTCTCCATAGTTGATATAATTTCCGTGGGAATTTCAACAATGTCTTCCTAATACATTTCTGCTACCAGGGCAATTTTGCAATAATGAGAAAACTCAAATTTTAAAAACAGTCAGGATTTTGTCCACAGAGATTCCATCGCGAAATAAACCTTCCTATTAAAGTACCTGAGGAGCTGTTAGTAGGTCAGTGATCTAAAAATTCGTAGCAAAGTAGATACATATTGCCTAAAAATGGTTTCTATTTTTTTTATCTATTGATCCCCCCTTTTAACCGCTTTAAGAGTTGAATCTGGAAATATCCTTCCTTATTGCTTATACGTTGTACCTATACATTTTAAAGGAAACCTCTGTGCTGGTTTTATTTGCCAATTGCCTTTTGAAAAGACTTGCCGAGCATTAGTATCGTTGAGTTTGAACCATGAAGAAAAGTAGGCGGTGGGAATTTAAATAATGTGAAAACTCAAATTTTAAAAATTTTTAAATTTATTTAAATATCCACCGCCCACTTTTATTTAATATAAGAAAAATATATGAAATGTATGGAGCGTTACGGAATACGGAGTCAGTACTGGTAAATATGTATATGATAAAAAGTCGCCTATGTCCTTCCTCTTCCCAAATTGCAGACGGTAAAATACAGACAGTGTTATTTTCGCATACAAAATATTAGTGTGGATATTTTCGAATGCTTAAAAATCATTCAGTAGTAATACATAAGTACTTATTTAAAAAACACAATTCTTCATCGTTTTTAAGCATTTTACGCCAGACCGCAATTTGTTTATGGGATAGCGACCCTTTTTGTGTTTTTAAATGCATATCTCAACCACTCACTTTCAGTTAATAAAACTCCTTCGTCTAAAATAGCGACATATTGTGCACTTCACTGAAATCAAATAGAAATTGAAGCCTTAACTAGCTCAATTTTAATCAAACACCTTACAAGCTTAACCTAGCGCGAATTCGCGCTTGTAATTTAAAGCGCGAGCTCGCGCGTGCTAGCGCTTGTTGCTATATAACCGTCGTCTACCTGTACGGAATAAGTGAGCATATTCGCGGAATATCAGACCTATATACAATGCTTATACGAGTCCATCTTGCTGTCCACTATTCAAAGGATACACCTTAAGTGCCGTACTCTCCCCACCACCATTTTTTTCCATTGATTTTAACAGAAAGGATGTTAGCCTGACTGGTCTGAAGGACTTTGCCTCCGTGTAATCCTTTTTTCCCGGTTTTGAAAGGAAGACCACCTTTGCCTCCCTCTATGTAATAGGGATGTAGCCTATTGTTAGGCATGCAATGTATATTGTATATATCCACGCTGTTTGCTTCTTGTTTCCTTGGAGCCCAGTTATTCCGAATGCCATTACATTCAGTTTTTTTCCCTAAACACTTCATGGTACTTTGTCCTATCCGTCTTCTTCGGAAATCTGATGAATTTCCGATCTTTCTTTCTTTTAGATCCATAACGAAATGGCTCTGTGATCCGACAATGTAGCCTGATCCAATACCCTCCAATTTGATACCCTTTCAATTATCTTGCTACTGCACAGGGTCCTGTATCAGAGTTATGTCAAACGAATCCTCGTCAAAACATTTAGTCATCATCGCTGACGTTGCCTTTCTGCACGTCAGAGATGTAAAAGATTTAAATCTTTTGATTTAAGAAATCAATTGACTTCTTGCTTCTGTTTTTTGAATTCTTGATTTCGCTTTGGAATTTAGACTTCAGCATTGAAATCTCTCAATCTTTTTGAAGTCTTGACTGGATCAGTCTTTACGACCAATCTTATGATTGAAGTCAATTGAATGCAATTCTTTAGAATTACACTGCATTCATTGAAGTCACTATGAAATCTTTACCATTCACTTGAAGTCACCCGCATTCAGTTGAAGTCTTTGGGACTTCAAAAATTTTCGATGAAGTCTTTGGGACTTCAAACGTTTTCGTTGAAGTCTTTGGGATTTCAGCATGTGAGCAAGTTTGAATAAGTCTCAAAGAATAACTAATTGCACTTTTATATTGGTGGGCGCAGTAGCGCAGTGGTTAGTGTGCTGGACTACTGTGCGAGGGATCCCAGGTTCGATCCCCGGAAAAACCAAAAATTACATCTTAAAGTTTTTTTCTACTGCGCCACCTCTCGCGAACGTCTGACAAACATCCGAGAGTATGACTGTCATGAAAAAGCTTCTCAATTCAGCCGTTCGGACTCGGCATAAAATTGTAGGTCCCTTCCATTCGTCCCAAAAATAGAAACTCACACAAAACGAATGGTTGCGAGAAGCTAGGCCTTGGGTGTCACCCGCCTGTTGCGCCACCTATTTATTTTTTTTTTTTTACTTTTATATTGAGTATGATGGGCTTTTAGGTTTAGAGGAAGTGGGGTATGATGTATAGATTCTTAGTAACATTGCTTGATATTTTTTAAAATTATAATAAAATCCTAAGTATAAATTTTTAAAATGTGCAATTTTCCATCTGCGCACTGTATGTGGAAAATAAATTTCACATTCACTTTTAATTAAATCAATTTTTTCAAATAATCTTGTTAATTTTGGAAGCATGTTGGCCGGCTAATTTGTAATTAAGTAAAGACACACTCCATCGAAAAACAATATGATATTGATAAGAACCGGTTCAAAGTTTCACTTGCACTTATACAGATTTTTTGTAATCATCATACTACATATTTTTTCTAGAGTATATAAGTAATATATATCTTTCCCTTTTTCGGCTCTCTCCCTCTCACACCCAACCAATTTAACAACTGAGGTGTCAAATGAAAGAGAATTTCCTGAAGTAGTAACGAATTTACAAATACGCTTAAGCGGTTACGGTTACGGTTAAACAAATTATATATAGGTAGGAATAAAATTAAAAATCATATTAGATGAAAGTTAACAGAATTGGAAAAACATATCAATAAACAGAAAGATGAAAAAAAAAATATGGACAACTATGAAAAGCATATTAAGTTGGATACCTTAAAAAAAATCGATTTACAAAACAATTAAAACTCTCAGTATTTTAATTGTTTTTTTGTACAAAATCACCATTAAAACAACTAAAAGTGTTACCATCGGCCTGCCCGATGCTTTGATACCCTCCACTGCATACGAGTCAAAATATTTGCCGTGTGAGTTAGTACTATGTACAGTACAGTGTACATGCATTGCATGGGTCTAATATTGGTTTGTTGTTTTTATCTATTCGCTATCGAGAGCGCGATTGTGTGATGTTAGCATGTAAATAGTTCGTGCGTTTGTTGATAATTGCTTGTGTTAACTTACATGTAACTACAAACGTAGCTTACACCTAAGCCCTTTCCAGGATAAACCTCCATCCCCATCTCCATCCCTCCTCCACTCCCTTCTATACAACATAACCCACTTCCTCTAAACCTAAAAGACCAAAGACTTCAACGAAAACGTTTGAAGTCCCAAAGACTTCATCGAAAATTTTTGAAGTCCCAAAGACTTCAACTGAATGCAGGTGACTTCAAGTGAATGGTGAAGATTTCATAGTGACTTCAATGAATGCAGTGTAATTCTAAAGAATTGCATTCAATTGACTTCAATCATAAGATTGGTCGTAAAGACTGATCCAGTCAAGACTTCAAAAAGAATGAGGGATTTTAGTGCTGAAGTCTAAGTCATCAAATAAAGTCAATTGAATGAATCGCAAATCATGAAATACTTTCCAAGAATTCAGGGATTTCATTTCAAAAGATTGCAGTCTTTTACAACTCTGCTGCACGTTGAATCGAATCAACTTAAGCTTTTCCGACGAAATTAATGTCGAAAGCATTAATAGTTTCATTAAACACTTGACAATCGAATGGTTTGTCGCTTTTTGCCAAAACTTCTCGGCTATCTGTATCTGAGGCCCGGCGGTCTTTTGCCTTTTTGTGGTGTTAGTAGCCATCCAAATAGAGTAATTGGATTCTTTTCCAGATTTTTAAAATCTTTAATCAACTTTGTTGACAAGTTACACAGTCGACCCAAATACGATTCGCCTTGAGGAACAGGATTCTGTTGCCATCTTTTACGCGGTTGTCGTTTTGCGATAACTATATCCATTATTTCATGCGGGTAATTGACTCAGTTATAAGTCGATGGTTTTCACTGGGAAGGAGAATTATTTCATACAACCGTTACCAATACCCGAATGTATTGTCATGAAGCCATTCCAGCTCGTTCTGGCGTTTGTTAGTCTGGGTGGGTTTTCCAAAGCACGTCGGTCGTTGTTGATTTTAGAGGAAAGATCAAAACATTCTTCAAATTTAACACGATTATCGAGTCCTTTTGTAATAAGGTGATCAATATTGACACCACCATCTAGGAAATTTGTAGATATTATTTTCAAATCCACAGCACCGGACGATACTAAACTAGGATAAATGTCCCTTGAATACAATTACATACAAAGCTAAAGTTTCACTCTTAGCTGCTACCTAGCTACTCAAAAGTAAAAAGGAACAACACCTTTTTTTTCATCGTATTTTGTCACCGTACTTTTTATTGCATAAAAAATCTTATAATTAGAATACTAAAACTAACACAAAGTTGTCACTGCATCCCTTAAAACTAAGTATACATTTACACACAGACAAAAGGAAAGATTTTATATACAAAATTTTCGACAGAAGGGGAGGGAGTGGAATAGAGATAAAGGACAGGACTAGCTATTTTTAGCCAAGCATCATTTTAGTATGGACCAGATTTGCCAGGTGGTCCGTAGGATGTTGATGGCCCGGAAATATCACCTCCACCGAAACCAGTGGAACCGCTTCCACCGCCACCACCAATGCCGATGCCGGATCCTCCGCCAATGCCAATTCCTGATCCACCACCAATGCCAATGCCTGATCCTCCACCGATGCCGATTCCTGACCCACCATCTCCTCCAGTTGAAAATCCACCACCGGATCCATCCTTTTGTGTCTTGTATTTGATGAAGTATACTTCTGGTTTTGAGGGCTGAGTTGGGGCTGGAGTTGGGATAACGATATCTGGTTGCTCTTCTGGCTTCTTCACCAACACGTAGACCAACGTCTTTTCTTCGTTCTGAGCTTGGACTGGAATAACTGGTGCTTGGTACGATGGAGGTGATGGAGCCTTAATGAAGATGATTTTGTAGTGTTTCTGTGATTGTTGGATTGGAATGTTTGGCCTTTGACGAACTTCTTCTTGCTCTGGTGGGGGTACATGAACATAAATGTGTTTTTGCACAATGGTTGATCCTCCACCGCCAAATCCACCAATGCTGCCGCCTAGAAGGTGATTAGAAATAAATTAGCATTTAGGCTTTTAACATTTTAAGGAAATGCATCAGCTTACCACCGAATCCGCCGCCACCACCGCCGCCAGCTCCACCTCCGAATCCACCACCGAATCCACCACCGGATCCACCGCCAAATCCACCACCGGACCCACCACCAAATCCTCCACCTGATCCACCACCGAATCCTCCACCCGATCCTCCTGATCCACCACCGAAACCTCCGCCACCGGAACCACCGCCAAATCCACCACCGAATCCACCGGAACTACCGCCACCACCGCCAGGACGATTGTATGCGTACCCAGCTTCAGGCCTAGCCGAGGCAACAGCCAAACAGGAAATCAAAATAAATGCTCTCATCTCTGTGATGTGACAAGTAAGGTAACAGGTAAACTGAAGGAAGAAATTTATAATCCTCTGGTAAAGTTTGATGGCCGATCCTGGATAGGAGTGATGAATAGAATATGTATGCTTTTTACACGGAGTCGAGTTGTTTACTGACGATCTGCTCCAATGGATTCTCCCATTTATACCAAATCAAAAACCTCTGAAAATCGCATGCATACAACAATGAAAGATGAACAATTATGGAATTCGAATGGCACTATACTGTACACCAATGTACGCCAATCTCAATGGACGCCAGAGGTTATTATCGCTTGATGACGGGTACAGTCGCGGGGCATACAGTGTGGGATAAGCTGACGCTGAAACCACTCACACACAAACAAATCAAACTCCTGTATCAACCAAACAACCAACTGTTGAGCCAAACGATGAGAAATGTCACTTTCGTTTTTATTCTCCACTCCAAAATGCACCGAAATTCGAATTACACCTGCAGTGGTGGGGCAACAAGATCCCACGAAGCTACACTATGACTATACACATCAGTGGCTTCGGCCAGAGAAACTCCACAGACGATGGACAGACCATCACATCATCGCAATTTTATTTTATTTCACCCGCTCTCTGCGATCTTCAAGAGATTGCTGTAGAAGAAGACTCCGACTCTGCTGAGAAACCGCATATCACCACCAACCACCAAGCCAGCGCCAGCGTAACAGTGGCGTCTGCAAACTTGCTTAATCCGCGTAGTTAGCGCAGTGATGATCATGTTTGTACCCTACACCTAACCAAAAATAAAACGCAAATACAGAAAGAAAGACTAAGATACGAATAAAAGATCTTCGTCACCTTGAGCGAAGAAAACAAACGCATGAACAAATGAAGAATAACGGACCAGCAACAACGTATGGTATATGCGATCTCATCCAATGGCGAGGCCTTTAGCCTCTGTGACGTGCTGTTACAGCAGAGTTACTGTACGCGAGCGAGTACTCGTGCACCTATACACCAAAACGATCATGAAGATTGGCAAAAAAAATCAAAAGATACAAGAAGTACTTTCAATTTCAATATGCGCCGAGAGACGTCGAGAAAGTTCCCCACGATGGTATTTACCCATGGGAAGCAAAGAAAGACAAAAAAGAAGAACAATGGACACGAAACCTTAAAAAAAAAACACATTGAGGAAGAAAGAAGAGATATGAGATACAAGACAACACAAAAGTATCTAACCATCGTGCCAGAGCATACACAAAGTGTAAATTTGAAACTGAACGTTAGGGAAGAGCTCAGGCAAATTGCTTAAATGTTTAAACCTAAAACAAGTTTAAAAACTGTAGATCCAATCAGCATTGTAATCACGTAAATTTGCAAAAATTTGTCAAAGATTTTGAGGCCGTCAATATAAAATCGTAGCGCAGCTTCAGTTGTAGTGCAAGTTGCCTTTGCCTGAAGGCTGGACTTTGTCCCTAGGCAACGGGCATTTATCACAACATTGGAAAATGCCCGCATTGAGGTATGTTCAGAGATTACGCAACAAAACTTTACACCGGATGCAGGATACTTCTTTTGGGAAAAGTGTTCCCATGTAAGCATGTATGTATGTGCATTGTACATATTAGACACACAGCGCTAGTATAAGCAGTACCACCGCAGTACACGTGAATGCGTTTCCAAAAAAAGAAGCTGAGACAAGAATGAATGTATGTAGCTTATATAGAAAGACAGAAGTCTTCGAAAAACTTCTGTTAAAACGAATACAACCAGTAATTGAAGAAAAACGCTTAATCCCGGATCATCAATTCCGTTTTCGGGTCAAACATTCCACAATCGATCAGATGTATCGAATAACAAATGAAATTGAAAAAGCCCTGGAAGGGAAAAAGATTTGCTCTAGCGCAGCGCTTTTCTCGACGTATCGCAAGCCTTTGACAAAGTATGGCACATAGGCCTAAGGTATAAGCTAAGGACAATCCTACCTGACAAATTGTATAGAATACTAGAATCCTACCTTGAAAACAGACTCTTTCGTGTTAAACATGAGACTGAATTCTCAGAATTCAAAGAAATCTACGCCGGTGTTCCACAAGGAAGCGTTCTCGGTCCAATTTTATTCCTGCTCTATACAAGAGATATACCACAGGATGAAGGGACTGTCGTAGCAACGTTCGCAGATGATACAGCTATCCTCGCAATGGATGAGTCAGTCGAATCATCAACGCGAAAACTCCAAGGGGCTCTAAACAAAGTATGCAAATGGACAAAGACCTGGCGAATCGTCCTTAACGAGACCAAGTCAACGCATGTCAATTTTACATACAAATAGGTAAACAACCTACCTATTTACATTAACTCGGTACGAGTACCGTACGCAAACAAGGCAGAATATCTAGGAATGACTCTAGACGCAAAACTGAAGTGGAAGCCACACGTTAAAAAAAAAGCGAGACGAGCTCGAAATCAGACTGAGAGAAATGTATTGGCTACTCGGAAGATACTCGAAACTAAGCATATACAACAAACTGCTTCCGTATAAGCAAGTGCTAAAACCATCTTGGACATACGGTATAGAACTTTGGGGTTGTACCAAACCAAGCAATATGACTCTACTACAAACATTTCAAAACAAAACGCTAAGAGCAATTGTGAATGCTCCATGGTATATAAGGAATAGTGACATTCACAGAGATTTAGGAATTGCTACCGTGCCGTGAATGACGAAGTAGCAAACTTTGCTCGTAAACTTTACACTCGTATTCATGTTCATTGCAATAATAAAATAGTTCGTTCTCTGGACGTAACAAACCTCGAGCGCCGACTACAAAGAACAAAACCTTTCGACTTGGCGATATAGGGATTAACCGCGACTAAATTGCGGAACATGCACCTTTCATTGGAGAGTAACCTGTCAAAAGTTTTCATTTCGTGATAGAAAAATTGCTTGATAAGTTATATCTTAGTTGCAGTATCTACAATTTATATCGAAGGGTGGTGTTTTTAGTCAGTAAGAATCTGACACTACTATGAGCACGCGTTGTTCTCATAGTGTCTATGCAAGACTTTCACCTACCCTCGGGAAAAAAAATATAGGTGCGTTCGCTGGAAAGCTGCCTACCTAACCCGATTAATAAATACTACAGAAGCATAAACTACTTGTTAAGGTAACTTAGTCGTAGTCATTACAAAACGAAAAAATGAGAGGAATAAATTTGTACTACTATGGGCGCGAGCGGCCGGTCCCCATAGTGCCTCTCTGAGGGGTGAGGTTTAGTCCTTAGGCATATATTGGCTGACAGCAATGGCTTAACCAGGTCAGATGATATATGAGTCGGACATAACCAATGGTACAAGCCAACCGAATATATATAGAAAGACTCGAAGAAACCAGATTTAAAGTCTTTTCTAACAGCCAGCAGTAGATATGGTTAAATACGCCTGTGAACTTATCAGAACTGGGTTTTACGTATTTCTCATCTTCTGCCGCCTTTTCCTTATAAGCAATAATGCTTTTCTATGCCTTCCACTATGGGGTTATTCAGTAACCCTTAATTAAGGGATGTGGTCAACATTTGAAGTGCTGGATTTTCGACCGCCCTTGTGTCTTTTGGGTGCCAAACTGCCACCATAATCAAGTCTAGATTATATGTGCATAGGTGTACTTGACCACCAAAATAAAAACCCTTTGCTTCGATAATCAATGCCGGCGAGCTTATGCCGCCAAGCAAGAGTCATATCTCCGGACACTGCCAGGGATATAAAGTCAGACGCCCAGAGATAGGAGGCGAGAGAAAGTCAGCTTGTAATTCCTTGGGTAAAGGAAATAAATAAGAGTGGGCGCAGTAGCGCAGTGGTTAGTGTGTTGGACTACTGTGCGAGGGATCCCAGGTTCGATCCCCGGAAAAACACAAATTACATCTTAAAGTTTTTTCTACTGCGCCACCTCTCGCGAACGTCTGACAAACATCCGAGAGTATGACTGTCATGAAAAAGCTTCTCAATTCAGCCGTTCGGACTCGGCATAAAATTGTAGGTCCCTTCCATTCGTCCCAAAAATTGAAACTCACACAAAACGAATGGTTGCGAGAAGCTAGGCCTTGGGTGTCACCCGCCTGTTGCGCCACATATATATATAAAGGAAATAAGAGAAATAAGTTTACCCGAAAAAGGAAAAATGCGAAAAATACCCAGTTGAGTCCGCATTAAGATTTCACTCCAGAAATGAAGTTAGGTTAGGTTAGGTTAGGTTGAAGTGGCTGCCGGCAAAAGGCCGACACACTTAGACCAATTAGGTCCCTTGTGATACCACAAGAATCTATTAAAAATTTCGTCCTACTCGTTGAACCAGTTTGAGCTTCTGATGAAGCAAAGGAGACTACGAATGTCTATGTTTGTTAGATCGTTTAGATCGTTGTAGTAGGAGGCTCCCAAATGGAGATTCCGTTTACGGGAGAGTGCCGGACAGGTGCAGAGGAAATGCTGAATGGTTTCCTCCTCCTCTTCGTCCAAGCAGCTTCTACAAAAATCGTTTGAGAGTACGCCGAGCCTTGTTGCATGCCTACCTATAAGGCAGTGTCCCATAATGACACCTATTGTGGCGCCGATATGCCTCCTGTCAAGAGAGATCAAATTCTTAGAACGTTTGAGATCCAACTTTGGCCAGATCTCTTTTGTCGCTAGACATGTCGTGCCACATGTCCACCTAAGGTTTGTTCTTTGGATGGCATCCAGCTTTATCATAAGTTTACACGTAGCGATTGGAATACCTAAGGTACATTTGCTTGGTACGATAGGTAGTGTTGTTCCGAGCTTGGCAAGTTCGTCAGCCTTACAGTTACCTGGAATGTCTCTGTGCCCCGGCACCCAGCAGAGGTGAATGTTGAACTGCTCCGCCATCTCTCTGAGAGACGTGCGACAGTCTAGGGCTGTAGTAGAGTTAATAGAGGCTGATTCCAGGCACTTAATTGCAGCCTGACTATCCGAGAAGATGCGGATATCTTTAGCGGATATCACGTTTTCTTTTAGCCAGGATAAGACTTCGTTAATTGCCATTATTTCCGCCTGAAAAACGCTACAGTGATCTGGGAGACGGAAGGAGAGACTGAGGTTAAGTCTATCAGAAAAAACACCACCTCCTACACCATTGGACGTTTTCGATCCATCTGTGAAGAATTGAACCGCCTCATCTTCAAGGAATGACCCCTCCTCCCAGAAAGATCTATTGGGGATGGAGACTTGGAAGTTTTTATCAAACTGTAGTTGAGGTATGGTGTAGTCGATGTTTTTCGGGAGAGTCTTAAATGTATTTAAGAAAGCCGCATGGCCAGTTGTTTTACTGGTCCACTGTGAAGTTGCTTTCAAACGAACTGCTGAAGATGCTGCCGCTTGTTTGCTGAAAATATCGATGGGAGTCAGGTGAAACAGGATATCAAGTGCAGCAGAAGGTGTGGTGCGAAGAGCACCACTGATACACAAGCAAGCGGTTCTTTGGACTTTGCCTAGTTTACTGCGGTTTGTCGCTTTATCTAAGGCAGTCCACCAGACAGCCACACCGTATGTAAGTATCGGCCTTATGACCGAGATGTATAGCCAATGGGTGATGCTAGGTTGTAGGCCCCATTTATTTCCTATTGCTTTTTTGCAAGAGAAGAGAGCTATGGTTGCTTTTTTAACTCTTTCTTGTATGTTAGACTTCCAGCTAAGCTTTCTGTCTAGAATAATGCCCAAGTACTTGGCTTCATTAGAGAAAGTCAGGCTTATGCCATTTATAGATGGAGGGTCAATGTGCGGAATTTTGTATTTCCTAGAAAAGAGAACAAGTTCGGTCTTGTGAGGGTTAACGCCCAGCCCACATTGATACTCCCATTTTACTAGCGTGTGGAGAGCGTGTTGTAGGAGTTCTTTTAAGGTATTTGGATACTTTCCTGACACGGCAATAGCAACATCATCCGCATATGCAATCACCTTGTAGCCCTCCGCTTCCAGGCATGTCAGCAGTTGATTGACCACTAAGTTCCAGAGAAGGGGAGACAGGACACCACCTTGTGGGGTACCTCTGCTGACAGATCTTCTGGCAGACGCCCCGCTCAGACTAGAGTTGATGATCCGGCTATTGAGCATCAGATTAATCAACTCCCTGAGCGAGGTGTCCACGTTCAGAGCTGACAGTGCTTGCGCGATTGCAGATGCATCAACGTTGTTAAAAGCGCCTTCAATGTCGAGGAATGCAACCATGGTATACTCCTTGTGATGGAGGGAATCCTCGATGGAACATGTCAGCGTATGTAGAGCTGTTTCCACGGATTTACCTTTAGAGTACGCATGTTGAGCAGTGGATAGAAGTTTCGTATCAATGCTTGTACGAAGATGGATTTCGATCAGTCTTTCTAGAGTTTTTAGGAGGAATGACGAAAGACTAATGGGCCTGAGGTCCTTTGGACTAACATGAGAGCATTTGCCTGCTTTGGGTATAAAAACCACTTTTACTTCTCTCCATAACAAGGGAATATACACCAGATTTAGACAGCTATTTAGGATTATCTCCAGCACTGGCAGGATGATATCCGAGGTGTTTTGTAGCTCGGCTGGTATTATGCCGTCTGGTCCTGGGGATTTGTATGGTTTGAAGCTACGTAGCGCCCAAAGCAATTTGTCTCTAGTGATCAGACCTTGAATAATTGTAAAATGCACATCTGATCTGTTTGGATCTAAGTGGCTTATACTGCTGGAGCTGCCTGGAAAATGGATGTCGAGCAGCAAATTGAGCGATTCTTCGCTAGAATTCGTCCAAGAGCCATCCGTCTTTTTCAAGCAACTAGGCATTGTTGGATTTGTGGAGAGTACTTTCCTAAGAAATGAAGTTAAAAAGGCTTTAAAGCCAAAATCGAAGAATTCAAAGACTATAAATGAAATATTATAATAGGGTCACATATGGCGAAATGGATGGACAAATCCTACAGAGTACAGACTATTGAACGGCGATGACAATAAAAAAATCTCACTATCAGTCGCAGTATGAGCCATTCAACATCGATGATGGGTCAGACAAGAAATAACCCAACCTAACCAAAATGAAGTGAGGGAAGCCATATCTCCATAGACTGAGATCTGAAATCATCGGGAGCTGACAGCTTAGCTGCTGAACTCTTTATTTATAATGAAATTAACAAACACGCGTTCAATTCGTCCAGTCTGATGAAAGTATACCTTCCTGACGAAAAGCGAAACTATTGATCTATACGCAGATTTTGTTTGCAACAATCTGTGAACGATGGTCGACTACTTGATAGCCTTAAACTCCACTCTCTCCAACCCTACGAGAAGAGTTCAAAAAAATAGACAAGGTAAAAAGAACGACAACTTAAAAAAGTCTTTAAGGCCTGAGGCAAGCTAAGAAACTTTTAGAGACTTATAGTCCAATAAGATCTAAAGCATGTACAGTACAGTACATATTTTCATAGTATACGTCTTAGCAAGCCAAACATAGGTATCTACCTACTGTGCATGTAGATCATTTGAAATCGATTTTTCTTCCCAAACAACTAACTTACTTAAATATTTTTTTAGTATTTTGATGACGTTTTCAGCAATACGGTTTTAATTCATAGGTATCCGTATCATACCGAACAATTGCTGGTGCACCAAAAAAATGCACGTGCAGAGCCGTGCGCCGCTCCGGCCGAGTTGATAAGTATCTTATTTGTCTCTGCGCAAATTGTGATAAACTAGCGGACCCGGAGCTTACAGGGTGTCTCATTTAAGCGGTCTAATCGTTTAAGAGAAGATTCCTGAAGTTCCGCCGAACAAAAAATTGTGTAGGTATATACCTACCATATTTCCCGTTATAGCCCATCATAGTAGGTCACCTCTAATTTGGAGGTGTCGTGTTACCACTTAAAACGCTATAAGATCTAAAGTATTAAAGGTAAAAAAATTGTTTTTTACATTTTGAAAAGACAATTTAGTAGCGCATACAAGTCTTAAGCCTTTCGAGTACACTGTTCAGCTAAAAAAAAGGTATGGCTCCTTAAACTCAAAATTTGTATGTTGTTACATTTTTTTACTTAAAATGCTTTTTTCTCAAAATGTTTACCTACCTAATAAATTTTTATTTTTTTTATGAAATTTGTATCCTTGACAAATTTTCTAAAAATTATGTTAAGCTACTTTTTTGCGTACAATCAAATGAAGTTTTAGTAAAAGCCGTTTTTTGTCAGACAAAAATGGTTAAAAACGACTCGAGATCTCTCAAAAATAAGGGTTTTCTTTCATAGCACTCCAGAAGAAAAAATCCATGGGTTAAGGTCAAGAGATTTGGGTGGCCAAGAGTTGGGGTGAAATTCCACTCTTTTTTTGCGCATCTCCTGGTAGTAAGTTCTGTACCGGTGCTGAATGGAAAGAGTATATGCATCAGCGAATACCCTACTACATGGTGTTCTACGATTTGGGTATCGGCGTTGGTACTCGCCTATCTTGCCAATGAAGCGGTTCCATTGCAGAACCCGTATACAAAAACTATTTTCGCGTATTCACGTTTTGAATACCTTCATTTTCTGGAGATCAACTATCAATAGGTACGTTAGTTTATTATTCTCACTTACTTTTGTTTGACCATTTTTGCCGCGCCATTACTTTATTGTAGCTAAACGGATGTACCCGAAGTGCTTAAGACTTGTATGCGTTACTAAATTGTTTTTTTCAAAATGTACAAAACAATTTTTGTACCTATAATAGTTGAGAAGTTATAGCGTTTTAAGTGGTAACACCTCCAAATTAGAGGTCACTTTGAAGGGCTATAACGGGAAATGTGGTGAGATACAATTTTTTGTTCGGATGAACTTCAGTAATCTTCCCTTAAAGGATTATAACTGTTTTACACATTTACCAATGTGTTACGCACGCAACCGCAATGTCTTCGCTTTGTAATATATGTCAACAGACACTGACTACCGTCACTTTGGCTTTCTTTCTTATTAGAGTAGATTCCTTAAATTTTCAGCAAGTAGATCAATTTCTATTAATTTTTCAAGTGGGCTTTAAATGGAAAATTTTAAATTTTTGATATTTCTCCTTACGTACGATGCAGGTCTTACCGCTCTACGGAATTTCAACATTCTACGGCCCAAATAAATAATAACCCATTTTCAAAATTGGGCATAAACGGTATACCGCGCCTCCTGAATGGAGAATATAAACCTGTATTCTATAATCAGCTTCATTAATCTTAGCTTATAGAGAAATGCTATGGTAAAAACGATAATATAAAATACACCGAAAGAAAAAACATTAGTTGAATCAAAAGTGTTTCGTTGTTAGCTAACAATGGGCTTAAAATTGTCAAAACCAATACGTATGTGATTGAACATTTTTGTAGTTGTTTCAAAAATGGTACCTAACATTGTTAGCCTACAATTTAATTGTTGATTTCATTGTTAAACAACAATAAACAGGATGAAATTACAACTTAGGGACTTTACAATTAATTTGACCATAAGTATTTTTGATTAAACACAAACGTGGTCAATAAATTTAAAATCGACCATATTTCTTATAAATTAAACACATTCATAGTTGGAGTACAACGATTACAGTGCAATTAAACACAAACATTTTCAATGTAAAATTTCATTGACAATTATTTAAGTATCATGAACATGTTAAAAGTATCTACGGACATGTTTTTATAAAAATATTTCTCATTATCACAACCTACATTCTTGCCAAGACGTGTTGTAAAGCGGTCACGTGTAACAATCAGAAACGTTGTTAAAGTATCACACTTCAGTTAAATGTATCACTAAAATGTTGAAATAATAATGCAGCCAAGCATAAACATTGCTAAAGAAATACAAACATTGTAGAACTATCACGAATGTTGTTAATTTACATGTTTTCTTGTTAAACCAACCACAAAAATCGCAGTCGCGACATGCTTAACGGAATTTGTCTTGTCAGTTTGCCTCGTTGGCGTCGGTCATCTTTTTTCTTGAAAAAATCTTCAGTATTCAGTCAGAAGTGCAAGTACTAGGTACATTACGTTACGAGCGAGTGTCAACAGTGTATTTTTCTTTGCAGTGTATAGTGACGTTTTTTGTTTTGTTTTTTAGTGCGCTTTTTGGTTGAGGCCGTGGTCTACCCCGGATTGTGAGCGCCATCTAAAGTAAGTTTTTTTCTCGTAAACTTTTACCACTCATAATTTTGAAATTTTGCTTAGGTTCGACACCCGGATTTCAATACCCTGAAGTCAACACACCCAACGGTGCATACGGTACGAGACAACACTCACAATTTATGTAGGTAAATATAATTATTTATAAAATAATAATTGTACTTCGTTGGGCCCCTGTTGTTGAGCCAACATATTAAAATATTAATTATTTATCACCATTTTGTTAACTAGCCTTAAGTCAAACTGTTATATAAGTTCAATAAATACTAATGTAATGTAATTTTGCGTAGATTACTATTAGTTTTCAGTTTTTAATAGTATTTTCAGCTGGGTGCGAGTAGAAATAAAATGGTAAAGTAAGTATGGACGTTTTAAAAGAAGCACAAAAACATTACAATGTTTCCATTGCTGATGAACAATGGTCATGCTATGCATTATCAAACACTATCCAGTGCATGGACATTGTAAAAGAATCACGAAAAATGTGCATGTACAATGTTTTCGTTGTTGATTACCAATGATCATGCTTGATCAATAGCTTCCCTGTGATAAAGTAAGCATGGACGTATTAAAAGAAACACGACCATTGTACAATTTTGAATTTGTTAATCAACAATGATCGTGCTTAATCAATCGCTTACCGTGCTTGCTTTAATACGAATAACCTAATGCGTGGTTATTTAAAAACGAAATTGACAATGGCGTGATAGATTTATGCAAAAATATCCGTTGTGTTTTTTTATAAAAAATTGACAATGTCGCATTTGTTGAAATGACCATGCCCATTGGTTGACGCAAAATCAAATAAGGTTCATGCTTGATTTCACCAACGTTTTTCTTTCGGTGTAGGTAACATTAACTTCATGCTTTTGTTTTTGTTTGAAATTGCATTTGTCACCATAAAAAAAATATAAATAAATATATAGGTGGCGCAACAGGCGTGTAGACAGACACCCTAGGCCTAGCTTCTCGCAACCATTCGTTTTGTGTGAGTTTCTATCGGATGTTTGTCAGACGTTCGCGAGAGGTGGCGCAGTAGAAAAAACTTTAAGATGTAATTTGTGTTTTTCATTTTAATCACCATAGGATTACAAAAGAAATAGCTACTAGCTACTTTATTTCTACATTATTCATATGTACTCATATTCATATAATAATAATAATAAGTCGTTATTTATTTATTTATTTTTTATACAACTGGCTGTGCCTGCTACGTTTTTTCCTAAATATTAATATATGATTTAATATAACATAGAAAATAAAGTAAAAAGAACAAAGACAACAACCAACCTCAGAGTTTGTTCAAAAGAAATTTACCTAAGTAATATCTAATTCTAATCTATTATGTATTTTCCTCTTACCCTATTCAAGCATCGGTGAAAAGGAATCAAGGAACAAATGAAAATAAAACAACACAAGATTACCGCCATACCACCAATCCATGAGACCAGAAATTGTTTATGCCGGCCGGCCGTGGACGACCTTGGAAGGACGCCTATATTAGTAAAACAAACGGAACTAATGATTTGATTTTCACTCTCTGTTTTCTTGGATGCAATGTTCTATTACTTCAATGGAGGAATTAACATTGATAACAGTAATACACCACACCCTACGAGTCCAAACTCAAAATTGTTGGTCTACAGATATTGAAATAAAAAGCAATTTTTTCTGATAAATAATTCAGTAAGTAAAATAAGTAGGAACAAAATGATTTTCATAAATAGTACCTACATCAAGGGTTCAATAGAAAATTAAATAGATTTAAATTTACATTTTACAACTGCGTAAAGTCAAACCTTTGCTTGATTATTGCTTCAATTCCTCGTGGCATAGTGTCATTCTTCTAGAAATTAGTGAATGAAAGATAATTGCTATTTTCGTTTTAAGATATTGAAGAGAGATCTAGTCGCATCTTTTGTCAGTTTTTGTTTCATTTTGTGTCAAATTGGTAGGCCACTTCAATAAAAGATTGGATTCAGTAGATAATCACGACATCGTGGATCTAGCCGTATATGACACAAAGCCTTGTCCCTTTCAGCTTCCTATTTTCCTTCAGTTAATTGAAGTTGCTATATGGATGGAAGAAGTGCTCTTGAAGGATATTTTGGTATTTCGCAGCAGTGACTAAACCATCAACAAAAAATAAATTCCCAACGCGACGTCACATGCGTTCGCATACCATGAGAGATGCTGATTGTCTTAAGTTCGCTTATGACAATTTTTGTGAAATGCTACATTGGAGTTTTGAACCACACCAACAGAACCGCAAATCGGCGATGATCCTCCAAATAACGGCTGGAGAATGATTTAGATTTTAGAGTCTAATTCCTGCGACTTTGGCGGTCTCTTCTTGTGACTTGACGTCAGAGATTTTTCTTTTGCACTGTACCTAGAATTGTTGGCAATTTTATAACTATATTGGATAGACCCCCTTCGAATGCTTTAATTATCGAATTCCGACGATCTCGCGAAATTGCAATGCCTTGCGCCATGTTTGACAAAAAAAAAAACTGTGCCCAATTAAACAAAATTAAGGTGGTGATTGACAGAACAGTAAAAAAAAGGTACGAACTACGCCATTCATTTCTCATCAGATACCTTCAAGTAATTTGTTTCAACATTTGAAGTCTGAGTTCTGAGTATATACCTACATGAGTGTACCCATATTCCACTTTTCACTTGGGGAAGATCAGTCGATAACATCAAAAAAACACAGACCTCATCCAGGCCCACAAAAAGGGATCCAGAAAAAGTAAATGCATTGAGACAAAAACAAGTCAGGGAAGACACCTGTCATATGAGTAAACCTCTACTCTACATCAGGGACGTCCAACGATGACAATGTGACACATTAACCCAATGCAAATCTACCATGCAACAATGCCTATTTCAGTCGTCCCACTATGAGCGCACAGTGGACTCAAATTCAAGGATACACGTAAATGATTATAGTTAGTACAGTAGGTACCAATATTTCTTCTTCATCCAATAACTTTTTAAAGCAGTTGGATATGTTTCAGCTTACAAAACCTGGTCTCATTAATAATAAAGAATCATTTTGTACTGAATATTATTATTATATAGCTATGCCCTACTAATCCATAAAATTGTTCAAGCGTCTGATAAACTCTGTAGCAGAGTGGTCTCCCTCCAATGAGGTAATGCTCAGCCTAATGAACACTTTTTCACATGAGTAGGTTAGTACGGGTGTACCTGAACTGCACAGTGTACATCACACGTACCTGAATATTTTCTCAGTCCGTTAGCGTTAAGGAAAATTAAAGACTTACTCAAGAGCACTGTGTGTTCATGGAAATTAAAAGATTAAAAGATATTTGTCTTCATTGCAAGAGGCGAATGTGAGAATGCCGCAATACACCAAATGAAACCAAAGCCGGGATATTTTATGAAGCAGTATGATTGCATTTGATATTTGATATGGTATTGCTGTTTAAAGTGTAGTTGCTAACTGCAGCATTTTGAATACCTTAAAGTGGTATTTGTGTTATAAATATATACGTACCTATTAAAGCATCGTGTGTTAAGAACACTATTTCCATTATAGGTACGCTGACCATCCGTCCTTTATTTAAAAGGACAGTCCTTTCTTTTTTTACTCTGTCCTGTATTTTTTTATTTTTAATAAAGGACGGATTTTGTCCTTTATTTTTGAAACTGTCCTTTAAAACACTGACAAGAAAATTGTATGCATTGAGAATTAATGTTTGGGCAATTGAGCTCTACGAAGTATCGAAACATAAGCTATAATGTTATGAAACTCATGTCAACAACATGGAGGTAGAAGAAATTGAGGGGCTCTTATTTCATGTTTGTTTGTATAAGAAAATTCTTGTTTTGCATTCGATTGACTTCGAACTCGGTTTTTATGCACCTACTCTATATAAGAAATAAATAAACTAGGTTTTTTGATTTTGAAAATTTTGCCTGGGGCCCGAGTTATTAGCGACTGGAAAAGGAGCATTCAGCTTCCATAAGAAACATTTTTGTTAGTGCTATAAAGCAGAACACACTAACTTTTGTAACGCCTATTTGTCATATTTTATCAAATATTCGTACCATTTTAGACACCAAGCTCGTAAAGTAACCATAAAATAATGTTTTTAAATAACATTTTCGGGAAAGCTACGGAAAGCTAAACGACATCGTAGAGGCGTTGTAAGGCGGCTCTCAGATTGAGACAACAAGCAGTAAGCTACGAAGCAACTAGCAACTCTATATAAGCAATACGCAACTTTATTTTAACCTATTTTCACATCGAAGCAACAGTATTGCCTAGCTATCATGACATCCTGACGACTCTGATGATGCGAGTTTTTTTTTAATGAGGTAGCATCTTTGTAAATATAAAATAGCTTAGTACAACTTACATAGAAGTTTTATTTCAGTTTAGATGGCTTTCCAAACCTTTTCAAGGACATCCCTTTTGCTATATGTTCTTTTATTGAAAAAACGTTGATGCAGGACAATTTTTTCACAACTTCTACGAATTTTGTGTTGAAAACAGGATCGTGCGACATATTTTCTAAAACTATATAGAACGTAGTATGCGCAAAAGTGCCAATAATCACAAATAATGCTACTGTGAAGCTAGCGATAATTATTTTGCCGCAATCAGCAACATTTTTCGTTGCAGCGATATTAAGTCTGTTCCTTTACTTTTAAATCTTACGAATTTTTACTCATTTTTACTCAATGTCGTTCCTCAAATCGAAAAATTCGTAAAAGATAGCGGCTTCGAGACAGCAATATATTACCCCTCCACTGAGAATATTACTAGTTTTTACTTTTTTTGAGCAAGAATTGGCAAAACTGTCAGTCGCCTGAAAATTGACAGATGATTTGAAATTTCATTTGAAACGAGTGTAACTACTATTTGCAATTGTCTTTTGATTTCCTGCGATATGAGAAACAAATTGGTATAAAAATGGTATCAGAAGGCGGAAAAATACTGTAGCTTTTCCTCTTCTTGAATGCATGTAGTTCAGTCAGTAAAAACTCTTCCACATACTTGGATTCATACTCACAAGCAATTTATGGAAAAGCAAAATGCTTCTGTCATTTTACTACAATGATTATAGTTACTACAAAAGCGTTCCCTAACGTTTTCGTATATTTTTCTCTTTGAGAGAGAATTCATCCCCAATATGTATTGTCATTTTGACAGTCTTTTCCATTTTTACTACAAAAGGAAAGGAACAGACCTATTGAGTGGTTTTGATGTGAGACCTCTATCAAAAGTAAAATAACTGTGAGCGATAATATTGCATGTTTCCTATTGCCAGTTGCTTATTGATTATTGCCTCAATGTGAGAGCCGACTGAAATCTAATACTAATATGTTTATACGGCAATAAGACATAAGTGTCAACCCAATATTTTTTTGCTTTTACAGAACTATTATTAATGTTAATGTTTTTTGCTATCTTATTAATTTTTTAATAAATACCAAGTTTGTAAGCAGAAAAATGATTGTCCTTTATTTTCCTTCGACAAATATGGTCACCGTAATTATAGGCCGTATAGACAGAGGTTCCCAATTTTGTTTGGCCACGGAACCCTAATTGACCATACTTTCTTTGGCGGATCCACATTTTAATATTAACAAAAAGTGATGTATCTTAAATATTTTATTTTTCTGTGTTTTTGTTTTTTATATAATTCACTAGTGCTCAAGATATTTTTGTTCCCTTAAAATGCTAATGCACAACACGAGTGGAAGGGTTAATGGGGAGGATAGAGAAGAGGTAGGTACTGGTGCACATTGGTTTTAAACAATTGTGGGTTGTAATGAGAGGGGAAAACCGTGTGAGGCAATACATTCCACATGCGTGTTGTTCGACTCACAAAAGAATCTCTATGTCTTACAGTACGCTGTACGTCCGAAGGTAGGTTTCACCGTTAAACCTTAAACTGATTGAAGGGGCGGAAAGCGGAATGCAGTTAGCTATTTCATCAGAGCATTGGTGTTGAAAATATCGATAAAACAATGAAAGGTTTACAAAGCTCGAATGTTTTTGAAAAATAATAAAACATTTTGTTTCATATTTTCTTGAGCTGCGACTGTCTTGTTCTCTTTCCGTTTCACAGATGTAGTTTTACACGTTCCGACTTTTCACGAATTTTTTTTTGTTTGTGTCTTTAGTGAGCAATTTGTTCGAATGTCCATCAATGTTGAAAAAAAGGCTTTGTCACACTTGTGAATTTAACTCGAGATACATTTATGTTGATTGTTATGAACCAATTCACCCAATTAGATCTCAAAGTAGTTTTAAAACGACCCATACACCTGAAAGTCGAAAGTTGGATTTTTGCTTCATGACGAGATTTGGTAGCTTAAATTTAAATTTCTGTCAGATTTGTTTAAAAGGCTCAACTCCTTGATTTTAAGTTGTCAAGGCGCATCTGAGAATATCGTAAACGTAACATCATAAAAATGACATAAACTGCGACAACATAAAACTGAAGACATTTAAAGAAAATTTAGTAGGTACACTGCATTCTCGATTGTCTGAACCGGGGTAGTAGCAATGAGGTTGTTGCTATAACCGATTCAAAAACTTGTCGAAGGAAAATTATGATTAAAACCTGTAAACAAAGAACCCAGAAAACTGATTACTTAAATTTTTAAACAATCCAAAAACTTTTTATTTAGGTACTTCAGTTATAATTCTGAAAAAAAAGAATCTATTATTTGCTTACAAAAAGTTTGATATTTTTGTTGGTAATTGTTTTCTTTGCGGCATTTCTCGTGTATAGCTTAACACCCATTCTTGAAAAAATTAAGCGTGACTAATCAGATCACTAAAGAAAATTTAAAAAAAACTGACCAAAACAGCAGTTGCACTCAACAGATTCATACATTCGTTTACCTTTAGAAACGATTTTTTAAGTAGCGGTAAAATAACTGCCCAGACAAAGTGGAGAAACTTCAAGGACAAGTAAAAACGAGAGCATGATGAAATAAAAGTTGCACTTATCGAGGAAGAATTTTTGGAAAGTTGGGATTACCACATCAGCAATGATGGAAATTTATATGTTGCGATAACCGAGGAGTTGAGCAAATCGAGAGTTGCGTTAATCGAAAACGTACTGTACACAGTACAATTTTAAGCCGCACCATTGACGAGCTTCAAACATCACTTAAAAGGCACTTTCCTTCGCTTTCAGTTGACGAATATAAATATGAATATGAAAGTTCCAAGAAACTGAACATTTGAACAAAGCTTTTGGAAACAAACTTAAGGTGCCGTCACAACAAGCAATGAAAGTGCTCATTTTGATTGCTGCAATGACCTGAAAGTTCATTGCATGCAAGCGATTGCCGCAAGTGATATGATTGCATGCAATCGCTTGCAGGAGGAAGGATTGCTTGCAAGCAAATTACTTAAAATCACTTGCGACAATCGCTTGCCGCTTGTACGTTCTACATCTGCAATTTTTTCGATGTGCAATCGAACGCTGATTTTCGATCTACTTGGTTGTAAACAAAACATCTCGCATTGTGTGTTTTGTCGATTCTTTTGTAAATCAATTTTGGCAGGAGCACTCAAGGGCCAATACCTAAGATTGTATTTAAATTTGGACTCAATCGATTGAGCGGTTTTTGAGATATAAGATTTTGAATGTTTTTTTTTTGTATGGGCGGTACCACACCTCTTTATCTAATTTTGACCAATCTTCACAGGAATACTCCTGGGTCAATACCTAGGATTAGATATTTTTAAATTTGAGCTCAATCAATTTGGTGGTTCTTGAAAAATAAAATTTTTAATGTTGTTTTTTTTTTTTTTTTTGGATGGGCGGTGCCACACCCTATAACAACCATTTCGAGCCAATATCAAAGATTGTCTGAAAATGTGAGCTCAATCGGTGCAAAACTTTTTGAAGCATACACATACCAACATAACAAATTGCTCTGTTGTGACGTGAGCAAAATTTCGGAAAAATTCGTCTTCCTCTGCCCGTAAATCTCTCATAAGTGTAGCGTTGTATGGATTTTCAGCACGATCACAAAACGGTCGCGCCCAACCAAAATGCTCTTCGATGAGCTCCATTTCGTTGCCTTACATACTGCAATATCTGTGCTGCTACCTCCACTATACTTAGTTGCCTCGCTTCCAAATACTCAGCTTCTTCTTCAAATATAAAGTGATCCATTTTGCGTCAATTTTCGATGAAATATGAAATGAAACTGAACTCACTCTCACTCACAGTCTCAAAATAATTGCAAAAAGCACTAGTTGCAGCAATCACTTGCAGAAATCGATTGCTTGCATGTTGTGGCGACCCGAAAATTGATCGCGGCAACTAGCAAGTTTGATTGCGTGTACGGATGCTTGCATCTGCATGGTGTGACTACTCTCTGGAAGGAGTGCACTTGCAAGGAAATTTCAAAATTCGAATTCCCGGAATGATTGCTGCGAGCACTTTCATTGCTTGTTGTGACGGCACCTTTAGTAATATTTGTTAAAATTTTGTTTGCATATTTTTACAAGAACAGCTCCATTTTAGTCAAAATACATTATGTAGATACCTAAATATTTAAGGCAACATAAGAATTCTAAACAAGATCTCCTAGTTAGTTTTTCTCAAAAAATGCAAATAGTGCGATCGGCGCGGTTATGTTATGACCGTTTTCCACGGATCCCCTTTAACCCTTCCGACCACCTTTTGGGAAACGCTGCTATAGAGTATAGAGAACAATGAAAATATTTACATACAAATATGTATCTCTGCAGAAAAGTGTATTGAACTAACTCACAAAATGATGACCATTCGAATTTCATTATTATCAAAAATAATGAACTACCTACTGGAAATGGGTATACCTAAGTATAGAAAGGTGCAAACTTGGATGAGTGGTGAAAACAACTCCTTTCATTACATTAAATACACAAATAGTTTCCGGAAAGTCTTTAACAGCGATGGAAAAAGGAAAACAAGTATGGTTTCAAGGATTTGGGACTCTCCAAGAGGCAAAGCCAAAGAAGCAGCATTGTTATTTACATGGTTAATTACATAAGCGGCTTGTCTCAAATGCTAATCACCCAGCGGTTGAAGGACAATCAAAAAATACAATATCCGATTAAATTCAATTATCTACATAAAAAAATAAAATAAAACGAGGCAAGTGTGTAAGCAGCTTCGAATGAATTTCGCAAGAGAATGTGAATGGAAACGCATTGAAGGGGTAGTTTATAGACTTATAGCTAGCAGTAAAATGCAACAAAAAAAAAATTGTTTTGTCCTTTTAAAGCACTTAAACTTAACCGTTGAAGTCAATCTTGGTGCTAAAATAAATCATCATCATTATCATTAATGAACAACAAAATAATAAATTAATGTTTAAAAACCAGAAAATGTTACCATTTCTTAATTTTTTCCTTCTTTTAATAGTTTCCGGTAGTGTCATCGAAGTGTCTAATGTATATCTACAATTTATCAGTAGTTCACTATATATTTAATTTAAGGAAACTCTATCAGACTTCCAATTATTAGCTGTTCAATTTAATGTTTTTTTGGAAAAACATTTCCAACAATGGAGGTTCTAGAAAAGTTGAATTTAGTGTCCCGATTGAGGTATGTCCCAATTACAGAGGGTGTATTGTATGAAAACTCTCAAGATGGCAAAATAGTTGTCCCGATCCGATTGGGAGGTGTCCCAATTATATAGGTGTCGGTTATGTCTATCAGTTCAATGCATCCAACAAACACGAAACAGAACAAATCTAAAACATTATAATAGAAATTCAGTGAAAAATGTTGTGAAATTGACTTAGAATGAGAAGTTGAACAAGAAAAGTTTTATAGAAGTTTTTTTTACAAACAAATTATTTAATTTTGATTAAAACTTTTCTTTAAATTCGCTTTTATTATTTCACTAATTGAAATCGATTCCAATGAACAGCTGATTTTCGTTTCTCTAGTTAGTAACACAATCGTCTCACTGATGTGTTTGATTTGATCTCTTTCTATTCTCATCTGTCAGTTTTGCTTTCAATGATCAACTTTTACCTAAAAACCTAAACCTGTTTGTTGTCAAGTCACTGATAGCTCCTTCCACTGACAGGAATTTTTCAATGATTGCTATAACTGAATTGTCAGAAAAATTAAACCACCATTCCAGTGATTAGTTCCAATGATACATTTGAATTATAGCTATGTAAATATAACTGGGACTTTCGTCATAGACAAATTTTTGTATACGAGTATCATGCAGCGTTTGAGTGGAATAAAAGTTCAAACTAATAAGTTTTGAGTTCAGGACAAAGGAATAGCGTTTTGTTTTTTAGTGTTCTTCGTTTGATATCTGTGCATAGCTCTGGTACACAAAGTCCTTTACTATCTCGAATTAATAATTGCCCATTGGGCAGATACCTATTGTAAGCTGTGTGTTTCGTTTTTTTTTTGACAGCATTTTTTAATACACGTTTGGTTTTGTTCCCATTTACCTAAATAAAGGGACATGTTAGAAAGTTCCCGGACATAACATGGTTCCAGGCGATTCAATATTGCACAGTACATTCGCAATTGTATAAACTATAAAGCGAAAAAATAGCGCTGTAGGTATATCTACATCTTTTATATACTTTTTACGTATTTTACTTGGTTCTTCATTTTTGTAAGGACACAAGAAACACAAGTACCTACATAATACCTATTCCTCTATATGGCAAAAGAGAATTATTGTAGGTGAAGGCCCTGTTTCACACAAATGCAAGTGACAGTTTAGGTATAGGTACTACAATTATTAGGGTTTCAGTTTTATGTACATAAGTAGGTAGACATTCTTTAAATAAGTTAAGAATTCAATAGGGAATCATAAGCACAAGTTCTGCATCAGGCTGGTAGTAATTGGGTTAATTTATATAGTAGATCTACCTCCAGCTGAAATGGTGACAAAATGCTAAGCAAAAAACTAAAAACGAAAACTTTCTAATATAAATTCAAATCTATACAAATAAGGAGACTATGCAGGTAGGTATTCAACAGTATCCAAACGCTAGGTATGTATACTGTGCAAGCCGTCGCGTAAACCTAGTTCTGTCTATTAATGCCATGTCAACTCCTTCAATTGGCAATTGCCTTGGTGTTTAGTGAAATAAATAGCTAATTTCTTCCGCAACCATTCCAATGCGAACCATTGTGAATCAAAATTCATTGAAACTGAAAGGCATGACAGTATTATTTCCTTTGTAGAGCTCTTCAAATTCAAATGCATCTCAATAAGTCTTGAAGAAAGCAGAACGTGGGCGATGTCTTCAAAAGCATCAACACTTGGCAGCGCGAGCGGTCCAAAAAAGTGATTTCCTTGTAAGCCTCATTGTCATTGTATGCGAAAAACTGTTCACTTTAACGTTGCCCTTATCAGTTTTCCTACGGAATCCTTAGATTTCGTTCCTGCAATCGACCTCACAAAAGAAGTTCTGAATTCTATTAAGAACATCAGAGAAAATGCCGAAAATTTTTTCAGAGAGGCTTTTCAATCCGCATCCTCGCTTGCCGAGGACTTATTTGAGTTGAATTTAGACTTCCAAGAACTTCTACTGAAACCTCTTTTATAGTGTCTATACTGCTTCCTTGCATAGATTCGTTAATACAAAATCTTGCGGACAGATTCATGGTCAACGAAGAAGTTCTATCATCGTGTCAAGTTCTTCTCCCAGGTTTTGCTGCAGTTGCGTTACCAGATTATTTTTTCCAAAAATGCTAAAGCGGTTGCGGAAAACTGCTAAACAAAATCGTAAAAAATGCTGAAAAAACTGCGATAGATTTTTCCACGATTAGTAATTGAATATTTTACTTTTTAATGTAAATTCTAGTAAATTATTTTACATTTATAAAAAATTCATATTTGTCTACGTCAAATTTCCATAACTCTAACCTCTTTCAGTCGAATTTTTCTATTACTCGAACTCTACGTTTTTCGTTTTCGTTTTTAACTTTTGACCTTCATTACTCGAAGAAGTTTCTATAACTCGAGTTTATTGTATGTCATTTTGAGAGTTGGACTTATGGAAGTTCGACAACATTTGTTATTAACGTTATTGTTATAACGATAACGATAACGATATTTATATTCATTATGTAAAAGACTATATTTTCTACATTTAAATGTATTACCTACAAAATTAATAAAAAATCAATTACTCTGAATACTATTTATAAAGAACATTCGAATTTATTAAAGGCAACATGTTATTTGTTGGAATAAAGTTGTTACAGCTTCTACTTATAGAAACGCCTGCTGTACTTGCAAAATTAATGCAACATTTTTATTATACTAAATCTTTTACGGTTTTTAGTTCTTTTTACCTTTGAAAACCCGTACTCTATCATGTCATATCATATCAATGCGTTATCGCATTTAAATTATTCTTTTTCGAAAACGGATACATCGAATGTAATTTGAGCTGATTTCTGTTATTCCACAACACATTGCTGCATTTTAAAAAGCTTCATTCATGTCTTGAAATTGTGAGTTTTATCAATTTTTTATAGAGAAAGCCAATGTATGAAATGGTGCTAAATGTTGCTAAATGTGATTTTTTCAAAATGTTTTATGAACATTTTTAAAAACTGCTAAAAACTGCTGATATTTACAAAAATGCTAAAAAATCTGCTGCATGTGAAATTTATGATCAAATCATGCTAAAATCTCAGGAAACTGCTAAATCTGCTAACGCTGTTCAGTTAGGCCTGCCAGACGTCCCGATTTTGGCGGAACAATCCCGACATTTGAACCGTGTCCCGATTTCTGTCCCGATATACAAAATGTCCCGATTTTGTCCCGATTTTCTTTCTTTTTATTCTACTTCGTTTGAAAACGATCGGAAATAGCTACCAAATAAATTAATATAAACCTGTGTTACAAATCATAACGGCTACAGGCAATTGCAATTGTTGCTGATGTGAATGCATTCTACCATATAGAAATATGAAATAATGAGCTGTAAAGTGCTAGTCGACAGATATATAAGTACTTTTAAACTCAAAAAACTGTGGCAGTCTTATTGTTTGTGGCGGCTAGTGTTTTCGATTCTAATAACGAATACTGTTTTAAAGTAGGTACATAAGTATATGTTAACTAAATGAACATTAACTAGCATTTATTCGATGCTTCGCTTTTGTTGCAGAAGTTTCTAATGCGCTTTACTAAGTGCTCGCTAGGATAAAAGAAAATGTTCTCCATAACAACTGAACCCACATTGGGCCCAAACAAAATTTCCAAAAAATCCCCCCAATAGTGGGACTTTATTCTTTATAAACTAAGTCCCAAATGAACTTACTCCCAACCTCCAAATCCAACAGTGACCCCAAGCAGGGGGGTTGCATATACCACTGTGCCTACGGAAGTTGATCTCCCATTAGGCACAATGGGCATGCTGCTTCAATTGAGACTTAATTCATTAATCCATTGGGAATTAGTTCATAAGGAACTACGAACTACCTCCCAAACATATGAACTAAATCCCACTGCATTTGACTAGTATGGGAGTTAGTTCCATTTGGGACTTAGTTCGTAGGGCCCACTTACTCACCACTTCACTGCGCGCCTTGCTTCAGAATTTACCCATACAAACATTGTCCTCCTTTTTTGCCCTTTTTGAGTTTGAAATTACCCAAATCACTTCTAAGTTCTAAGTGCTGAATTTAATCAAAAAAGGAAATTTGTTTCAAAATATTAGCTTCCTAGCTTTTATTGTATGGGCTGGACGTTGACCACCAATCGCCAATCAGTTATTAGAAACTGTTTTGTATATAAGAAGATGTCTTTGATAACGGTTATTGTTATATTGTATTTGTCAGACATTATCCGTGGTTAACAAGGTTAGGTACCTTTTATTAAAATGAATTGCAACTATAGTGGTAAAGATGTTTGCACAGGTTTTGGAAGATTTCATTGGTCAGATAATTATTTTTAAAATAAGTCCAAGCGATAAATATATGCAGTATGTTTATGTTATGTACCCGTACCTAACTATTAGACTGAATATGGAAAGTTTCTGAACTATTATTACGTACGTATAGGAGAGGTAGCGTTAAAAAAAACGTATAGTTTTCCTTAATGCGTGTATAAAAATGTATGTTTTTTGTATGTCCCGATTTGTCCCGATTTTCGGGCCTTAGTGTCCCGATTTTAATAAAATTTCATCTGGCAGCCCTATGTGCAGTTAAGCGAGTGAACGAAATGAAGAAGCTAACATATTCACGCCTATCGCGAATAATATTTCCCCCGGAATGTTTCCCATTCAGCAATTTGATTTACATTGCTGACAAGGGAAACATTTCCATCGGAATTTATTCACGATGCCCCTAATTACTTTTAATAATGCAATTTCGTTGTCAGCTGTGAGAGCTGAGTTTGAGTTTGGGTTTTTCCGGGGATCGAACCTGGGATCCCTCGCACAGTAGTCCAACACACTAACCACTGCGCTACTGCGCCCGCATTTCAATGTATCAGCTTTAAAACAGTGCTCTTAAAATTAGTTTGATTGCAGTTCTCCCATACCTACAACAAGTGCATCGCTTGCAATTAATTTTAAATATAAAAAGAAACATTTGAATTGAATCGACTTATTGGCGTAGGTAGCTATTGCGCTAACTTTGAAAACATAGATTTTGAGGTACATTCCGCGCATTCCCCATGAATATGCCTAGTCTGATAGAAGTTATGCCATCACTGCCACACCACAGTACCACCTCAAGCAGAGCACATACATATGCAATACAGCAAATCAAGGCTCAACTTTCTGCGTTGCGGTAATTGCAACAATTATTTATTTTCATTCTTTTGTAGTAATATTATTCTACGAGTACATGCAATAAATCCTAATTGCCTTGCCGTGCTATAATTCTGCCGTGATAAATAGAACATTAACACCACGAGAATACCTTTGCATATAAGTAACCAGAATATCATTAAATATTTAGGTACGTACCTAACCTACCTACCAATGACGAACGACGCCAACTACAGTCCAGGCATGAGAAAAAGTTGTGAAAAACTGTTGCTATCTATCTATAGAAAATAAGTGAATCTATATACTACTCGAGATGAGTAAATGGACATGAAACATTGCATTGTTTCAGCCGTGAGGACAGTGTTGCCGAATTATTTATTCGTTTTGTTACATTCGCTCCAAAATAATATAAATAATTTTCTAACATTTATTTCAGTCTTTGTAATGATTATTTATTATCTACTTCGAACAAAATTCAACACAAATTTTCTTTTTTTGTATGATGGTGCTAAATTTAATTTCAATTCAATTTCGTAGTTTCAGATTTGATTAAAAACAGGAGTACATAGAAAGCCCTCTTTTGAACTTTGTTATAAAACCAAATGCTAACATTTTCATTGATTTGAAAAGCATGATAGGTATACCTACATAATTATGTAGTGTAGATACTAACAAGGCAAATAAAAATCTGGAAATCGGTCATTAATTATACGGCTGATCCAATTTGTATGATTATTTGATAGGTATGAGAATAGGATGTAATGTTTATTTTTTCAAAATTGGATAAAGGGGCGTGGCACGCCCATTTGAAAAACATTCAAAATCTTTTTTATTTAAAAAACCACCGAATCGATTGAGTTCAAATTTACAGACAATCTTAGGTATTGGCCTAAGAGTGTTACTGTGAAGAATGGTCAAAATTGAACAAAGGGGCGTGGCACCGCTTATATAAACAATACGCGTCAGACAACAAAACACGAAATGTCGTGTATCAGAAATCATTGAAGTGAACAAAATTTCGATGTTCAAGCAAACAACCTGTTTTGATTGTTTTGTTGTTTTGACATTGCAATCGAAATATAAATAAAACATTTTGAGATATGTTTCATTTTCATTTCATTTATTTTTATTTTGTAATGCCTATACACTTTAAGATATAATATCTTATAAACTAGTGATAAGCTATATTCTGCAGGAAAAAGCTACTGAGGAAGACGAAATAATTCAAAGATATTATGTATTTATACTACGTGGTCAATACTTAAAACTAATAATTAATACAATTAAGATATATTCGAGAATGCGAGATACTTTCTTAATTCATTTTTAAACCTTCTTGTGTTATTAATTCTTCTAATAGTACGCGGTAAAGAGTTCCAAAGACGAATAGAGTTAACGAAAAATTGACGCTCAGAGGTAAGGGAAGAGTAACGCGGAGGAATCAACTGACTAGACCTCATTGAAGAAGGCATAACCAATTTCTCGTACAGACCGGGAGGTTGTCGTGTTATCAGGATGTTTGAGAGAAGGGTTAAAGTGCGGAACTGAAGTAGGCTGTCGAACGTCATGTTAAAAAGACGCTTTGAGAAGTGCGATACGCGGTCGTACCTTCTAAGTCCAAAAACATACCGAACGGTGTTATTGAAAGCGACCTGCAGTTTTCTTTTGCTGACGAAACTGCAATTGGCAAAAACTTCGCACCCGTACAACAATTTTGGTATAACCAGCGTTTTTGCTAGCATGAGGCGAGTTTTTAAGGGGGTGAAAGCTTTAGTTGCCCATAATGTTCGAAGAACCGCATAGGTTTTACCGGTCGCAACATTTATGTGGTTATCCCAGGTTAATTTCCGGTTAAAGATCATACCAAGGTTTTTGGCCGTCTCAACATATTCAATTGGAGAATTGTCTAAAAACACAGAAGCAAAGTATGACAAGTCCAAAGAATTTCTTGAGATGACAAGACACTTAGATTTTACAGGGTTTAACAAAAGACCATTCGTTTCAGACCAGCGCGCAATATTTTCAAGATCCTCATTAACACAGGCAGCACCATGTTCAATAAGACCGATTTGCGATTTCAAATTTAAGGTTAGAACAGGGCAAGGTCTGTTGGGTCAGATTGTACGTGAATAATACTAATTTGCGATAAGTACCTATACCTACAGATTTGTAGGTACCTACAACTTAAAGAATACTTTCAAATATTAAGGTAATCAAAACTTTGACAAGGCAAGTAAATAATAATATTTAAAACTCACAGGAATTGTATGCTGCATTCTTATCTACATTAATTGTGTTCACTATTTTTTGGAATCTCAGTAAGAACTGTGATCCCAAAACCCAAAAACATAAAAGCAATAGAGCGTTATTTTAACATTAAAATTTTTCACAATTTGCTCGATACCTGGGGCAGACATATCAGCAGAGTAAGCGCCGATGTCCTATTTAACATACCGCTGTCAACATTATTGGATTGGTGTAAAACACATGATTCGAAAGCCACTGACTGGTTCACGGTAAAAACTGTATAGTACAAAGATATCAACTGACAGATAAATGCAGATATCACATAATAATTTTGTAGCGGAGTAGGTACCTATTTGATATAAAATAATTAAATTTTCATTGAATTTAACCATCAAGTACAACAGTTAGCGTTTTCGTAAACTCAGAAGATTTCGTGCTATTTCGAGCGATTTGTAGTGTAGATACAACTTTGCTAATTATTACAAAACTGTGTGGTCCAAGTAGTTCTGCAGGCGGATGTATACATATTTCAAAAAATTATTTTTAAACGTACTAAGTCTACAATAAAAACAGCCGTTTTGTGTACTTAATGTTATTTTACAGCCGTATTTAAAATTACTGAAAATGATACACAAACTACTCTACACCTTTTCCCTATATGAAAAACTAAAAAAAAACACATTTTTCCGTTTTTCGTTCAAAATTCGAATGTATATTTCCGTTTGCGTTGATAAGATTTGAATAAGGCGATTTAACAGCCAGCTATACCAGGGGAGCGGGTCATAATTCTGCATTTCAAAATTCTGTATCGACAAAATTCTGTAGGATTTATTTTTTGAAAATAGTGTATGAACAAAGTTCTGTACTTCAGAATTCTGTATTTAAAAATGCTGCATATCCAAAATGCTGTATTTCCAAAATGCTGTAAATGCAAAATTCTGCTTTCCGAAATGCTGTTTATGCTCCCATTTTATATTTCGAAAAAGAGTTTGCATAAAAAAACGAAGCTTTGATATAATTTTTAAAAATTATTGAGAAAAAAATATGTAAAATAAATTGAAATTCACTGCCAACTGCCAACATAATTTAACAAAAACATTAGACAGAAGACTGTGGCAGTGGCGTAGCGGTGCGGTGGCGCGGTGACCAAGTGTCAGTTGCGATAGGAGTGGTGTGGCGATGGCGACGAATTTGAAGTGGTTTAGTTTAAACTAGTCCCATCATATTGTTAGGGCTGGTGACGACGTGGATTTTTGCATTACAACTGTGTATTTTTGTTTACCCGGAAACTAAAAGCATGCGAAATGACCAAGAATTAACAAGTACGGCATTTTAAGCGCTGGTGACACTATACGTTGCTTGCCACTTAAATCATTTTCATACCAGTTTACCCCCATTCCATCGCCACACGACTCCTATGCCACCGCTACGCCACTGCGTTACCACTTCGGTGCGCGCCTTGTCTAAGAGTAAACTTAATACTTCAAAGAAATAATGTTAACATAAAATAAAAAAAAATATTGATTCGGAACGAAGTAGTAAAATTCTGTTTTTTAAGACAACAATTTGTTTTCATAAATTTATGCTGACATTCACGGAGATAGTAAAATATAAAAAAATGTATTAGGTATACAAGAATTCTGTGTTTTAAAAAAATGGTTTTGGTTTACATTACCAAATACACAGCATATACAGCATTCTGAAATACAGAGTTTTGTTCATACAGAATTTTGAAATACAGAGTTTTGTTCATACAGAATTTTTAAATACTGTAGATTTTTTGAAAGCAGAATTTTGACCATACAGTATTTCAACCCCAACCCCTATACCAGCTGTACAGCCAACGACCTGATCAGTAAAGTGGGAGAGGGTCGAAATTCAGCTTTCAAAATTCTGACTTTTAACACAAAAATTCTGCTTTTCAAAATTCAGTTTTTTTTCCTGTTCTGTCTTACAAAATTCTGCTTTTTAAAATTCTGACAGGCAATATTTTAAACAAATAAATTCTGCTAATTCTGTTTTTTTTTTCAATTTAGGTACAAATTTAAAGAAAACAAATATTTTTCAACTTTGTCAGTTGTTAATGTACAATAATACATGTATCCATCCACACACAACTTATCTTTTCCTTTATTGGATTTAATTACAGATATATTCATTTTTACTCTAGAACAGACGTTCACTAACAGAATATTTGTCTAAACCAAGAGAGCAAACTTAAAACCAATAAAAAAAAACTCCTTTTACCTCTTCTTCTATAAAAAGTGAGTAGGTAGGTAGAATGTTTTACATAAATAATAATAAACCGCCCGCTTTTTAACATTTTCCAAACATTTTTTTATTAACTGCAGAATTTTGAAAAAAAAAAGAATTCTGAAAAGCAGAATTTTAAAAAAAGAATTTCGACCTCGCCAGAATTTCGACTCCAACCCCAGTAAAGTGCGTACCTATCCACGCGTCCCGAAGAACATTTGACTGCAATCCAGAGGGACATACATGAATTCAACCTTAGATAGCTACAGTAAGCGTAAAAAGTGTGTAAACACTAATGATATTTAGAATTTTCTTTTGAGGTGAAAAATTGCTTTTTTTTAAGAAAGCTATAAAGTATTTTATTCTGTCAAATAAAAAACGTTTTGTTATTGATTTTTCGTAATCAAACATTTTTCGAATGTTGGCTTTTTAAATCTGTTTCAAAGCCCTAAAGACAATACAAAAGAGCATTGGTGTTTACTTACTTTTGACGCTTACTGTATGTACATAAATTCTTTTCATTTAACGTTCTGATTTTTTGTCCATCTTCATGGAAATTACTTTCTCAAACCCTTGCAGAAACATTTGGAATGCGAATGCATATTTCATTCGTTTACCATATATCTACAGCGTTTTTTTTTTATATATTTCATCTTGGTTTCATTCGCAAAGTAGCGTGTTGACAGACGGTTTTATTTTATGCACTTAGTCGTAAAATGTTTTACCATCAAACTATGGGTGAAAATGAGACGACATTTAATCAAATTATGTGATGAGGAATTCTTATTATACTTATACTTTATGAGGGACATTTTGCTTTACACGCGAGTAGCTGCAAATGTTGCGGTTATCTTCCGCCAGCAAGATATCTTTGATATTCGAAAAAAAAAGATAACATGGGTAATATTTTCTAACCCTGTTGAAGAATACAGTCAAGTATTGAATTAGATAGTCTGCAAAAGGAAAAATGGCCGTCCTCCCCACCAATCTATATTTTCTGGATTAAAAACGGGCAAAGCAAGTCAATTTTATTGAGTGGTTTTCTCTTGCATACTTCCGTACTTCATTTGTACAAATATTTCTAATAGAAACTGCTGTCGGATTTTTTCAATAGGTACCTACAATATGTACAAGTGGATGCGTACCTATTTATAGGCATATATGTAGGTACCTACCTACTTGATAGATACGTATTGTGAACAATCTTTCTTATATCTCATTCCATAAGATTCGTATCAGTACCTAAGAGTACTTAACGTTGTGGTATATGAATTAATTAAATTACACAAACAAAAATTGTAATTCTTATTTTTCTAGTTTTTATCATTAGATTTGTACCAGTGTATCAAGCACGTAGCGTGACTTTTTTTTAAAAGCGGAAGCACTCAACTTTAAACTTAAAATTAAAAGTCATTTATTTAAGAAAATGTCGTTTTATTCCAATTATTTAAAATCTTGTACATAATATATGTACTAGGTACTTTTTTTAAGCAAAATTATCTATGATCTCGTCATAACAATCCTTTGGCTTAAGATCGTTTCTTATTAATTGCACATATAAAAGAATTATGTATAGAATTCATTTAATATAAATAATTTAAAATGTTATTAAGTCTTGTACTTTAAGTTAATTCTTCTTTCTTTTGAAGCAAAATTATCTATTATTTGGCCATAAAATTTACCTTTGGCTTGTATATTTTTTATTTTTCAATCGAAATAAAGGCTAAATTTGACAACATTTCTTGTCCACATTTATTTCGTAAGTCATTTTTTATTCTTTTAAGAAATGAAAATGAACATTTGAAATGCTTTTGTCACGTGGAAAGTCAACAATAGTTTACAAAGCTTAAAGTATTCAGTGAAACTTTTATCCAAATCAGTACTGATTCAAAATCTTAATATTTCTTTAAGATCAGATTTTGACGTAAAATTCTCGTCATCGAAAACCAACTGGAAAATCAAAGCTGCAATGTCAAAATATCCCGGGTACGAGCTCTAAAAATTATTGAGTAAGTTAACAGGAAAATTGGTTTCAAATGTTCATACAATGCTGTGTCCGAAAGTTTCAAAAATTCAAAACATGGCAGGGAACTAAACCTAATATCGATTTCGCTTTTGACTTGGTCGACAATTATTGTTGTTAAAAGACCTTAAAATTGTTCATTTGTTGAAAGGTTGATTTCAGAACTCCTATTGAAATAGGCTTAATTCTCGTTTTCATTAAATTTTGCCCAAAAAGAATCGATTAGAAATACTGTTTTTGAATTTATTAACTTGATTTAGACGATATTGAACATCGCTGGACTTTGATTGAAGAATTTTAAATAAAATGTCACTTTGTGGAGAAATCTCATTGAAAAAATAGAGAAGAGCAATAAATTTCTTATCAGTAAGTGTAAGACAATATATCAGACCTTTCGATAAAACAATAGCTGCAATGTCCCAATCTTCTTCATTTTCAATAACGTTTTCGAGTAAGTTTAGTTTATGGGAGAAAAGTGTTTTATTTATATAATTTATTAAAACGATTTTTTTTTTGTAATTTCGAATAAATAAATTCTTTGTTATGAATATTTTTATTTTTTTTTTCATTAAAATTTTTACCGTTTCGCCATTTATGCTGAATACACTTCCCAATTTCCTCTTTCAAGGCGTTAGTGGTCGTGGGATTCTTTGCATAGACCTTTGACTTCAAAAAACCCCAACGAAAAATGTCCAATGGCGTTAAATCTCAAGATCTGGATGGTCAATTCTGATCGCAAAAACGGCCGATTACACGATTAAGAAATGACTAATGCAGTACCTAATTGAATTGTTTCTCTGGCTGTATGTCATGTGGCAGTGCGGGACCGTCTTGTTGAAATCACAATGTTGATCAATTTCATATATTGTAATTTAGGCACTAAAAACTGTGTTATCATGCCCCGATAACGAACACCATTAATTGTTACTGCCTGACCAGCCGTATTTTCGAAGAAGAATGGTCCGATAATGCCTCCACCGCACCATACTGTCATACGGTTTGTGGACGTATTTGTTTCTCAAAAATTACTCCTGGGTTTTCTGAACCCCAAATGCGACAATTTTTACGATTAACGAAGAAATCGAGAGAAAATGAGCTTTATCGCTGAATATAATTTTGTTCGATAAACTTTCATTATTTTTAAAATATTGTTCAGCTATGAAAATGCGTTGTTCTTTCGTATATCGCTCCATGTTTACTAACCCTGTTACATTGTTATCTCTTTTTCTGTTGGCATCACTGTACTATTAAATGGCGCAAAATAAAAATTTTGCGTGAATTATAGGAAGAAACGAATATCGTAAAACTTAAAGAAAGTGGCCACTATGTGGTGGGGGAGCGATGCGGATTTTTGAGTCTTAACTTGTAGTTACTGCCGTCAATAATAATCAAAACAGAATAAACAGCTAGCTACCTAGGTAGGGGAATTGTGCTTAAGATGACATACTTTTTCTTGAAAGTGGAAAAAAAATATCTAGAAATCATAGGGATGAAAATAAAGTGAATTCAGTTATTCACTATCAGAATGGTACTTGAGAAGGCTTGAGAGTATGCTACACCTGTTTACGCATGCTTCGTAGATTTGGAGAAAGCATACGACCGAGTCCCTCGAGGTAAACTCTGGAGTGTATTACAGGAACAGGAGTATGGAATTGATGGTTCTCTCTTGAGAGCCATTCAATCTCTTTACACAAACTGTAAAAGCTGTGTTCGGGTAAACGGCGTTAAATCAATACCTTTCACCGTGGGCGTTGGACTTCGCCAGGGGTGCGTCTTGTCTCCCCTCCTTTTCATTACTTATATGGACTGGGATGTTACAGCGCAGTCTTGGCGAAGTACGTTTCGAATTGGGAGATCTGAGGATTAGTCATTTGCTCTTCGCTGATATCTTGGTCTCTTGGTCATCCTTGGGTTCTCTCAAACTGAACTTCAACGCGCACTCGATCGGTTTGTAGCTGTTTGTGTTGAAGCTGAGATGAAGGTAAACGTGCTCAGATCTGATCGTCTCCAGAACGCCTTTTCAATGCACTCTGCAGGTTAGTGAAGTCCTATTGAAACAGGTGGAGAAGTTTAAATATCTCGGGGTCTTATTCACAATTGATGGAAGAAGCAATACTGAGTTTTCCTGTAGGATTGGTCAAGTTAGATCAATTTTGAGACAGCTTGGTCATTCTGTTATCATGAGGACTGAACTTGGAGTCAAAGCTAAGTTGTCTGCCTTTAATTCGATATTTGTTCCAACTCTTACCTATGGTCATGATGTTTGGGTAATGACAGAAAAAATAAGATCGCGGATACAAGCTGCCGAAATGAGATTTCTCCGTTGTATTCCTGGTTTGACCCGTAGAGATCTTGTGCGTACACAACACATGGGTCTAATAATGGGTTTAATGGAAGGTACCAGAACCATTCGACCGATATAGATCATTTCCAATACCAACCTGGCGACGACGACGGAAAAAAGCAGTCCTCTCACAAGTTTCATTCGTCTAGACTCTAGGTCGATTCGTTTAGACGCTATCGTGTCAACGGTCAGACAGACGGACATGGCTAAATAGATTCAGAATTTGATCCTGATTTAGAATTATTACACTTTATGGGATCTTCGGTCACGGTGAGTCCTTCTTGGAGTTACAAGTGTAATGGCAAAGTGCATATACCTGTTTTTAGCTATACGAGTGTATGAGTGCGCCCATTTAGTTTTCATGGCACACATTATTTACTACTAGTTGGTTGTACCCGCTTCGCTGGGTATGCAAAGTAATATTTGATAAACAAATTGATTTTATTTAAAGAACTTCTTTGAAAACTACATTGCGTGTAAATTGTCTCTGGTTAATTAATAATCTTCCTTGCTGTGGATTAGATTCAATATACACCTTCTTTTGTCTTGCAACTCTTGATTGTGATAAAGCCACATACAGTTGGCCGTGTGAAAATACTCCGGTCTTCAAATGCATGCCAACGTGATCAAAATGACTGGTCTTGAGCCTTGTATATTATTATAGCGTATGCTAGAATTTATCGGAAATGGAATCATTGTGGTAATTCATGCTCTTATCAAATTTCGTCCAGGCTCTTCCACAATCAATCGAGTTCCATTGCAGTCCTTTTTTAGGGTTTAAGTTTTTCAGCAACATGATGATGACACCTTGCTTAAGTACAGCACATGAGGTGGCTTGCTGGATGGAGTTTGCTGATTGAGGAATTCAACAGGGAAATTTGGTGCATCATTTGGATCTTCAGTCTTCACTGATAACAGAATCGCTCCTATTCATTTCTAATGTCTGCACATTTGTCAGCGCGGCAATGACTCGTTCTGAAAGTTCCTGCATTGACTTTTGCAGCAGATCGCCAAAAATTGTCTTAATTAAGTCTCCTGTTAATATAATTTCCGTGGGAATTTCAACAACGTCGTCTTCATACATTTCTGCTACCCGCGGCAATTTTGCAATAATGAGAAGACTCATATTTTAATAGCCCTCAGGATTTTGTCCACAGAGATTCCTTCACGATCGGTTAGTTTTCTCTTTTATATTATATTATATTTATATCTTAAAATTCGTAGCAAAGTACATATTGCCTAAAAACGGTTTCTATTTTTTTTTGTATCTATTGATTTAGAATTTAGATTTATGAGTATAAATAATATTTTACTTATTTTTACTTCTTTATTATCAATGTACAAAGTTTCATATTGATACGACAAACTCCTTCGTGAGTTATGAAAAAGTTCTCATTAAAATCATTGCCAATAACTTGAGCCCAAAGCAAAATACATAAATATTTCTTATATAGAGTACACAAACCGATTTTGAAGTCGATCGGATGAAAAATAAAAATGTTCCCGTACAAACTTTGACCCCCTAAGAAGGGTTGGTTTTATTTGGCAATTTCCTTTTGAAAACACTTGCCGAGCATTACTATAGTAGAGTTTAAACCTTGAAGAAAATTAAAATATATGAAAAATAGGCGGTGCATATTTGAATAATGAGAAAACACAAACATTGAAAATTTATTCAAATACCCACCGCCTACTTTTATTTAAAATAAGAAAAATAAGAAAAGTAAGGAGCGTTACAGAATCAGTAAGGGTAAATATATATATGATAATAAAAAACATTAAAAACAGCTTGTAGGTAGCGCCTCTTATTTGCTTTAAGCTGGCTGTATAGGTAGTATGCTAGGGCGGCTAGGGTATAATCTGAAAACGAATTTTCTGGACTGTAGAGTTTCTGAATCTTTTGAATTTGAGAAGAGCTTCACAGGAGATGAATACAAACATACATATTTTCAATGGTAACTCAAGTGGAGGGTGATCTTGATCTCAATCAGTTCGGACTCATAATTGGAGATAGTTAACTATGGACGAAACTGTCGGGACAAGAGTGTCATATTGGCAGTACAAATTATTTGTACATACACATTCATTATTGGCCCAATTTATGTATCGGAAACATTTACATATTATGTATGTACATATTATATTTAAAAGACTAGTAGAGAGCCCTGCTTCGCTCGTATATTTTATTACATTATAGGTAACATGGCACCAAATTTCCGTTCTTAAAAAATATACATAAATAGATACCTACCTTACCTATGTATATTTTTTAAGAAGTTTAGTTTAGTAGTTTATTTAATTCATTTTGTTTCAATATTTCTATACATACTGTAGATGCATATTTGTCTACATTGTGGGCGCAGTGGCTCAGTGGGCAGTTTTCTCCACTAAAATGCGCCAAACAGACCTGTTGATCCATCTATTTATTTTATTTTTTACAAAATTTCTCTGGAGCAAGCCCCGTATAGCTGAACATAGCAGAATCATATATGTACCAGGTATAGATATCCTATAATAGTTTATATACAATGACCCCAGTTTCTCATTGATGACTAAACTTTTGTGGAGCAACCACTCGGGAGTTGTTGAATCGATACAGGTTCGCTTTCCCAAGAGAATTATTTAAGATACCTGCAAATAAATTATTTGTCAAAAGCCCACCATGAAAAGCCCTTCGAAAAGCAAATTACACCAATCTTTTTAATATGTCATACAAATAATAACCATATTGTGGTCTGTTCAAATTCAACTATAAGTTTAAGCTCGCTCAACATAAGGTTCGAAAAGCTGGAGAATGTTTCGTATGACAGGACAGCGGAATGTTAAAAAGCTTAATGGAATTAGAAGTTATGAAGGTCAAACAATTTTAGCACCAAGAGCTCAGTTGGTATTGCCTTGCCATGTCGATGCTAAAACGACAGATTTCACTAACCTTGTCAAAAAGGCAATGTAAAGGCTCCGTCAAACAGAGCGCGTTTTAACGTCGCGTTTCAACGCCACGTTCCACCGCTGTGTTGTAATCAGTTGTAATATACTGCAATACATATCACCTGTGCCCTGTCACACAGAGCGCGTTTTCAACACAGTGTTGAACTCACCGCAATGTTCAAACGCGGCGGTGAAACGCGCTCTTGTGAAAAATTACAGATTATTTCTGTGACACGGAGCGGTGAGAGTAATTTTTGTTGTGTCAAATGGAAATATTAATAGAATTGGAAAGAAATTACGCACGTCCTTACGATATGGGGCATGGGCGAAGAAATGTATTAAACAAATTTTAAAGGGTGATATGGAAGACAATTGCAAAGGAATTAAATGAGAACGGTACGGTATTCCTTGACTTCTTCTCTCTTATTATTTATGTTGTGTTCGTTTCGTGCACCCAAATTCTTTTTGTTTTTCGGGAATTTCATTGCACGAATTTGATGGAATTTGATGATAGCTATCTGTTTGACGTAGTCTAACGCGGCGTTGAGAACGTCGCGGCAAAATGATCTCACCGCCGGCCGTGTCTCACCGCGGCCTTAATAACGCGTTCTGTTTGGCGAAACCTTAAGTCAACATTCCTATATACAAGAGCAGAAGAGAAGCAAGGAAAAAGGTTTTTGGTAAAGTGATAAACTTATGAGTTTTCCGATGAGATAAGCTATTGAAGAACCAGCAAATGGAGAAGCAAAAAGAAATAAAAACCAGTAAGACAATTATCTTCGACTATGCCGAAGCTCAAATACCCGGTACTGTATTATTGTAAAAATAAAAAATAATATTTTAGTACTAAAAATATATATATTTGTATGGGAGGTATGGGTAGTTTTTATTCGACCAAGCTAATTTTTTGTCAAAAAATTTTAAATATTATTAAAACAATATGTGCAAAGTTTAAACTTGCTATCTTTACAGTAGCTATTTAAATTTAATTTTTAACATAAAATAGCTATATATTTTGTATGGGAGGTAGTAGTAGTTTTCATCCGATCTTGCTCATCTTCGAACTTAGCCTCAGTTTGGTGGATAAAAGCTTACGTACCAAATTTCAAGTCGATAGCTCTTAAATTACGACCGTAATCGTGCGGACGGATAGACAGACGAACATCGCTAGATCGACTAAGAAAGTGATGCTGATCAATAATATATGTAGTTTGTCATACCTACAGCTACAACGCCTCTTTATGTGCGTTAGAAATAGAATGTCAAAGTGAATATACCCTCGCCACAGTGTGGTACCGGGTATAAAAACATGAAATTAAAATTGTTCGCGGGTAGATTTATCGCTTAGCTGTGATGATAGATCGATCTCGTACACCATTCATTCATAATGAAATTCCTTTAAGTGATTTTTCTGAACAGTTGAATGCTGACAGTCAATCCTCCCTATATGTTCCTCTTGGAGAAGATATTTTATTTCTATTAACCGGCTAGAAAGTGAACCTTAATTTTAGTTTGCCAATTGTACAAATGAAGTGACTACCACTTGCGCCAACTGAGCGTTGAGAATGAGGCCACCAATTACTGAATTCAACAGAGAGTTTGACACCGTAATGCATTTTGTTATTGCGTATAATATTCTTAATGTGTTTTTTGTTTGTTTTAACATAAGTAATACTCCCAACAAGTTTCGGAAATAATTTATAAGAGCATTAAATCCATCCCTTCAATATACCGTCATTCAAATACCCATAAAAAGGTAGGTATAAAATAAGTAGGTCTACGTCATGATGGAATAAGTATAAGGTGGTCTCGTCGGCAAAAAGTAGTCCCTTAACTATACTAGTAATAAGTGCGTGTGAAAGGGTTCAGCGTAGTAAGTGTAAGTGAAACGACAATAGAGTTTGCAGAGAGAGTATGTTCATGAGTATGTTGATTAACCTTTAAGTGGAGTGGAATTGGTTTGAAGTTGCCTATTATAATAAAAAAAACATTTGTTCTTGCACAAGGGTTGACGTTTTGCAAACAAATTCGTCCGCACACAACCTTTCGCTTCAACAAGCAAACGCTCACTGAACGTTAAGGGACCAAAAAAACGAACGATTCGGCAGCCGACGAGACCACCTTATACTTATTCCATCATGGTCTACGTATGCCATAGTAACTAAATGCTGGCAAGAAAATTTATATAAAACAGTTGCAAAGCTCCACCTCCAGCAATCAAAAAAGTAACATATCTGTGTTTGCGAAAATAATATTGACTTTTCATTTATTCGAATAGCAATTTATATTCATGACTTTATGCGCTGCTAACGCTCTTTATCGGCAGGAACGACAACGAGTAGAGTATGCATAAAATTAATCACTGTGCATATATAAGTTCAATGTGTAGGGCAGTAAAATGCAATTACCTCCTTCCTGATTGAAATATAAACGATTAATGGTGCCACTTCGTATGTAAGCATGAACCTAAGTAAATGTCGGTAAGCTTTGTCGTGATAACCGAATTCACAGGTCACAGCCGATTGTCACATTGTAAGTCTTTCCGATGGCACGGTCTCTAGTTGTTTCAGATTCGCCATTTGATGATCATACCTACTTTCTCTTCCATTAATATGACATTGTCTTACTATTGTGTCTTTGTTTTCGTTAATATTTTTTACCTTGAGGGTTTGAGCTGAGCAATTACAATTTCTATTCTATGTATGTTTAACTGAGTTAATTCTATTTCATATAATAATTATTTGGCGATGGATAGTGTAGTAGGTGTGAAACAAAAACAGAACAGAAATTTTTAGAGATGAGTATGTACGGGAATACCCATAAAAGATATATCGTTGCTTCATAAAAGTAATCTAGGACAGCACCGATTCAGAGGGAATCTGAGACCGTTTGGGTTGAGGTGTTACTTTGTGATTTATTTAGTTTTATTTGAGAGAGTTGTACATAACTTTACAGGCCATCAATCTTTAACAAGTCTTTGCAATTACGTGCTACATGCGTGCCTCGACCGATGTCATATTCGGAAGAACTCCTTCACTGCATTTGTGAGTACTTATGTATTGAGGCAGAAGCCACAAAGATGGGCCTAGTGGTGAATAAAAGTACATATAACAAAATATTAACACAAGAAGGGACATTCAACATTCAGTCGTAGACATTATAGATAAAAGCCAAATATAGTTTGGAGGTAGTGAAAGACTCTATATACCTATATCGAAATATATTGTTGTTGGTGTTCCAATCCTTTATCTATCTTCCGTAGTATGTTGTATGTTGCATGTTGTACGTAGTACATAGTATATCACAACAAGATGGTTTTCTTGTTTTTTCAATGACAAACAAAATCAGGTCACCGCACATAAATTGTTAATTTTTTTTTAAATCTCCCAACATGAACGATTAAATGAACATATTTTATTTTTTTTTAAATAAAACTGCTTATATGCTAACCAGCCATTCTATTATTGTTTTTTATCCTTGTCGCCAATTTTGTATTTATACTATCTACCGCCTCATATTGCCACGATAAATGGCCGTCAAGGCTTCTGCTGGCAAGTACATACGTAGACGTACCTACTACTTTATTGAAATTTTCTATGACCGTTTCGCATAAATGTGGCTGAATTTCATTAATGCATCTCGCAATTTCCTCTTTCAAGTCGTCGGTCGTGGGGTTCTTTGGATAGACCTTTGACTTCAAAAAACCCCAAAGAAAAATGTCCTATGGCTTTAATTCGCAAGATTTGGATGGTCAATTCTGATCGCAAAAACGGACGATTAGATGATTAGACAACAACGAGCACAAGGACAAAAGAGACAAAACACGAACATACAAACAGAAGAAAGCTAGCAACAGATTTATGCAACATTCGAGGTCTGGGATTCAACAATGTCAACGTTAGCTGCGTGCACCAGCATCTACAAGAAAAAAAGCCAGACGTCCTAGTTTTAACGGAGACTCAAATAAAGTCAAACAATGACTACACTACTACACATATATATCTTCGCTGTCCAGAATACGAATTACTTCCTCGTTTTCGATATAAGGGGGACCGAACAGATATGGCGTGTAAAAGAAATAAAGAGATAGAACCTGCGGATCTCGACATAATATGGCTAAAGGTCGTCCTACAAAGTTGTACTAAATTCTTTTGCTTCCTGTACCGCTCGCCAAACGATAACGAACCATCTAAATTATTTCGTTATTTATCCGATAAGGTAGACTGGATACAAATTCATCATCCAACGGCTGTTATTATACTCGGTGACTTCAATGCCCATAACATGGATTGGCTACGATATTCTAACCGAACGGACGAGGCAGGGAAACAAGCTGAAGACTTCGCCATTTTTTGCAATCTCACTCAGCTCGTTGATGAGCTCACGCGAATTCCAGACAATCCATCAAATTGCGGGAACACTACCGATCTGTTTCTCACAACAGAGCCAGATAATTATAAAATAAAAATATCTGCTCCCTTAGGGAATTCGGATAATGCTCTAATCTCTGCTATCCCCTCTATGTATATCGACACCAATAGGAGCGAACCAGGATCGAGCAATCAGTAATAAATCAGTTGCTCTTCCTTTTCACCTCTAGTAAAAGAAGACGGTACGCTAGCAACAACACCTAAAGAAAAGGCAGATCTTTTCGCTAGATTCTGCACAACTTGAGCCACCAAATATCCCGAGGGTGCCAACATCGATGGCAGAAGTGAAATTTCGACCTCGAATATGAATTAGAAATATGTATAGATTGTAATAAGGCAACTGGACGGAATCCCGGCTATAGTACTCAAGAGCTGTGCACCAGAACTTGCACCTGTACTATTGAAGCTGTTTAGCATGTTGTACTCCCAGAAGACGTTTCCTTCTTGCATAGACGAGTCTGACATAGAACCCTATTAGGCAAGTTAGAGTCTTACCCTACGTCCTAATTGGCTGCCATCGTGCGACCGAGCAACGAGCGATGGTCCCTTCATCGGTCTATAAAAATATCAAACTTCAATAATTCTATTGTGTGTCCTTATTAAAACACACACGCGGTTTGCGCGATGTGGTAGTACGGTCGCACATGTTTGTTTCGAGCTCAAGCTACATCACAAACGCTTTTCACACAAACGCTATGGAAAGTAGCTTGGTCGCTTCAAATCAATCAAGTTTAATTTTTGTCGCGCCGTCGTTAATAATGTAAAATGGAATAAGAAGGAAATTTAAGAAATTAGTTTTTTTTAACCCTATTTTATGGAATAAACGTGCGGAATGTTATAAAAACCGATTAAAAACAGGTGTAGTGCGTGAAAGAGTTGCCTTAAAAAATTGTGTAGTCGCGAGATGGTGTTTACAAAGCGCTTATGAGCGACCGGTAATAGGACACGCATTTTGGTAGCGCTACCAACAAGCGATGCGAGAGACCAAAGTTTATCGTTCGGTTGTGCGATGCCAGTACAATTAGGAAATAGCCTTATATGGATTACTGCACAAAAACTCTGCGGATGGATGCAAAATTTTCTTCTGCGAAGATCGATCCAAGTTGTTGTAGATGGTGTATCATCTAATTCGTTTGCTATAATTGCAGGAGTATCCCAAGGATATATTCTTTCTCCAACTCTATTTCTTCTCTACATCAACGATTTGCTTGGATCGACAAATATAATAATATATACAGCTTTGCTGATGGCAGCACTCTTATATCCTCCATCTCGAAAAGTGGGCCTATGAATGCGGCTACACCACACAGTGAACAAATTAGTTTTCTAAATGTTGACCTGGACAACATTTTGAAGTGGGTAAACGACAACTTGGTTGTATTTAATGCAAACAAGACACAGCTCACAACATTTTCTAGGGAAAATGCATCAACAGTTCCTTAGATACAAATGGATGACCATCCAATCCATCCCAAGGACTCAATGCACCTTCTACGAGTCACAGTCAATTCATGAATCACATGGCAGGACGACATATCCCATGTCGCAAGATCGGCGTCCGCTAAGTTGAGCTACCTATTTATACCTATATACCTGAGGATATATTTGCAGAAGGCTACAATTTACAGTAATTTAAGTGCAGAACTAACATACATCTGCAAGCATCTCGGGGCGCTGATGAAGCGTTATAGGTTTGCCTTTCCCGGGAGATGTATTAAAAAAAAATGCTTGAATCGTTTCCGGATTATTGGCATAATACCGGTCCTTCACGGTTCCCCACAAAAAAAAGTCCAAAAGGGGTCAAATCGCACTTCCAATTAACATCGCCGAGACGGCTGATAGCACGATTTGGGAATTTCGTGCGCAAAAGATCGATTTTGGCATGGGCCATGTCCCATGTGGCATGGCGCGCCATCCTGCATTAACCAGAAGTCATCCAAATGGTCGGGGACCATGAGTGTTTTTCACTAACATACCAGTCTCACGAACTTTTTGCACAAACTTGCATACAGCAGGCGCGGTGGGTACTTCATTTCGGCCAATACTTCTACGCACTGTTTGAGCTACACAAAACCTACTTTGGAAATAAGTTTTTAATATTTCCCAACGTTGTTCAAACGTAAAGCGACTCATTTCGTTCCGCGGAGGTCATAGTAGAACCAATAATACAAACATGTCAACATTCTGACCTATTTAGTAAAATTAAGTGTTCATTGTAGGTACCTACCATACCCACACCACTCTCTCGCAGGCAAACATTCCTATTCTAAATCTCTTCGCCATCGAAGCCGTATAAATAAGTTGATAAAGTGAAAGTACAGCGCACGAGGTCAAGGTCAATACTTTATACGGTTCGTTGAACCTTCTGGCAGATTCACAATACAACAGAGTAACAACTTTTCTCTAGAAAACTTGTTTTAACTTATTGAATATCTTATTGTTCCTAAACCTATATATTCAATCGCATATCGACATTATCATTTTTTGAAAATTCCATCAAATAGCATACCTCGACTACAATGAAATCACATAATTTACACATGCGTTATGCAATTCCATCCGAGTCTATCTACTACTTACTGATAGATATGAGATATATGAGAAGAATATAAATATAGCCGCAGTAATACGAACACAACTCTCACCGGCATGGCATGACGATGGCAGCTCGAGTTGAATATCTAAGCAATAAAAAGAAGATGGTATGACCATCATTACCAATTGCGCAATGTTTTTGCGTTTCTGGTTAGGAAAAAGTTAACCGCAACTCTTTCTCTCTGTCTATCTCTGAGAGCTACTGTAGTTTGAAGTATTTCTTAAAATCAGGTTTAACAAGCGATAAGGTAACACTTGCTGTTGGTTGCATTGCGCCTTGTTGTAGTTTCTTTAATTTGGTGATTCCTTTTGAGGCATTATCTGTGTGCGATCACTTAATCACGTAATACCTACTCTGAGAAATATCTTAGAGGGACGTGTTTACATTAAATTCGCATAATATAATTTATCTATTATTATTCAAGCAAAAAAACAACAACAGTAACTTCTTGCCCGCTACGCGTTAAGATGATGGTATATAAAAATATCTATCGTCATTTCCTTCTGCATTATTAGCCTTACTTACTTACTCGATCAAGGACATACGAGTATTTATACCAATGCAAAATAAAATAAAATTCAGTTGTTAAGAGTATCTATTTAAATGTAAAGACTATAATCGGAGCCCTGGGTTTATTTATTGCTATATTTTAGCCCTCACACTCACTTGATGTGTGCATTTCTATGCACACAGACATGATGTAGGCATAGGCATCGGCATTTAAATACGAGAGATAATTCATGATAATTAGTCGACGACCGCCTTGTGTGATTGTCATCTTCAAGTGTTTATTATATTGTCCACAATAAAGTTGCAACACTGACACGACATAAGGATGGCTTAGTTGTAAGAGATATACCTACGTACTTGTATAAAACTACTGGGCCTTGAAGTTGACTGGGTTGCGTATTGTTTTAAGTTATAATGCCAGCTCGCATTGTCGTGAGAGTGACCATTGCAGATGACATTCCGTAAGACCGTCGCTATATCTAGATGTAGATTGCAGAGTAGATAATTCTTCGAGCTCTTCTTGTGTACCTACATAAGATGGGTATATCTTGAGTGGTGGAAATGCATTAAAAAGACGTCACGTAGAGTCAGTAATGACAAAATAAATGTTTTATGCAATAAATGACTTAGGTACGTACCACGACCTATTTTTATATTCATGGTGTTAGATTCCCTATTACATGAGGATGAGGCCAATTAAGTCTTTCTTCCCCGATGAGCTTTGTGAATCTGGATTCTTGAAAGGCACTAGTAATGTGGGGCCAGCACCCACTAAAACCGGTTGTTGGAATAACCTCCCAATTGGCTAGTCATGCAGTTATTCGAATTTACTTTGTTTTCCTTATTTCTAGCTTTGTGTACCTACCTCGATTTAGTAAATAACAAGCTACAAGGGGTGAGCAGTGAAAAATGGATTGTGATCAATGTGTTACTGGACCTAGAACCGACGCAACTAGTTGTTGTTACATTTTTCAGTTTTTTGTCGGACAAAAATGGGCAAAAAAGACTCGATATTTCTCAAAAATAAGGTTTTTCTTTCATAGCAATCCAGAAGAAAAAATCCATGGGTGTTAAGGTCAGGAGATCTGGGCCAAGGGTTGGGGCCAAATCGTCCAGTCCACCGTTCGTTAAAAGTATGGTTGAGGAATGGCGCTACCCCGCTGCTATGGTGCCAAGGTGCTCTACCATGTTGAAACAATATCGCTCTTCTCTGAACAAGAAGAACATCTTCGAGAAGCTCCGGCAATCGTTCTCTAAGAAATTCCAGTTAGTAATGGGAATTAACTTGGGCGCAGTAGCGCAGTGGTTAGTGTGCTGGACTACTGTGCGAGGGATCACAGGTTCGATCCCCTGAAAAACACAAATTACATCTTAAAGTTTTTTCTACTGCGCCACCTCTCGCGAACGTCTGACAAACATCCGAGAGTATGACTGTCATGAAAAAGCTTCTCAATTCAGCCGTTCGGATTCGGCATAAAATTGTAGGTCCCTTTCATTTGTCTCAAAAATAGAAACTCACACAAAACGAATGGTTGCGAGAAGCTAGGCCTTTGGTGTCACCCGCCTGTTGCGCCACGTATTTATTTATTTACTAGCTGGACCCGTGCTCGCCTTGCCCGCTCGCACAAAATTATATTTGGTCTCTCTTCTTATGAAGATTATTAATATACCCCATGCCATACTGTAGCACGCACCCCATCCCCATCCGGCATCGGGCATACGATCATAATATACATATGTACCTACATATACAACTGACCATAGCACTTACTGCGAAAACAAATCAATCCTCGAATGTATATATTTTCACTTCAAAAAATACATTTTGGCTAAAAACTGTTCCTAAGGACATGGCTGTAAACGACATAGCCTATAGCAGTCTCACAGTCCTAAGGAACATTTAAAAAAAAGTTTCATCGAAATCTGTCCAGTAGGTTTCGAGTTTTTAACGGCAAAAGAAAATTCCTACAGTTTTATTATATGTATAGATATAGATTTCACAAACTGGCTGGACAGAAGTAAGTCACTCATACACAGTAGGTACCTATCTGTTCAAGAAAAATTGCTTTCGATGTGCGACAACAACCCCAAAGTAGAACTATGGAATCCAAACAACTACCCCAACCCTACCCTGTTACGTCATATCAGAATAAAATTCCTACTGCGTTGCGTGGCGATATGCGATAATGGATGTAATGCATTGGATATATAATGTGCACCCTCTGCATCGCCCTCCCTCTCTTGCTACTTGTTTAATATACTGCATTTCCTTTCCTTTCCTTTGCTTCCCTCTTCCTTTAGAATCCAAACAACTACCTACCCCAACCCAACACAGTTACCATACCACATATCGAATGAAATTCTGAAATGAAACCTGTTTTGTATTATACGTCTCTTCTCTTATGAAGATTATTAATATACCCCATGCCATTCTGCAGCACGCACGACTCACCCCATCCCCATCCTTCATCGGACATACAATCATAATATACATACCTACATAATATACAACTGACCATAGCACTCACTGCGAAAACAAATCAACCCTTATCGAATGTGTAGTATACGTATGCTAGTCTTGTTTTGTTTTTGTTTGACGATCGCAAAAGTACAAACATCCATTCGTAGCAAGGTATATGTGTATGTATATATTTTCACTTCAAAAAATACATTTTGGCTAAAAACTGTTCCTAAGGACGTGGCTATAAACGACATAGCCTATAGCAGTCTCACAGTCTTAAGGAACATTTTAAAAAAGTTTCATCGAAATCTGTCCAGTAGTTTTCGAGTTTTTAGCTGACAAAGAAAATGCCTACAGTTTTATTATATGTAAGGATAAGGATTTAATGGGAATTAACTGTTTCTGAAAGAAAGTTTTCGGCTTAGTGTGAATAGGGTAGGTATAAAAGCTTCCACAGAACGCAAAATCCTAAACAAACAATTTTAAAAATTTCGAGTTTAAGGAGCCATAACTTTTTTGTAGCTGAACAGATATACCCGAAGTGCTTAAGGTTTTATGCGCTACGAAATTATCCTTTTAAAATTAACAAAACAATTTCTATACCTATTAAATACCTCCAAATTATACCACTTTGATGGGGTATAACTAAGCATGCCATTTATTTTTTAAGGAAAAACAGGAAAATTCCAAGAAAATTTTGCATTTCACAGGATTTATTTTTCCGAATACAGTATAGAATACAGGATAGTTTTTTCTTCGAAATCTAATATAAGAATAATATTATAACTTGAAAAAATAGATTAAGTAGTTAGCGCAACAGGTCCGTATAGGCACCCGAGCTTCTTACAACCATACGTTTGTGTGAGATTTTATTTTTGAGACGAATGGAAGGGAGCTACAATTTTATGCCGAATCCGAACGGATGAATTGACAAGCTTTTACATGGTATTGCTTAGACTCTTCGATATTTGTCAGAAGTTCGCGAGATGTGACTTAGTGAAAAAAACCTTAAGTTCGTGGATCTAACCTGGTGCCCCTTGCACAGTAGTCCAGCACACTAACCACTGAGCCACTGCCCCCACAAAAAGAGTAACTATTACATTGTAAATATGAATGAATGAATACTTTTATATATTATATTTAGTCAGGGTCAATGGTTTCGTTGTCCAATTCGTCTTCAGTTCGACCATTTGTTTGATCAAGAGTTTAAACCTAGAAGGCTAATGCTCGTAGCTACCCCTAATAAGCTAAACATTTGTCGAAACAACGAACACGCACTATTAAAAAATTAAAATAAGTGTCATCTGCAAGAGGTCATCGGTGTCCAAGTTAGTTAGCGACTATACAACATACGTTGCTATATGTCCGCTTTAAGAAGAATAACAAGATTCTGATTAAGATATCGTCGAAACGACGAACATTAGCCTTCTAGAATTAAACAGAATACAGAGAATACTCTCTCATAAACGGACCCTCTTATAACCGGACACCAATTTTCATAACGCCAAAAGAATTTCGCTCTCCTTTAAACGGACAAAATACAACTGCATACTTCTTTTTCGATTTGATGTTGCGCAGTATGATCGGCTTCATTTTTATTGAACTTGATCTCAGGCTTGGGATTGGATTTCAACGTTTTAACTTTCTATTGCGAACACTCGTTCAACTGAGTTTTCAAAGGTTTTAAGTCAATGGGAATAAAACAGGATAATTACAGTATATTTACAGGATTTATCTAAAAAATACAGGAGTCATTTTTCTACAGGATTTTCGTTGAAAATACAGGGGTATCCTGTACAATACAGGATAAATGGCATGGTTAGGTATAACTGTAGATGGGGTGAGAATAGTTTTTGTTATTAAAGTGTTCTTCTGCACAAATTTTATGTCAAAACTAGTTGGATCCGATATGCGCGGTATAAAATGCTCAGGCTAAGAGAATATCATATTAAGTGTTTAGCACTTAGTTATCCTTATCCACCACTCTTGTAAGGTTTGTTCAGAGTACAAAGATCTAACATCTTATATGATATGTATTCATACATATTGCTTAACGTCAAATTTAGGTTTCCCTTTTTTTAAATACATATCTCTTTTGCTTTCTTGAATTTATTAAATTTAACAAAGATCTAATTATAATAATAATAATGTGTGGCATAATGCTCCAAAATGCGTTTCGCCCCGATGTGGTGGGTGGGCTCATCAGGAGACGAACCACCACATCTGCCTAGACGCACATTTTACTCGATGTTCACCGAGACTATCATGTGTTTCACAGCCAAAACTGACTGGGAACCATAAATCTAAACGTGTCTTCGCTCGAAGACAAACACCGTATAGGGTTTATTTAGCCGGATGCCTGGCAGAATCAAAATAATTTCACAAAGATCTAATAATATTTAAACTATTTTTGTTTGTTTTCTTTAAAAAATATTACGTATTTATTTAATTATCTAAATTATTTAAATTTCCAAAGAAAATAATATTTTTTTTTTATTTCCTTTGCAAAAACATTTATGTATGTTTTCATTTATATCTTCTAATTGTAAATAAAACATTTTGAAAATTTAAATAGAATAATATGAAAAACAAAACGTTTTTCTGTTTTAAAGGGTGCCAATTAACTGTAGCTTTTTGTAAGCTTTTAGTAAATTGGAATTTTAAAAATGTTCTCAATAACTAAAGCCTTATTTATAAAACTTAATCAACAAGGAATTTAATAATTTATACTTTGGTATACAACAGATTCAAATCACTCTATAAATGAAAATGTTATAGTTGATCAAAGCTAAAACTTCCTTAGGGGTGCCACAACGCAATTGAACTTTTTTCGACGAAATTTTACATTTTATCGCTTGTTTTGATGATTTTGGAAGATGTAAAGATGGAAAATTAGTTGCAAAGCTTGGAAAATTTCGGATAACTGTGAAATTCATTGCGATAAAAGACAAACTGCGTGCGTTTTGGGTGAAGAAGTTAACAAGATAAATAATAGATGGCGCTGTGCTGCGATCAATGCCACAACCCGATAGATGGCGTTATACGATGACTTAGGCTGTGCGCAATTTGGCAGGTGTCCTTTTCGCATTGTCATTTTCTATTGAGCAAATATGCTAAAAAGTGTCAGTATTTATTTATTTGCGACGATAATTTCAAAGGTATAATCTATATTATATATAAAAATGAAGATTCCGACTGAGAGATCATCAAAGCCCAGCCTAAACCATTTGCTCTAGAAAGCACAGAGGTTTCCTTTATGATGTATACAAGCACTAAGGAAGGATTTTTTGAAATTCAACCCCTAAAGGGGTAAAAGGGGGGGGGGGGTGTCAAAATTTGTATGGGACCATTTTTTTTTTTTCATCCGATTGACTTCAAACTCGGTTAGTGTACTCTCTATAAGAAATAAAGATAATTAATTTGTCCGATTTTGGAAATTTTGCTTGAGGTCCGAGTTATTGGCGATGACCCCTTTTAAGGGGGCCTTTTCTTAATTCACGAATTGATCGCTTCATCTAACTCCATCGTACGTACTCAAAAGATCTTCAACCGGAATTCTGTAAGAATGGGGTTATACTGCTAGAGAGTGGTACACATCCTCACGATCTTTCCGGTTGCATATGTTGCACAGTGTAGGAAGATCTGGGCAGTGTGGAATATAGTTAAGGATTGGCTAACTAAGAAATATGTTGTGTTCCATAGATAGTGGCTCAGTCTGCTATAGTGTGATCTTTGTTGAGATTCCCGTGCTTCACATACTAATTGATCATATCTATATTTTTGAAGTGTTTTCACCAATAGGGCGTCAGACACAATTTTAAGAGATACTAACTGCTCCTTATGTACTTTCTTAGGAAGGTTTCCTGCGCGTTATATTTATAAAAAAGACTGTGAAGGAATTTCTGTGTGCCAAATCCTGAGGACTGCACGAGCGAAGCCGCGGGCAAAAGCTAGTATACTATATAATTGTACCAACAATTAGTACCTAACCTATAATAGAAAAATATGTTGAGCAAGTAATGTATTTAAGTATGTACATTGAACGAACATATCTACCACAAAGCTTCCAATAAAGACGACCCTTAGTAGTAAGTAAGTAAGTAGTAAGTGATTCATTTATTTACATTTCAACATAAACATAGTATACAAAAATGAATTTGAGAGCTATGGCTAAGCCGTCAGCCTGGTTGGCAAATTTATAAATATAAATTAAATTTAATTTTCTATAAATAAAAGAAAGAGCTAAAGATTCAAACATATTCCGATATTAGTAACATTCTATACTTATAAACTGATTTTATAAAATTGCTTAGGGTTTTCCAGTCGCACTCGTTTAGAAATTTGATAGTTTCCTGCATAGTTAATGTCTGTTTTCCGAAGAAAATTTGCCTTTGCGGTCTAAATATTGGGCATACACTTATGATGTGCAAGCAATCTTCTTTAGATTTCAGGTTACAGAGCGTACAGAATTGATTGTAGCTTCCCTTAGTAGTATCTATAGTAGTTTGAGGCCAACAATACTCAGGGTGAGTGTTTATTTTTACCTAATAGGTACTGTGATACAGATAATGCATAAGTTAATAAATAAATTGTACTGGATAATAGAGAATTTATTTATGCGTATTGAATAAATATGGTAGCTTTCAATTACCTATGAAAGGGGAATCCTATACTTCAAAACCACAACATCATTATGCTCTCTTTTAATATCATTTCAATCTATTCTTATATTTATGAAAAGTATGGTATCTATTTTATGGCCGATTGATTTCCAGTCCAACAGCACTTGTATTCCGATTAGAGATAACTGTTACTGAACCTATTGCCAAAGGATTTCGAAAAATAAAGTATCTTACGGACAATGGGCATCTAAACAATAAAATCGAAAACATCCTGGGTAATACCCCTAACGTTCAAACAATTGCACACAGGTAGGTACATATTGACAGTTTTGTGGTTATTTTACGCTTCGGTGCACATAATTGCTTCATGAAAGCTTCAATCGCCTGTGAACCATTATCTGCCATCAGTTGGGACCACATACTATAAAATAGATCTATAGGTACGTAGGTAACATATACGAATACGAAATTGCCATGACTGGACTTCATGTTAGATACTACCAACATATCAACATGTAATGCTATCCAAGGTGAGAATGAAAATTGAAACAAAGTCTAAGTGAATGGCAACTGATCAAAAGTATTGCACAGGTGGCAATGCACAAGCACAATTTATTCGGACAATAAACAAACGCAATTACTTTCGAGTTTAACCCCTACACTCTCATATTAGCAATTTAGTTACATCAAACTGCTTGTAATATACAAACAAACAATGTCACGACTCATGTTCAAATTTTTAATGGTTGAAATCTCCGATTTAAGACAATCGAACTAGGCATACTCCTCTAAGCCATATAATGGCTGCGAACAAAAAAAAGAAGCAGAATGGACACAATTGATGAAGACTGGTCTGCAAAAACGTACAATCACTACTGCCTGATATGATATAAGCACCCAGCAGAGTTCAGTTCAGCATCACCAGCACACAACACACAAAACCTTGATGCATCCATACAGTTTTTGTAAAATGCATAAAACGTTGTGGCGATCGGAATTGCCTAGAAAAACAAAAAGTAGTCCCAACCAGTTACATTCTTCTTTTTTATGCGGATATTGCAGAAGTCATGCACAACTGGTATCGTCTTTAAAATTAATGTAAAAAAAATTGGCTAAACTTTCGCTTTCATTCGTTTGTCGAGTAAGGGGGTACCCTGCCATTAATGCCACAAAGATGTTACGTTTGGTTTTTGCATCGACGAAAATTCAAAATACGCGGACATCGAGCACTTATGCCGACAATGAGCGATAAATTACATTACTGACTGTCTCACGCGACATGATCAGAATTAATCCAGGTAGGTAATTGGGGATATAGGGTAATATAGATATTTACAACAGGAAAGGATAAAAATTATGAGTATAGGAACAATAATAAACCATACAGAACCCCTGTATTGGTAAGTATAAGGCTAACGAGCTGATATTTGTGGTTGCCATGGGATTATATTATGTAATAATTTGACTTTACGATTACAACCACATACTGAAATATTTAACGTCTAGCAGTTCTATTATACATATAGATAGATTGTAAGTCGGGAGATCCTTCATGGGGCTCTGGCACTGCGGCCTCTTTAAAAGCAGCCTATTGTGCCTTCCCTGTTGAGGGTATCTTTTAATTGCCCTCCTCCGACAAGAGAGTTAGAGTGTTTGGTGAATGCATGCAGGAACAGGAACAAGGATCTAATAATTTGTTGTGATGCCAGTGCATATAATACAGTGTGGGGCAGCACCAACGATAATATTACAGAGAAGAAGCGCTATTCAAATATGTATCAAGCAAGCATCTAGCTATCTTTAACAGGGGAACAGAGCCAACTTTCGTGGATGTGAGGCGAAGGGAAGTGATTGATGTGATCCTGTAAAGTAGCAAGATCATTGAAAGGGTATCAAATTGGAGGGTAATGGATCAGGATACATTGTTAGATCACAGAGCCATTTCGTTTGATGTTCGTTATGGATCTAAAAGAAAGAAAGATCAGAAATACATCAGAATTCCGAAGAACACGGATAGGACAAAGTACCATGAATTGTTTAGGAAAAAACTGAATGTAATGGCATTTGGAATACCGAAAAATTCTTGTTATATAGAATCACAGCTTAAGTCTTTGCAATCAGCTGTTGAAGATGCGCACCGAGTGTCTTGCACACCTACTCTGTAGTGGAAAAACATTATCCTACGCCTTGGTGGTGTCGGGAACTTGAAAAGCTAAAGAAAGCTGTGAGGAAGGCCTTCAATCATGCCATGAGAAGGTGAGAACCCGAAGCATGGGATGAATACAAGGCGAAAAAGAAAGAGCTGAATGTTACTCTACGAGTCATGGGGGACTTTTGCTCGAGTATGAAGAGTACATCTGAAGTCAGTAGACTATACAAAAGATTGTCTCCAGAGACCCAGTTTCCAAGATCGGACTCATTCGTAATAGAGCGGGGGAGATAGTGGAAACTCTGGAACGAGGTCCCGATGGAAGTACACTTTCCAGGAAGCTATAAGTCAGATCGGCCCTGGGCTTCAAGCAAACAAGGAGCGAACAGGATGGATAGGATGAAAGCAGAACGGATCGTGACACCAGTGGTTGTTTAGGGGGGCAATAATTTTCTTTTGCTATTTATGAAAGTCCAGAGGCGTTTCGAGTCAGTCTTTGATTTATTTTCTATTTGATTTAGGTATCTACGTAATTTTTCTGCAGAAATTTACTTAACTCAAGGAAGTCTTTAGTTTTCAAATTTTTCATAATCCCCAGGATTACCGGACAATTTGAAATTTTTTTTTGCCTTGTTTTTAAGGTTCTTAAGATGAGAGTGCCTTTTATTGTACCACGGAGGCTTAGATAAATTCTTCTTCGATATATATGGGACAAAAGAGTTAAATCCGTTAAATAACACAGACTTGAAAAAATTATAAGACTCCTGAAGGGACAATTGTCTCAGATTACTATTCCAATCAATGTCATGATGTCAACCAATGTCAATTATTAGAATCGGTATTTGAAAAATTTAACGTTTTAATCACAGTACTGTCAGCTTTTAAAAAATTATAAACATTAATTTTAATAGAAGTTTAGTTAGGTATGATAAATAGAATTATTTAAGAGAGAAAATGGGACTTCAAAAGTATTTGCCTTGATTTCATCACAGCAGATAAAAACCAATTTAACAGTCTATTTTCTGCATTAACAACTGAGCTTATTTGACACAAATTATGAGAAAGTAGGAAATCAACTAAAATAAATTCAATATCTTTCTTTAAGTTACATGCCATAAGCATTATATCATCATCATCACCATCATCAGACCAAACAATGTCACCGGCATTAAAATCTCCCAATACACAAATGCTATTGGAGACATTATCGTGATTATCGAAAATAAAATCAATATTATATACCTGTTATATACCTGTGTTTTTCATAGACATCTAATCCACTCGCTGAAGGGACATAACTTACAATAAAAATAAGTGAACTCACAACACCTGCAGAGTTGTTCCACTTCTCAATCTGGTAAGGGAATCTTAAAGCTGCAACGAGAATTCCTTCCCCGCGTTTCTCTTTCTTTTTACACTAATCAAAACGGAAAACGCGTTAGAGAAACTCATTCAAAAATTTCAGAGTCAGAAATACCACCACATAACCAAGATTCTGTTGTATAATAATAACATCATATATGTAGTTAAGACGACTACGATAATTAAATAATTTACTGATTTTTGTTTTGATAATCAATTTTGAGATTCGATTTCTACGTCACTGTGATACAAGTAGGCAAGCTCGGTAAGTTTTTTGACTTCTTATTTGATTTGCCAGGTTGATTTGTAAACTCCTTTACTAACATATTTTTTGGCCAGAAGTTAGGGTTAACTAAAGTCTTTCCAATATCTAAAGGATCAAGAACTTTGATCGAGGCTGATATTCGGTCCGGCTGGTTTTCAGGGGCGCAGGGACATAAGTCCATAATGGCCTTATGACCCACTTCGGTGGGACATAATTCCATATTTTGATTATGGACTTATGTCTCGAACTTATGTTTAAAACTGGGCAAAAAGTGCGTTTAAAGCTAATTGAAAATTCTTTGAGTATAAAAGGAAACCCACCGTAACGACAGTTGTGATGTCTCTGGTGATTTATGCAATATGAAAAGTTGAGAAAGCCTAATTTCCTTTTTCTCATATTCGAACAAAAACGAAGTAAAATACAATTTTGCATCTGAGAATAAATAAAAGTGGAAATTCACGGGAACATGTTAGATGGGACATAAGTCCATACACGATTTCTATGGACTTATAACCCACTTCGGTGAGACATAAGTCCAAAATTAAAATATGGAATTATGTCCCACCGAAGTGGGTCATAAGGCCATTATGGACTTATGTCCCTGCGCCGTTTTCAGTTGTATGGCTATGACATCTGATAGCATCGGTGTTTTTTATGTAGTCCAAAATATACTTTGGTTTAGTTCCGTATTGTAACCGTGCTAAAGATATCGATATATGGCAACTGATAGAGGCACAACTCTCAGAGAGCTACCGCGGTTATTTGTAACGATGAATTGGATTTTGCATTGTCAGTCAAACGACCAATACACTAATACAGTATTATTTACTATTGAACTATAGTTAATCTGAACCGTATACTTAATTTATTTGTTTGTTGATTCAATTTCACCTATATAACTGAACTTTTGAAGAAGGTGCCTAAGAAATAAACAAGTCAATTCAATCACCTCAGTTGAAGCTGCACTCATTATTCAACACACGTTTGAATATAACTTGAAGTTTATTAAACATGGCTTAGAAATTACTGCTATTGTAATGGTTCTTTTGTGATTATAAGCTCATCTATGATGCCTAAGGCCAAGCTACAAGAGTACGCTATGGTTTATGAATATAATGTGGGTAATCGTGGATTATTTTCTCTAGCATACGAAATATGTAGGTATGAATGCTTCTTAATTTTACTGCACGCAGGTTTAAAAAAAAAAATGCATTCAGTCTGTGCTGTATTTTGTAATGCGATCTCTACTTTTATACATGGACCTTGACAATGATTACATCTGCATTCCAATTTCTTTATTCAAAGAATTGCAGCAGAGCGACGCATCATCACATCGCGGCGGCAGTAACATGTAATATTTTATTGGACGAAATTGCATAATTTGTTCAATGACTGGCTTAACGCCCGCACAGTGAATGTTGGGTTACATAACACTTCCTCAATGCACTCCTTTTTAAGGCAGTGCCGCCAATGCATGAAAACTTGCTAAGCAACTCATTTGCTCCACGGTATTTGTTTGCGGATGGACACATGTGCCACTGAAGAGACAGATGATGGCACATATCCAATGAGCAGCATGGAGGGTTGTCTGCTTCGGCTTTAAGTGTGGGAATTTAATGGTTTAATAATCATACGACTGGTGCTGGACTGGTTTATTGGATTTCACAACGGAACCGAGACAGAGCAAAAGGTGTTCAGAAAACCCCTTGCGCTTAGTTTTAGTATTAAACCTTAATTACTGTGCATTCCTCTTTACCAATAACGAGTTTTGTCCTCTCTGTATGCAAATGCAATCCTCTGTCAGATCGAAAATAATTTGAACTCAGTATTACCTATTGGGTCTAAGTAAGTGATATATGCTATATGCACTGATTTAAATATCTGCAATATAGAAATCTATTGTTTTGAACCCATTTTGGTATCGCACTTCGCACCAGAGCGAGGCATTCGTTTTGTTTTCGAGAATAATTTTCAACCCGATTTTAATGATAAAATAATAATTTTGTTATTGTAGAATAATGAAATAAAAATTCAATAAAGGACAGAGGCACTGAATTCCTATAAGGCAGATCTAACCACCATCCAAGAAGTGCGATGGGATAAACCGAGCAAAAAGAGGATGAAAAACTGAGATATTTAGGTATTATGATTATGACGAATGCTATCGGCAACAAAAACAGCGCTTATTTAAATGTGGATTCGTCGTTGGCGGCAACTTAGGCAAGAAGTCTTAAGTTTCAGCTATGTGAACGAGCGCTTCACGACAATCCGCATCAATGCAAAATTTGCCAATATTAGCCTAATATGCGCGCATGTCCCAACGGATGACAAAGACGACGATACCAAAGAAAGGTTCTATGAGCTCTTAGACAAGACATACGGGCCCTAACTATGACATCAGAATGGTCCGGTGATCAGGTGATTTTAATGCAAAGATAGGAAGAGAGGGCATCTTTGATAGTACTGTCGGTGTCGGAAGGTAGGTACAGCCAAGGTACGCCTTCGGATATCCCGAACACCGCCATGACAAGTAAATAATGTGAAGAAAATCGTAAGAGATAATCAGACTAATCTCAGATCGATTATCTCTCAATCTCAAGAGGTTCTATGCAGCAAAAAAAAAAACTGAAAAATGCAGCCAGTAAAAAACTGAAAATAAGGTCACTTGATAGTAAACTACAGAGCAATTTGTTTGTTAATATTGGGTCTCTACATTTCTACAATACAAAGCGGCGCGCTCTGCAAAGAAGGACCAGCACCAGAGAGATGCTCGCGCAGAAAAGAAGAGACGAACGCCGGTTTCTCAGGAGAAAAAACAAAGACAGGCGGTGAATAGAGGAGGAGATACAACGACGAACTGTACGGGCTGTTCAGCGACATCGACCTATCCAGAAGAGTGAAGGTCCAACAACGAAGGTGGCTGGGTTATGTAAAGTGAATGGACGCGAATGCTCCGGCCCGAAAGATCTTCGAATCCTCAACCGAGAAAGGTCGAGCAATGCCGCGACTTATGTCGCGCACGCACGTGGAAGGGGACCATCCAACTTAGTGTGCGAAACTGGAGATAGCTAACGACGAAGTCGTATCCTGTCGTGGAGCTTAGGTAATACTAATAAGTCTTTTAAATTAAAACGCCACAACGCAGCAAAACAAAAGTCGGTAGCAAATAATTAAGTGAATAAAGTCACGGGTGACTGTTACGAGACCTACATAATACCCAAGTGCAAAATCCCAAAAGCCCAAAACCTGCACTTTTTGAAAAATACCCGAATTGACTATCCCCAAACACAAAATCCTCAAATTCAAAATCCACCAAATAAAAAATCCCCAAAATGTTAAAGCAAAATATTTGAAGAAATTTTCGTATACATAACTTTGCGCCTACTCCAAATCCAACAGTGATTCCTAAGCAGGGGGTTGCAGGGGGGGGGGGGGGGCAGCATGCCTCTCATACCTATTTTACTGTTAATGCGTTGTGAATACACTCGAAATCTATTTATGGGTATTTTGGTTTTGGAGATTTTGGATTTGGGGATTTTGGGTTTGGGGATATTGACTTGGGGATTTTAATTTTGGAGTTTTCGTACCCAACCCGTGACTGTTGTACCTACATAATGTATATTAAGGACACAGGTTATCAGCTTAAATAGAGATTCCATCGAAATGAAAGAACAATAGAAAATTACTAAGTTCTAAATTGTACACTTTTATGATAAAACCGATTTTTAAGGCATGTCGCATGTGCCTTCCCAAAAATGCAAAACGAGAGCAATAAAATGTTTAATTTGCGCGAAATCACATTGAAGGCTACTCTCGTCATCTTCCATTTAATAATTTTTGTCTGACGGAATTTTAACACTTTATTGAAGATGTAATTTCTGCAAGATTACTCTACAGTCATCTTCACCATGTAAATTCGATAAAGGACCCTTATTTCACAGATTTCAACTGTTTAAGTGCTTTCGTAATTCTATTCGTCGATTTTAATCATTTTGATTAATGTTTCAATTAGCGGACACTAAACTTAGGAACATTTTATGTCTTCGCATTTCTTTTGATTTGCCAGAGGCATCTGATTTTTTGACAGACCGTTTAATTGCTGATTCTCTCTTGTCATTCGCTTAATTAAATAATGTAATTGCGTCTTTTTAGTTTACTTTTCGAGAAAGAATCAAAAGTAGAACAGTAATAATACAATTGCATATTATTCATCTCATTATTTTGTATTCTTATTTCGTATCCTTGAAACTATGCAGAACTATTCTTTTGTACATCCTTTGCGTAAACGTATACCTACGCTACGTCTCATTAAATTTCCATCATCATAACCGGCACCATATCAAATGAATAACGTTAAACAAACTGCATTCAGACGAAGTATATAAGTATGTATGTAGGACGTAGGTACCTATACGTATACGTATACAAAAGGGAAAGAGTCTTTTAAAAAGACAACAATTTATTCCGTAGTTCTATCTATGTCCCATTGGGTGCCTAAATAGGTATAAGTCACCGCGGAACAAGAATTTATGCAGAAGGTAGCTATGTATTATATTATGCTACTTCGGTTCAGTTTGTTAATGCATAATATTTCAACATCTGTGGTGACGTTATATAGGACAGAACAATAAATTCAATTCTTGAGAATATGGATGAAGGTAATACATTGTTGCCACGAATTGAACGGACCTACATACCACCTACCATATCCAAACACCCGAATTGAGAAGCTTTCTTAGAACTGTGAACTCTGTCTCATATATTTATTAGTCTAGTCGTTGGTAAGAGGTAGGGTAATAGAAAAATAAGTGCACCGATAACTAAGCGAGACAGTAGGAATAGTCCAATGCACTAACAATATTGCATGCAGTATAGTAAGGCAAGGCTATGGCCATGATGTAGTGGGTAGAGTTACTGTTTGTGACCCGAGCGGCGTTGGAACGAGCCCCGGCCGGCGCGGTGGACAGCAATAAATAATATCAGAGTTTCTCTTCCACTACACCGAGAAAATGGATTTCTGCTTGGTGATATAATGGACCAGAATTCGGTTTCTTAATTTAAAACAAGTAAAAGTGTTATATTATTGGCCTGGTCGATTCTTTGATACCCTCCACTGGGTAAAAGGCATGTAAAATGTTTGCAATGCGAGTTAGTACGTAAACGGAATCAAGGAAATTTTTATACATAAATTTGGCTACATACCAACGGCATGGAGAGAGGTGCGAGTGGTTTTCATACCCAAAGCAGATAAACCAAGCCATACCTCTGCGAAGGACTATAGACCCATCAGTCTTTCGTCATTTCTCCTCAAGACACTCGAAAGGCTTCTTGATATCCATATAAGAAGCAAGTGTTGCAATGGAAATCTATGCAATGCTCAGCACGCATACTTAAAAGGTAAATCGGTAGAAACAGCTCTACATGAAGTGGTAGGTAAAATAAAACAAAGCTTACACCACAAGGAATTTGTTTTAGCTGCCTTCTTAGACATCGAAGGGGCTTTCAATAACGTTAGGGCAGAGGTAATCAAACGCGCTCTGGAAAAGATAAAGGTAGATCATACATCATAGCATCACCAATTGGCTTTGCACGATGCTTGTCACCAGAAATATCAATTCCACTTTCGGACACAGTTCAATAAGAAAATCGGTTACTAGAGGCACTCCCCAGGGAGGGGTTATATCTCCTCTTCTCTGGGTTCTTGTCATAGACGATATACTTAAAGAACTTAATAACGCAGGGTTTAGCGTAACCGCTTATGCGAATGATGTGGCAATTCTAGTTCGGGGTAAATTCCTAAACACTTTGAGTGAAACCATGGAATCAGCCCTCAAGAAGCTCAGAAAATGGGCGGAAGGGTGTGGACTTCGTGTCAACCCGGAAAAGACAGAACTAGTACTTTTTAGTACAAAATACAAGATACCACCCTTCAAACTACCCAGGATTGGTGGAGTGGAGCTTTCCCTTTCGGATAGCGCAAGATATCTTGGTATGGTCCTAGATAAAAAATTTAATTGGAAACTTAACGTTCAGGAAAGAGTCCGAAAGGCTCATAATGATCTCTTCGTCTGTAAGAGAACAGCAGGAAAAAATGGGGATTAAGTCCAACAATGATTTGTAATTTGTAATTGTAATTTGCATTGGTTATACTTATACATCATGGTGGTTAGACCCATCCTTACCTATGGAGCTCTTGTTTGGTGGAAAGCCACAAATAAGTTATATATACGGGATATGTTGACCAGGGTACAAAGAACAGCCTGCACTGCCATCACTGGTGCTTTACGCACCACACCCACAGCTGCACTTGAGGCGTTTATGTACCTTTTACCCCTGGACCTACAAATAAAACTGCAAGCAGGTTATAGTGCGCTTCGGCTAACTAACGCAGGGTTCTTCAAAACCAGACAGGTAGGACATAGATCCATACTAATGGAATCCTTCTCTAACATCCTCAATAAAACGGATGAAAGTTTGGGGGAAATTGACTTCGACACACCGTACGAAGTACAATATCCAGATAGCGAGGACTGGCAAAAGAATGAGTTTTCAAATGAAAATGAAATTTCGATTTATACGGATGGTTCCAAAACTAAGGAGGGTACAGGGTCAGGTATATACTCCAGGGATTTAGACCTACAAGTGTCATTAAGACTTCCGGATACATGCAGTGTGATTCAGGCAGAGGTTCTGGCCGTGCTCAAAGCCGCGGATCTACTTGATATGGGATCAATATCCCACAAGAATATCGCTATCTACATTGATAGTCAGGCTCCGCTAAAGGCGCTAGAGTCCTTCATCATCAAATCTGACATAGTCAGGAGCTGCCGCACAATGCTCAGAGCATTATGCACGCAGAACCAAATCAGATTGTGTTGGGTACCTGGACACTGTGATATTGAGGGTAACGAAAGGGCTGATGTTCTGGCCAAAACCGGAGCAGAGCTTCCACCTAATGAAACAATTGAGGGCTGGTCTAATACCACCAATATCCGTGGCCAAGAGAATTATTCTCGAGAATATTAAAAACAGGGCAGATCAGAGATGGTTGAATGTAGTAGGGTACAGGGTCTCAAAGGCTCTGTGACCTAAGCTAGATCGGAAAAAATCTGTAGAATTACTAAGGCTCAGCAGATCAAGGCTACGAATGGTAATAGGGATACTCTCCGGGCACTGCCTTCTAAGGAGGCACGCTATGAGATTAGGTCTAACAGATACAGACATGTGCAGGTATTGCGAAGACTTGCATGTCACAGAGGACATAACTCATCTCCTCTGTGAATGTCAAGCTATTGCTCGGTACAGGAGGAAATTCCTCGGTAGGTACTTCTTCGACAATTTGGAGGAGGTTGGCCTCGCAAACAAAACTGAAACAATTTTCAGGTTCTGTAGGGAAATTAATTGCTTGGGCGAAGTGTATTAGGTTATTTGACCGTTAAGGTTCCCCAAGGATGGCGATGGGTCCAGTATGGTGCCTAGTCCAATGTGATGGACTCACACCCTATTCAACCTAACCTAGCCTAACCTAGTACGTAAACGCATTGGTCTATTGGGGTTACCAACATGACAACTGTAAAAAGAAGTCCCCTCACAAAATTGTATCTGCCTAAGTTCATTCGTTTGGATGCTATCGTGTTTTCAACAGACAGAGAGGCACATGGGACTCCTTCTTGACGTTATGCAAATCAAATGAAAAATTGAATACATATAAATTATAATGTACATACCTTCGTGTGGAGGGTATAAAAAAAAATTGAATTTTAATGGCCATATGAAAATACAAAACCTGATGATATATACAAACAAAATCTAACCAAATCCTTTTATTAACGAAAAGGACTAACGCAGAGCGAATCTCAAACATTTTAGAAATAGTTTCACTATATCGGTTCCTAGAATTATCGGCTATCGTGCGGAAAATAGTTGGCTATCCCAGTATTGTATTTCTGTTAGATAAATTTAAGTACAATAACTTAGGCTCTCTCGCTTCGTTTAGGCGGGAGGGGTAATTACAAAAAAAATAATGTAAAGAAAATATTAAAAAACAATTATTGCAAAACTTATAATAAAGTAGGTACTATAGCAGTTTTCAATGCCAGTAATCTTTTCTTAATTGTCTATAATGCAAATCTGCAACTTTTCGTCTGTAATATGAAATTTTAGGCCAGAGGATATTGCTGAAGCATGTTGTTGACATTGGGTAAACTAATCACCCCTATCGTGGAATCCGCCGGGGGGAATTATTCACGGGAAAGAATAGTATGGTATCGTCGCATCTGCAAAGTGAACAGACAGAGTGAACCACGATAGGGGTGAATAAGATTTAAAGAAAGTTTGCATATACTCAACCTCGCACCTACTTCGTAATGCAACAGAGGCCCCAAGCAGGGGGTTGCACAATGCACATTTCAAGGTACAAGGGTAACAATTCGCGAGCGGTAGGTTCTGTTGCCCATGAAATTTGTACTCTAAGCGGAGCTATATCTATACACTATATATATAATAAAACTGTAGGAATTTTCTTTGGCTGTTAAAAACTCGAAAACTAATGGACAGATTTCGATGTAACTTTTTTTAAAATGTTGCTTAAAACTGTGAGACTGCGCTATGTCGTTTATAGCCACGTCCTTAGGAACAGTTTTTAGGCAAAAATGTATTTTTTGAAGCGAAAATATATACATACACATATACCTTGCTATAAATGGATGTTTATACCTTTGCGATCGTGCGACACGACAAACAGAAAAAAAACCACACTACGTATACCTCGCATTTGAAAAGGGTTTATTTGTTTTCGCAGTGAGTGCTATGGTCAGTTGTATACGTAGGTATGTATGTATATTATGATCGTATGCCCGATCCCGGTTGGTGATGGGGTGCGTGCTGCAGTATGGCATGGGGTATATTAATAATCCTCATAAGAGAAGAGACGTATAATACATTGGAACTAAGTCCACTTCACGAAAGTGGTTTTATTTCCCACTAGGTGGGAACTAAGTACCTCAGTGGACTTAGTTCTCGGGGACTTATTTCCCTGCACCGCTACCAGAGAAAATGTGGTTAATGGTCGATCTGCAGTGACAGAGGAAGTGAGGTGTGTCCTCATGGAGCTCTTCGTCTCCGCAGCAGAAATCATTGCGTGATTTTTTAGAAAGTTATGCCCCGTTAGGGTTAGAGCCCCTACCAGCTTAGACAGCGATGACCTGTCAAACTGTAGAAGTTTGATAGTTCGGCCACTGTCATACTCTGGCCAATGCTTTCGTGATACTTCACAGATCGTTAGTTCTTTCCACCTTTTGTTGGTTTTCATACGAATCTTGTTCTCGATCTCGACTCGTTCTCTCAGGTTGCTTGATGGACTGTAATGCTCTATCATGGTCCATTGTAGATCCCTCTCTTGCCAGTTCGTCAGCCTTCTCGTTGCCGGCTTTGTCACTGTGTCCACGGATCCAGCAGAGATTCGTGGTGTGCTGCGAGAGGAGAACGTTGAGCTCTTCGCAGCAGCGGTGAACTAGCTTAGATTTTATTTCAATAGCAGAGCAGAGACTGCTTTTAAAGCCGCGTGGCTGTCAATGAAAATGGTATCGTTACGCGGTATTGCCAACATTGACACCTGTCGGGCCACTTCCGCGATTGCCAGAACTTTTGCTTGGAAGACACTGCTGCTATCAGGGAGCCTGATTGAGCATTGTATATTTAGTTCCTCTGAGAATATACCGGCACCGGATCCACAGTCCATCATTGACCCATCCGTGTAGAGTAGATGGATATCGATTTCCTCTTAGTGGGTTCATTTGTAGTCCATTCATCCCTACTCGGAAACGAGCAAGAGAATGGTCTTTGATGGTAGATAGCGGTTAGTGTGGTGCAAAACGGTTTGACACATTCACACAATTCGATTTAGGTAATTTTTTTTTAATGTGTACTTCTCTTGGAAAAGACCAAGAACTTATATAATTCATCAACAGGTATGGTAGTTTCTTCTGCACTCAAATTATTGCGCAACTTACATTTATCTAACGTTTCAACATATTGAAAATAATTATTAAATTTTAATGAAATTGGAGTATGCCGGCCATTTTGTAAACAGAAAACAGGTGCGAAACTAGATACAGTAAACTAAATAAGCATATATTTTATTTCCACCATTGTCATCCGTAAATGTTAAAATGTGTCCGCATTTGTTTAAACATTGCTTTGTACACTCATATAGGCTACATAGTCAATGTACCTTACTTAAGTAATAACAGAGGCCAATATTAATATGAAATTAATTGTGATGCTAAGGATAACATACCATTGACCTTCGTCGTAAGATGACAAAAGAAAACGCTTAACAAACAATAATTTTAATTGACTGATATTAATCTATCCATAAACGTAATGGTCTTCCAATTACATTATAAATAGTATGCTCATATCCAAACCCCCTTATCTTCCACTTACTGGCATTGAATAATTGACACATTTTCTCCTTTTTCGGTTGATTGGATGTTGTTAAATTTCCGCAGGTGTCGACCCTATTTGTTGCTTTGTTTTATTTTCTATTATTATCGGGTTTGTCCAATTGTGATGGGCCTAACAAGCAACGGAAATCGAATCGACTCGACTGCTTTCTTCAAATGTGGGTGAGCTGACCTTTCTTTTTTCGCTTTTTCTTTTTCTTTGTGCGCTGCTATTATTTGCCGCGGCTTTACTCTTTTTAATCACAACAACAATAAGTAATATTGTTGAGATTATCTTTGTCTTCCATTGTTTTTTTTTTCTTTTTGGCATAACAAACAAAACCGACATAAATATTGTATATCTCTTATTAAATGCAAACACAATTATGTATTTTATTTTTTTCGATGTATCATAAATGCCCGTGTCTGCCTTTAAGTCATAGAGCCTAATATACAATTACAGTCTTCTTATTATAAACCTTTTTTTTCAGTTTATTTAACTCTTGCAATACATAATCGTATCTCTCATTTGTTTGTCGAAATCGAAAACACAAAACTCATTCAAAGAGAAAACTTAAGGTGAGATTTCATGTTTAGTAAATTGTATGCCGATGCCGAGGCACTTAATTCTTAAAGATTATGCTTGAAAACTTTTAAGAGCACAAGTAAATATCAAGAGTTGAAAAAAGAATTAATAATATACACATATCTACAATGAGACAATGGCTTTGGCTCTAACCCAGTGTTGTCACTTCTACCACAATGTGGTAGATCTACCACAATTTCTTAATATTTTTTCAATCTACCACAGCTACCACTGCACCCAAAAATTCTACCACGTTTTGTTATTCCAATGTTAAATATTTTATAGTTCTCTATGCTTTCATATCGATAAGAAAATGAAAGCGAGGCGCACTTTTCATGGATATTTTTATCATTCGTGTCGTCATTAACATCTTCAGTATACAGTTTCATATCCCAGCAAAACAGGCAATTTCCATTTCGTTCGCTAAAAAGATTTTGTTCCTTAGTGAGTTTGATTAAGAATTTCGAGCGATAGATTGACATTTGACGCCCTGGACATTGACGCCCTATGTTCGTGTATCCAATTAGTTTTCACGCGCGGTTTTGTATCCTTTCCAGTAGGTGCAATCGTGCAATGTGGTTTTCGGCGCACCAGACCAGATAATGGGGAGCTTACTCAAGTTTGGGGCGAATGAACGCCTTATATATTGTATAGCTAGATCAAAAGGGGTAAAATATTTCTTGCACCGTTTGAGGCAACCTAGACATTTCGCAGCGTTCTTGAAGACTTCGGTCGTTCTAACGACGTGTTTCATGGACACACCATAACGAAAATGGAAAGTCTTTCGGTTTCGAAAATATAAGGGCCATTCATTGGTAATGGCTGAAGGTTTGGTTTTTGCTTTAGGGATAGCAAACAGAATTGCGTTTTGGAAGCATTAAATAGGGTGGAGCTATTGGCTAAACCTTTTTTATAATGCTATCAAGGTCAGAATTTAATGCGCTTAACATATTTTTCCGTTCCACTTTTATGGCCGAAGAGCAAGTACGTTAGTCCTTGAATGAATATGAGAATGTAAGTCGGCTGTCATCAGCGAAGGAAAAAATTGGATTAGAAGTTGCAGACAAGAGATCATTTATAAAAATGAGAAAGACTGTCGAAAACAGAACGGAGCCTTGGGGAACACCAGCATTTATATGGTGAGTTTCAGACGTGAAACCATCCAAAACAACTTGAATTGAGCGGCCAGAAATGTAGTTTCTAATCCTTTGAATAAAAGTCGCATCGACCCCATAAGCACGCATTTTTGACAAAAGAGCTTTGTGTCAAACTCTGTCAAATGCTTTTGAAATATCAAGCGAAACAATCTTTATTTCACCAGAGTAGTGGAGAGATTGTTCCCGCTTTCCGGTGAGATAAGTCATCAAATCATCAGTGGATCTGTTGCCACGAAAACCGTACTGCCGGTCATTGAGAAGTTTCCGTGATTCGAGATATTTCATGAGCTGAAGATTTGTGAGTGTTTATATGACTTTAGAAAAGAACGGACCTAAGTGCTATGTAATTGGTGGGAGAAGAAGAACCGCCTTTTTTAGGGACGCGCTGGAGTTGTTTTCCACTTACTCGGAAAGAGTCCAGAAGAATAGGACAGATGATTATATTAATACCAGCTAATGAGAGTTCTAGGAGAACTTATCCGACCAGTGATTGCTGGGATCGCACATTACCTACCTATACATATTTGGTGATTTTTCTGTGACTAATTGTATTGGTGCATATAAACTTTAAATCTACCACCCATTTCTTAAATCTACCACTCTTTTTTCCTTCCAATCTACCACATTTTTGAAATCCCAAGTGACAACACTGCTCTAACCCCCTACAGATAAACTATCTTTTTCAAAGAAAACCAAAAAAACTAGCTTCAAAAGATATACATACGTAATCTATTGAATCTTAAGTGAATCTTCAGTAGACGAAAATATTTACTCTGTGTGTACCAACACGATTATCTATACCGTATTACCGTGTATCTACCTACAATAATAATCTATTTATCCAGTGCATCAATACCATGCAGAAGTTAACGTTGACTTGTGAAAATCAATTTCTCACTGGGTAAGATACCTTACCTACCCCTAAGGGGGAAAAAATATACTTCCATAGGAAATGCAGTGCAAATATTTTTTAAGTGCAAAATTTGTTTGCGTACGCTGTATGTATTTTAAAATATACGGAAGCAAACAAACTGTAGGTACTATATGTATTACGTTAACAACTTTAGACGTGACTGGAGCGGCATGCGAACAAGCACCTAGACACAATATCAATACTATCAATGACAGCGACAGGTCTATCTCTGGCAGCAACCGCAGCGGCCGGCATGGTTTAAAGACATTCACTTGAAACGTGAATTGGAACCAAAACACTTTCGCAATCTTAAATAACAGACTTTTCAGCTAAAAATTATATCCTTGTCGTAGCGTTCTCAATAGAAATTCAATGGTTCTAGATAGGTCTCACCGATGGAAAAACGCACAATATTAAAATACGATCAAACTTAACGTCAAAACTAAGGGTAGTATTCAACAATGCTGACCAATTAGAGCCCTGGTTCCCAAACTTTATGGGACGCTTAACAAAATAACTCTAATTTAACCCTTAAATGGCCAGTGTCTTTTTAAAGTTCCGTCCTCCAACATAGTTTTTCTTACACGCTCCTCTCACTGGGGTGTCACATACCCCAATCACAAAATTTAATTAAAAAAAAATATATATATATACATTATGTTTTCTAAAATGCAACTGAAGCATATGAATGCAATTTAAGCAATATTTTGTTGCAAACCATTGTTAACGGAGTGCATAAATAAATGAAATGCATGTAACGGAATGCAATTTTTATCTATTCCATTCGACACAATTCAGCGAGCGATGATCTTCGCACATAGGCGTGACATGTCACACACACTAATTGGGTGATTAAATTTCGCATCAGATGCCAACCGCGTCTTTCAGGTGCAATCGAACGTCATTTGTAGCCCGATTTCCCTTGCAGTACCTACCGTAAAAATTACGTTTTTGTGGAAGAGGCAATAACTAAATAAACCTAAATCAATTTATTTGTATCCTGCGTAACTATTTTTATTCAAATGCTGAATCAATGACTAGAATACAAAATTATAACATTTAAAACCTTTATTTACAAGCTGAAAAAAATACTAACAGAAACTTCTCACTGGGGTGTAGTATGATACCCGATACAAAATATCACAGCAAAATTATATATGTACATAAAATTAAAATTGCTCAAAACATCTTCCAACTATAACAGAATATGTTAAACTGAATTTACATAGCCACGGCATGGCGAACAAAAAATTGTAACGGTAATGGAAGGGTTAAACTTTTTTTGTGGGGTATCTCACACCCGAGTGGGAGGACGGAAGGTTAAAGATACAACCATTAAAAAAAATATTTCTCTGTTTCTCTGCTTAAGATTTTGGTTTTATTTTATTTTATTATCTAATGTAAAAAAATAACAGCTGAAACTTTAAAATTATACATTAACTATTTACAAAATAACGGCATTTTTATTTTTTAACAAAAACAAACATTTTTTCTTTATTTAATATTTTTAATAATTGGTAACCCTACTATGATAAAAAAAATTATTAGAGGCTGTAAATACATGATGTGAGGTGGTATTCACTTATTTGAGCCTAATATTTACAAGAGTTGTATCTTTAAAGATACACTGGGCACTGCGGCCTCTTTCATGATTTCGGTTACATTTTGCCTGTTTCTGCATTTGTAGTGAAATTAGATTAAATCATTACGAAGTATGCACGGAAGTTTATTTTATTCTACAAATGCATTAGACCAAGAGCCCTCAGCAAATTTTGGCTGCGAGATATAATCGAAAAAAAGTAGATGGGTTGAAGGATGGGGTGAGGCTGATGCTATAAACCAAAGTCTTGCACCTGATGGTCGTGGCTTTAGTGAGTAATACTATGTTGAAAACCCATGTTTATTTTTAAAACTGAGATAATTTATATAACCAGTCAATGTTAGTTTTAGTGTATGGAGCAGGGGTTCCCAATCTTTTTCATACTGCGTCTCCCTAGAGAGGTTGAAATATTTTTGCGACGCCCTTCTAAAAACAGAGATATGTGAAATTGATCTTACTAAAGATTCACTAAAAGGTTTTTCAATAAGGACTGGTAAACGTTGAAACATCGTTGTCCCTCATATTTATGGCAATTTTGCTTGTTCACATACCCGCATTCATTTAAAGCTGCGCCTCGTCGGTAAACATGATTTTTCGGCCAAAATTGGGGTTCTCTTCCAAACGGTCTGAAGCCAAGTCAGCGAACAAAGAACTTTGAAGTCCTGGATTAGTTGAATCTTGTACTGGCGTAAGCCCAAGTGCCGATGCAAAGTCCGCCAAGTTGGAATCTGCGAACGGCCGATTTCTTATGCACGTCGAATTGACTGCCTCGAGTTCTCCTGTACACTCTCATGGACCACGGCAATGCTCCCGGCTGGCAACGACACATACCAATTGGAAAACCCACATTTAATTTTAAGTGCCAGACAAATACGAGTGACAGCCACGAAGCAAGTCCGACTGGAAATGCGGGAAACACAAACGCGCTTAATACTCGACTATTGGATTTCGCTTCGACCTTGCTCTTAGTAAAGAGAAACGTAATGCTTTTCCTTTGTTCGGACGGAGTGTAAAAATAAAACTTGCGAGTTTGCGACGCCCCAGGAAAATCAATCCCTGATCACTAATATGTGGGTCCAAGACCATTTGAATGTGGCCAGCGTCATAACAGACCAATTCGAAATTCTCAAAAAGTCAGTTTTCGAGATAATTGTTATAACCAAAAATAATGTATACAGAAATATTGGTAATACTACCCTGATCACTAATACGTGGGTCAGACTTTTTAAAGTTAAAAAAAAAGTTTTCGAAATACATAATTGAATAAAAAAAGAAATAAACAAATAAAACCATCTCTGGGGTCACAAATATATAAATATACAAATGCATAATATTTCTAAGACCATATATTTTATGTCCCAGATAATTTATGCATTCAAATAAACCAATCTGCTAATATGTACAAACAGCTTGCAAAAAAAATTAACATAAAAACGAAAAAAGATATATTTAAGGATACAACCAAAAAGTCAAAAAAGTTTTAATATTTTTTTTAACAAAGGATTTGTTGTCGTTTACTTATAACATATTTTTTCCGTCAAAATCGACTTCCTTGGGCATTTAATGGTTAATGGAACCCGAGTACCCGACATTTAAGGCTGGGTGTTCGAGGGTATATGATTTTTCGCCCCGATGGGGCTTGCAGGGCTTAAGAGATAATTGATTGCAGTAAACGGCTTTCGACAGTAAATAAATAGACGCTGTTAGTGACCGTCTTAGAATTTTAATTTTTTGACTTTTATGTACCATAAAGTCCCAAAAACGTCATTTTTTGGGTGTTTTTTTTTTCGCCCCGGTGGGGCAATATCTAAATGGAACTTTTTTATTTTTTTTATGATTTTATTTTATAGTTAATGGGTTTAATTAGTTAGTGACCGTCTTCGAATTTTGATTTTTTGAGTTTAACTATTATAATCTGCAAATTAAGGTGACCAAAAGGAAACTGTGTTTGTAGAGCAACCAGAACTTATTTTTGTCAGCTTTTCAAAACAGAATAACATTCAAACATTTATGTATCCGTTCATTGAATACAAATTAAAAATTTAGTTTATAAAATAGTTAAAATTGCATTTTGAAAAGTTAACAATTTAACAGCAGTTTCATTTTTGTTTCAGAACTCACGCTCACATATGCAATGTAGTTCACAAAATATTCGACACAGCGCTAATCGTTTTCTCTATAATTGTGCTCTCTCGCGAGAGTCTGTAATTTGCAGATTGTTGTTTTGCCGCATTCGTTGCCACTGGGATATGGAGAAAACAAGTTTGGTTGGATCCTTTTTTTGGTTTTCTGATAGATACATACTAATTACTTAATAATATTATTGTTGTTGTTTTAAGTCAATCGATCGAGCATTGTGATGTGAGTGAGGCATAGAGGCAGATTGGATAAATATCATCGTAGACGTTACCTACAAAACGGTACACGTACGTAACATAATTAAATTATGAATATGATAGGGAAATCAAATCGAAATGAAAAAATATATTGAGAGCGGAATATTTTTAAGGGATGATGAATGATGGTTGATATGGATTGAGGGCTTGTGAAGATTTGAGAATATGTATGGGAGTGGCAGATGGAAGGTGAATGATGATTTTTTTATTATGAGTTGAGTTCAAATCAAACTACCTAAATGCAATTTTGGGTTATCGTAAATAAAATACCTACTGTATGAGGAAAGGGGTTGGTTGCTTTGCTGTTCCCTATTTTAGGCCGAACTTTTCAAAATAGATTAGTGGTTGTGTGTTTTAATATTTTGAAAATTATTGTGTGTAGTATAAGTACACAACATCCGCTTTTATTGGTGATATTGAAATGGTCATCTATTCATAAATCATAATGATTGGTCAATGTTTTGCATATACTGTCGTGAAATGCGAATAAACCACTTTTTATGCATTTATAAACAGAAAATTCCATATTTTATTATTCCAAGATATCCTCCTCTTGGAATAAGGTTAAGTTCGAACGAATTTTTTATTCGCTACTTTGTGGAACGCGATTTAAATGATGTGGATTGTGAATAGACTGACAATTCGCGCCAGGGTGTATTCGTTCGCGGCAAAAAGTTTGGAATTCGAAATTTCGTTATTAAGACTATTTTTAAACTTGTTTTCTTAGTATATTTTGATGGAACAATTAATTATCCTCCTCTTGGAATAGTAAAATGTGAAATTTTCTGTTCATAAATGCATCAAAAATGGTTTGTTCGCATTTTAGTAATTCGTTCGCTCGCTCTCATGTGAATAGTCCTTTAAGATCGCAGTTCGTATATGATTGCAAGGGAGCTTGGCGAGTTCGCGCAGTGCACATTAAATTTAGTTATTAATACATACTCAATATCTATCTACGTACTAGCATGGCAGTCACACCCGGCTTCGTTCATGTTATTTTTATACCCTCCATAGAAAGGTATATTCACTTTGTCATTACATTTGTAACGCCAAGAAGGATTCACCGGAGACCCTATAAGGTATATATATTCTGAATCAGGATCACATTCTGAATCGATTTAGCCATGTCCGTCTGTCTGTCTGTTGAAAACACGATAGCGTCCAAACGAATCGACATAGGCGAATGAAATTTTGTGAGAAGACTTCTTTTTACTGTCGTCAGGTTGGTATTGAAAATGGGCTATGTCGGTCAAGTAGTTCTGGTACCTCCCATACAAAGCCAATAGTTGACCCATATATCTCTGTCTATTGAAAGCACGATAGCGTCCAAACGAATCGACTTAGGTGAATGAAATTTTATGAGAGGACTTTTTTTAACCGTCGTCAGGTTGATATTGAAAATTGTCTATGTGGGTAAAGTATTTCTGCTACCTCCCATACAAAACCACTATTAGACCAAAGTCTGTCTATTGAAATCAGGATAGCGTCCGAACGAATCGACTTAGGTAACTGAAATTTTATGAAAGGTCTTATATTTATGGCCTTCAGTTTTCTATTAAAAATGGTCCATGTGGGTCAAGTAGTTCTGGTACCTCCCAACCAAAACCAATATTAGACACATGCGTGTACCTACCTATACAATACATACAGTGGAGGGTATCAAAGCATCGGCCAGGCAGATGATAACACTTTTACTTGTTTTATTTCCGCATGATGCTGCCGTATATCTACAAAATTGATCTCATTATAGTCATATCCTCGGCCATATCTCTGTAGAGTGAAGATAATTACAATAAGTAATTTTTCTCTTCTAAAGGGTGGAGGGGGATAATTAAAAAAAAATGCCAAAAATGCCAAAAACTATTATTAGTTTTTTTTTTAAACACTATTTGGGAGTAGTACAATATATGTACATATAGGACATACATATGTACATATATCCATCCATCAATCGGATGGAAAATATGAATTTTCCTATATAAACTTTGATGAAACTTGAGTTTGGCTCTTACCATTTGGGCTAGGCGTCCCCAATCAGTCAGGACAAACTTTTTATTAAATTAGATAATCCATACCTACATCCATAAATGGTGCGAGCAGGGCTGCAGCCGTTTGTTTTTGGATAGAATTTATATTCTATATAAATATATAATATGTAGATATACTAAAAAGGAACCCAAACCCAATAACAAACTAGCCCTAACAGGTTTTTATAAACAGCCAGCATAAAATGCCAAAAAATAAAAGCTAAGGTCAGGAATGAAAATTTGTATACATATTATGGATTTTGGATATTATTATTAAAATATTTCGATTTCTGCTTACGATTGCGATTGTACGTCGCTCAGTGCTGACTTCAAAGATTTTGAAAAAGTCGCAAAAAAAAGGGGATTTGCGTAGAAAAAGGGGCAATACTAATTTGCCCACAAATGTCAGAAAAAAAACGAGGGAGTTCACTAAAGTAAAGTGGCTTACGCATATTTTCATCTCGTTCTATCTTATTGTTGCATTGAACATGGTTATAGCTAAATTGTTAATGCCAAAACTTATGACAATAGGACATAAATAGCTAATAGCTGATACCTCTGGCTGATAGAAAATAGACGCATTCAGATCCCAATTAATTGTGAAGTAGTTTCGTGAAGCATTTATTATGTCACATTTCGTATTTCATACAAAAGGGTGTTTTTTTTTCCAAAATGGGAAGAACTATCAACGAAATACAGAAAAGGGACAAATATGGACAATTTTGGAAAAGTCGTCTCATTGGGGATAGAAAGAAAAAAGGGCCAAAATGCAACTTTAGTCGCATAAAGTCAGCCCTGGTCGCTATGACGAAAGCGATATTAATAAGTGTGCGTTAGGAAATTATATATCACACTTTTGGTTTCAGTGTATTAGATAAACAACGTTTGCAGCAACAGGAGCAATAGCAACAGCAAGCACAGCCTGTCCCTTTCCCTTCCCTTTGGTTGTTTTGATTTATTTTGTTGTGCAGACAATTTTGTTTTATTTTTATTAATTGAGCTGAGCGAGTCTGCACTCTGCACCAGCGTTGCCACTGTTGGACTCTTTTTTCGCAGTAGATTCTCTAGAAAAATGCAGTAGATTGAATTTTTTTGCAGCAGATTTTTTTTTTTTTTTTTTTTTTCAAACCAAACCAAGGTAAATTACAAAACATAACATAAACAGTACAAAATTAATAAAGACAAGTATTTAAACAAAACAGAAAAATGCATTAATATTAATGAACATGGAATATTGTTCATCTTCATTGCCTATTAAGTTTTTCTATGTCATCATCATAAAAAGGAAACAAGTTTAAAATAGGCAATATCGACGGTATAGGTACTGCCTTCCACTAGGTACTAACGTACCTCAGGGTTTCAGCCTTTCATCATTAAAATTAAAACGATTTTTTATCTGTTGACAAGCCCCAATAAAAAATTGCAGCACGAAAAATCACATCAAGCTAGAAAATATTTGTTCAAAATCGAAGTATTAATTTGACCTGTTGTTGTTCAAAGACATCTTTTGCTGAAACACTTTCCTTCGACAATTTAAGCCAGGAAAACTCCCACATTGGCTTGTGTTTCTGTTTGTATTTTATCTAGATACTATTTTGGATTTGGCTTCCTCATTTAAGCTTTTACAAAAATGCAGTAGATTTAATTTGGTGGCAGTAGATTTAAATTTTGAAAAAATGCAGTAGATCTACTGCAATTGCAGCAAAGTGGCAACGCTGCTCTGCACTCTGCAGTCACAATTGTGATCTTGGTAAGGGAGGGTGTACTCGGCTATTTTAAATTCTGTGCACTAATACATGTAAACACGTTTACTTGAGCACAGAGTTCGTAGCTGAGGGAGACCCACCCTTAATAAGAATAATAAACCGTTTTTAGGAATATTTTAAACAAATTTATATGAAGAATGAAACTGTTTCGCTGTTGTATTAATAATTTTTAAAGTTTGGTATTATACCCGACAGTGTTGTATACCTAAATGTGTAGATATAGTTTTTGTGTGAGCTGAAAAGCCTGTTTTGCAACGATTATGTTGTAATAAAAGCGAGCAACGTAAAGGTAGCCTTTTTTGGCTTCCTCGGGGTATTCACTTGTAAGACCAATCCGTTCAGTGAATCAAATAGTATCTTAATGAACTCCGAAGTTCTATGAGTGATTCCTTCTCCAGGACCGTCAGCGTTGCAGGATGACTTCCATTGACAAATGGATTTTACCCACTCAATGTCAATATCTGTTGACATTTCTAATGTCCAGAGATGACATTTTAAATTTAGTAATAGATAATAGTAGTAATAGTAATTTACCTTAACTGATGTGAAACAAACTAAAAAAAATAAAGAATAAACGCGATTACCAGTTTATGCGTCCTAGTATCTACTTGGATCATATCGATATCATTGGTCCAATACTCTGCAGAATTATTAACGGTTCCCTATCTACCAGTAAATTCCCTGAAACCTGGAAAGAGTCTTTGATAACACCAATTGAAAAAATAGCTAATACAGTGAAATGTGAGGAGTTTAGACCTGTGAACGCCATGCCATTGTTTGAAAAGATTTTTGAAAAAGTGGTATTCAAACAATTGTACGAGTATTTTGAATGTAACGGTTTTATAATGGACTTACAGTCTGGTTTTCGAAGGGGCTACTCATGTGAGACTGCCATCAATTTAGTTATTACATCGTGGAAGGAAGAGCTAGCGGTTGAGACTGTTAGTAGAAATATTCTAATTCTGAAAATGAAAAAATACGGTGTTAAAGACGAGGAATTAAAGTGGTTTGAATCCTATCTAAAAAATAGAACGCAAAGAGTAAAAGTGAACGGAAAAATGTCAGAAGGAATTGGAGTAGAATTTGGTGTGCCTCAAGGATCGGTCTTGGGGACTCTATTGTTTACGATCTACATAAACGATCTTAAGTGCGTTTTAAAATATAGTAAATTGGCTTTGTTTGCGGACGATGCAGTTGTTCACATCTCCGGTAATAATAATGATATGGACAGTAAAGTAAAATTGCAGAAAGACTTAGACTCTATATAACAGTGGCTTAATGAAAATAAACTTAAACTAAATATTGGAAAAACAAAGTTAATGGTGCTGAACGAACGAGGTGATGACATCGATATTAGGATAGACAATGTATCAATAGAAAGAGTAAATGAAATAAAGTATCTAGGTGTAGTTTTAGATCAAAAGTTATTGTTTGGAAATCATGTTGATTATATTTGTAAAAAAATCTCCAAAAAAATAGGATTTATGAAGAGAATTAGAAATCAAATTTCTACTATCAGTGCAATAAATATATATAATGTTATTGTAAAACCACACTTTGAATATTGTTCAACTATTTTGTTTTTATGTAAGGAGAGTAAAATATTAAGACTGCAAAAATTACAAAATAAAGCAATGCGATGTTTACTAAAGTGCAATAGATACATGTCAATCAGTTATATGTTAAATTCGTTAAAGTGGCTATCTGTAAAACAGAGAATAATAATGAATGTCTTAGTGTTTGTATATAAGATAGTAAACAATGTAATGCCAAAATATTTATTCGATTATGTTCATTTTATTAGAGATTTACAATCATATACACTAAGAAATCGAAACGACTTAAGACTTCCAAATTTTTTAAATGCGAACACACATAACTCTCTTATATATAAAGGTTTTAAGTTATATAATAGCTTGGACAGCCAAATTAAAAATCAAACCAGCCTAAATGTATTTAAAAGATTTGTGATAGATTTTGTTAAATCCAATTATTAATTAAAAAGAAAATCAATTATGTATAAACTTATTATAAATGTAAATAGTTTAATCAAACTAAATAAATAAATACAATACAATACAATATCTTCCAGAAAATTAAAATGTGGGAAAAAAATGTAATATGTGGATATTGTATGTTATTGCCCTTTTCTGGGCAGGCAATCCTGAAGTGTAGTTATTTTTTTATATGCCAATGTATTGTCCTATTTGGAAAACAGTCAGCTCCTACCGAAGTTCATACCTATAACCTGGCTTAAGCTTTGCCTGGGATGTCAGAATGAACGGAGGAGTACCCATTTATTCGCACATCTTGACACTCCAGTCAAATGTTCTATTTTAACTTTGGGTAATTTGACTTTTTTGGACGCAATGGTGCAGTGGTAAGTATGTTGCGATAAGCGCCACTAATCGAAGGTGGTCAAACTTCACCACGAGCTACATCACGAAACAGATCTGGCGCCCATGCTGGATCTTAAGCGCTCCAACAATCTTGTAAAACAAAAAAAATCTAACATAGGCATATTAGTAGGTGTCATCACCACGGGACACTGCATTATTGGGAGACGTGCTCTCAGGCTGGGCCTCCCCTCCAATGATTTCTGTAAAAGCTGCATGGACGAGGAGGACAATTCTTCACCTCCTATGCACATGCCCTGCCTTTTCAACCTAGTATGTTGGCTAGGTTAGCAAGGGGTCGGAACCTCTAACAAACACTTATTACGTTTAAAGGTTTTCTCAACTGCGCCACTTCTGGCAAACGTCTGACAAACATCCGAAAATGTCCTGAAAAAGAGTCACAATTCAGCCGATCGGACTCCGAATTAAATTGTAGGCCTAAAAATAAAAACTCACGCAAACGAATGGTTTGAGAAGCTAGTCCGTCCAAGTGTCCGGTAAGGACCCAAGATATACATAATATCACGATAGATAGTTGCGCCAAATATTTACACTTTTTTAACTTTCACATGGACGGAAATTTAAATGTATTTACATGGACAAATTTTGTTTAATAGACAAATTGGAATAATACCTACCTCTTTTTGAGATTATACATTTTTCTACACTGAAAATACCTAAAGTTTACTATTCTATAAATTGACTTACACATTTATCTGATTTTAGTAGTTTTTTTTGTGTAGAATGCATAGTTTCAAAAACGAGATTCGCGGCAAACCTTACAAGTACAAGTACATTCTACTTGACTAATCTGTTTTACATACATTGCACAATTAATTACCTTTCTTTTCGATCTAGCCATTCTCTGATCTCTAGAATTTTCAGCCTCACCAGGTGGACGTTTTCCCCAAACAGCTAACGCAATCCTTGTATATGTGAAAATTAGTACACAAAGTGGTATTACAAACTGCAACGTTAAAAGTGCCATTGTGTAATAAAAATTCTGTTCATTCGATGGCCAGTCTTCACGGCAAATGTACCTAAAAGAAAGCGTATTGAGAAAAAAATGCAATGAAGAAGTAAATTGACATGCATACCTATCACATTGAAAATGCCAACCGTCGGGTTGGGCTAATTTCGAAACAATTGGAATAGGGAGTGCTGTCATCAGTGCTATTAACCAAACACCAGCTATTATACATTTCGCATACCTTAAATAACAAGAATGGTATAGTTTAAATTATTGCTTGTATATTTTCCTAGTTAATACTTATTTGAAAATGTTTTTGAAAATAAATAAAAATCGTTTTGTCATTTCAAAAAGCTACTATATGAAACCTATAACTCCACCTAGTAGGGTGTAGGTAGGAGGTAGCTATATAGGTACAATTTATATATCAAAGTGCACTGTAGTGTAATGCCGCAACCAAGTTCTCAAGTAAAAACACATACACACTTTTTACAGAAACAAACTGAGGCTGTTTTCGACTCCCCTCTATAACTTCAGAACCAATTGAGTCAAAAACTCCAAACTTGAAGCATTTACCAAGCTCAATGTTTATCTCACCAAATTCTAGCAGTGTTCTGTAACAGTGGTTCTCAACGTACAGGACTTCAAAAATCACAAAAACCGTAGCTGACCGACTCACACTTAGATGATGAACATTAAAATTATGAAGCACTTCCTGCCATCCTAGAATCGTAAAATTTGGCAGAATGCTAGATCATGTGGTGCATACGATGGGATATTTTATATTCTTCAGGGGTGTGGTATACGCGCACATTTCAAAATGGGTTATTATTTATTTGGGCCTCTTCCGATTGTTGAAATTCGAGCAGGAATTGCAGTGTATAGAAAGGCAAAAGTTAAAATTTTTATATTCTCCATTCATTCAGTTAATTTTGCGCTAGATTGTAAACTTTCACAGAAAATGCTATTTCACAATATGTGCTAGAGTAGATCTCTGCAACTGCTGAAATGTCAGTTTTTGTACAGGGTTTTTCAATAAGAGCGCTACAAAAGTTATTTTAAATAAAACAAAAACGGTTTTGGATATCAGTGAAATTCTTTATTCCTGTGAAAGTACGTTCGATGCCATTATGTATGGAACTCCATTTCTATTGCATGGCCACCACGGGCACGCTTGCAGAAGTCCAGGCGCTGAACCCAATTTTCGACGGTAGAGAGACGGTCACAGAGATGCCCAAGGCTTGAGAACGACGTATGAGAGACACATTTGGGCTTTCTTCAAATGAAGCCTCAGCGGCAGCAATATTCTCGACACTACGGGCACGTCTTTGTCTCACTGGCACGGGAACATTTTTTACTGTGCCTGTGGATTCAAATTTTTCCACTAGACGCTCAATTGTTGATCTGCTAGGACGATTAAGTTAAGACGACCATAAATTGGACGTAGCGCTCTTAACGTTGACTCGTTGTTGGCTCGTATACCTTTTCATCAAGAAATGGCAAAATTTACTGAAGAGAAATGTCAAAAGAGCGGCAAGAAATTCGGCGTCGTTTGCTGTCCCTGTCGCTCTACTTTTGTAGCGTCCCTGTTGAAAAACCCTTTATAATGGAGTGTGGCATGCCGCTAGTCATCTAGCGATCAATGCAACGCGGCTATTGTGATTTTCTTTTAACATACCTAATAAAAATGAATTAAACAATTTCTTTTTTCCAATTTAATGTATCGTGGTCGGTGGAAATTTGAGTTCAGTGAAAAGGGAAAAATGGCCACGTTTCGTGGGAAAAATAAAGAGAGAGTCCTAAGAACACTGCGTGGCAGCCAAAGGTACTCTCAGACTACGAGAGAACAAAATTTGGAAGCCCGAGTCATTCGGTCACTTACGCATACTTCACATCTTTGATCAGAGCGGCCTCATGCCACTCATAGACTACAAGAAACCGGGGTATGATTTTGACAAGAATTTTACAGTCTATATACGGGATAGGAAGGACTGGCTCTCCCCGAGTACTGTCATAAAAAGTATACCCATCTTCTCAGATGGCTCAGAGCCATACCGAATGGCAGACCAGCAGCGTTTTCTAGGCGGAGATCTACGCAGTTAAGAAAGCAGCCCAAACTGCCTTAGCGAGGGAACTTCCAGCAATGGAAATCACCTTCTGCGCGGACAGCCAAGCATCCCTTAAAGCGATTAACTCCAATATGGTAAACTCCAAATCCATAAGCCATTAGTGCCTCTTGGCATTGAGAGCATTAAACCATCACTCAGTAAGGTTGTGCTGGGTTTCTGGACATGTTGGTATGGAAGGGAGCGAGGCAGTAGATAAACTGGCCAGATGCGGCTCTGAAATAGACGTACTATCTGCTGACAGAGAAGTATTACCAGCTTTCAACGCAGCTAAGGGCTTCATTGACAATGTCACATTAAACTTGGCTGAGGAACGATGGAACAACACTCCCGGTTGTACTATAACTCGTAGCTTGTGGCCCGCAATTGACACTAAAAGGTCAAAGATCCTAACATCTTTTGTTAGAAACCAAATCAGAGTGTTCGTTGGGGTAATAACCGGACCCTGCATATTTGTGAACATGGCGAAAAGACTATAGGTATATTCACAAATGACTTCTGCAGAAGTTACAGAGATGATGAGGAAATAGAATGTGTGGAACATCTCCTGTGTCACTGCCCAGCCATTCCAGAACGCCGCCACTCTTGCATAGGAGCACGGTTCTTAGAAGGCTTGGAAGATCTAGCAACGATATCTCCTCTATCAGATTTAAAAAGATTCGTCAACGGATGCGCATGGTTTTATTAAATGCATATCCTATCATGTACTGCAAAAGGGTACACAATGGGCCTCAATGGCTTCTGGGTGAAAATGAAAATTGTTTCTACGGCAAACTGCCCCTCTAGCTTACTCTAACCTAACGAAATTTATTTTGAAATATGTAATTACATCAAACGGCATATATGGCGACCGCAGATGCAGTTAATTATTATTTTTGATTCCTATGAAATCTTACTTTCGAATTTTTATGTTTGATTTATAAATTTACACATCAGAATATATAGCTATATATATAACAATCTTAATGAACTTGTTTAATTCCGTAAATTGGGTCTGCAACTATACAGAATGGCTTTAATTAATGTAAAGGGTTATATTCAGACTCAAATAACATTCGCCAACAAGTCGTATTTCGGAAAATTGTTGAGGGAATCACACAGTTCTTGAATATGAAATACTATATATACAATACGGTGCAGAGGTGCGAAAGGATTCAAAGCTAGAATAATTATTTCAAGTAAATATTTGCATACCTTACTGCAAATTAATGGACTATAAAATTCAGTTTCATGTAGAGCAACTCCAAAGCATTGTCCTGCTAAATCAATGAAACTGTAGCTGTAGCATAAAATATTGTGTGGAATAATAACCTTCCCCGAGATACATTCGGCATCCGGTGATTTGTTAAGTAATGGCGAACTGGGAACGGATGGGGTTCTATGTTATCCAGTTAGGTACATCTGACTGAAGTACGAATACGAAACCGCCAATTTTGGGATGAAACCACTGTTTATAATAAAGGGTAGGTATTTCATTAAGAGTGCCCTATTTTGTGTTTTCTAATTTGAACGCTTGTGTTTAGATTAATTAAAATATATATTTCGGGGTAGAGATCTTTCATAACATTATTCAATTATACAAATTTGCACGCTTCAATAAAGTTTGCAATTTTTTAAAAAGTTCACGTAGGTACAGTTGTTTTAATTCTCAGGAATAAAGTTAATTTTTGGGTCAACAGCCAACTTACTTCATTGTGCGAATACACAGGAATTGAAAAATACTACGGACAAGATTAAGTTCGATACGTAAATGCAGTCACAAAAATAAATATATAGGTACTCGTAAGAATTGGTTGACAAAATGGAAATTAAGAGCGGATAGATTTTATAAGAATGCAATTCAGCAAACTACTGAAGGCCAATAGGTTAAACTAGAAATCCACAAACAAAAGTGGTAGGTACGTTAAAAATGCATGTGCATCACAAGTAAACTTTTCCTTCTGTACAAAGCACAGGTTAGACAAGGCCTGGAATATTATTCCCATATATGGAGCTCGGCCCCAAAACATTCACTCAACCAACATACTTGAGACGAGCAGTTCAACTTATTGGAGACCGTACACTCACATCGAATCTACAACTGTTGGTGCACAAAAGACAAGCCGCTGACCTTTGCGTCCATGGTTGATGTTCCGAGGAACTCAAAGTCATTATCCCTCCAAATGCGACTTTTGGGCGCCCCACAATACAGGCAGTTAATGGTCATGACATGACTCATGACCATATACAGTTCACTTGACAACCGCGAGGACATCAATTTTCCAAAACTCCTTGTTACATGACAAGCAAATTTTATAACTCGCTTCCTGGGGATATATTTCCAGAAGACTCCAATTTGCAGCAATTTAAGAGAACAAACAAAACATACATCTGCGAGCATCTCGGGGCGCTGATGAAGCGTTTATAGGTTCGCCTTTCCCGGGAGAATTATTAAAAAAAAAAAAAACAAATAAATTGCTCGCGTTTTTCGGAATTTTCTATTTTTCCATTCGAAAAGCCATTCCAACTGCACAGGAAATTTCATACAAAAAATCTATTTTCGATTTTTCCAATTTCCTGACCTTTCCGGAGGGTTTTCCCAAAATTTTCTTTCGTAAAAGCCTTTTCCTGGCAATTACGAACAACTGAAAAGAAGTTGAGCCAAATCAGCCCAGTTGTTCTCAATTGATGAATTACTATACACTTTTTACACAATTTTTATACAATAAGTACAATTATTGGCACCCCTAAGAAAATTGTTTCAACTTTGATCAACTATAACCAGCGATGCCAAACCTAGCCCAATTGTGAAATTCTAGCACTGTCCGATTCGATCTAGCACTGTAAATTGACCTTTTAGCACTGTGTTTAATTTATATTTTCAAGCATTACACATTTAATTATTGCTGTAAAACTGTTTTTCTGTGAAAGTTTAGTTAATCATTTGAAACTAAAATTTTGTTTCTGTATTTTGTACGTCAAAAACGTCAAAACAGTGTAGATATATAGTAAAGTCGCTTGGTCTAGCCCTGAACTAGCCCTGAAATCACATTTCTGGCTTTAAATCACAATTTTGAGTTGGCATCGCTGACTATAACATTTTCATTTATAGAGTGATTTGAATCTGTTGTATACTACAACTAATTAAAGACGTTAACCCTAGAATGCATAAGGGGTGCGTTCGCACCCCACTCCAAAATTAAAACGGTTATATTTTTAAAGTAAACGTAGTTATTTTTGAAGAGTGCTATGACTTTTATTTATATCGTTATTTTATTACTTTACACCTGAAAGATTTTAGTGCATTTCCTCTCTCTGGACTGTGGATAACTTGGTCACTGGGGTGTGCTGGCACCCCATATGTGTCACTGTAATTTTGTTTTTGAAAGACCAGTGAATAATTTTTTTTTTTAATTTTTGGAACTCTAGCATGGTAAGTTAATGTAATGAATCATTTCAGAATTACATTACAAAATGTTCCACAATTGCAGTATCATCGAAAAAGTGCTTCGGGAATCAATGAATCAATGGAAGGCGATCTACAGCATTGCGAGGATATTTTATTAAGAGAACCTCAAAAGAAGATTCCAAAGCAGGAAGGCACTTTTTATGTCCTAGGAGACGTGATAAAAAGACAAAAACGCCGTGCAGTAGTTGCCAAAGGCACATTTGCCCAGACCACCGCTGCGAAGTATGCCATAGCTGTCTATATGTTGAAAAAGAAAGCATTAAAAATATGCGGGTAAGACCTACATACAAAATCAAAACTCTTTACATATACTTATGTTGCCATATATGTCTCCTTTCAGAAACAAGAAAAAAATTGGGAGATTCAAGCTTAAAAAGCTACATTTTCTTGGATTTTTTTTAAACACCATATGGTCACACCACTTACATAATAACCTCTGGGGTGGGATTCTGTAAAAAAACGAAACGAAAAACGCTTTCGCTTTTCAAGAAACGATAAAAATCACGCGAAAGCGAAAGTTTGGTTCATGTAACTCCTTTCGTTTGTTTCTTTCTCTTCGCAAGCGTTTAAGAAGCAGTGTAGTTAAAATTGCATACATTTTGGGTCATTTTTACAGTTTGAGAAACTTTTATTTTTGACAGCAGCACCTAAATGTATGTTTTTGCGCCTTTTGCTTTTCTGAATCTATATTGATTATAATAATAATATTTTTTAAAATACTTTCCTTCCATTTTTGGTTACAATTAGAAGGAAGGCAAATAAACGCGAGAGAACGGCAATAAACAAAAGCACTGAGATTTGTCTTCTCCTCTGTTCTAATCACCAGTTGGCGGACATATTGCTTAGTTGCCGAAAGAAGTTGTTATATGGTCAATCGACAAATCCAAATGCAAGGGTCCATTTTCTAACTGGGGAAAGCAGAAATGTCTCCCCAAGTGGATTATGTACGGAGAGTTGACTGTTATAATTCAAACTGAGTCTGATGATGAATAGTATAGTTTGAAATATCTATCATTCCTACCAAAAGTTATTGCAGTTGCCTCAACAGTAATTCACAATTAGGATTATTTTGGCTTAATTGAGCCAACTACTACTTTCCATTCCACACAAAGTAGTCATGAGCCGCATCGCCATATTGAAGACACACATCATTTATATAGAGCACAAACAATCACTGCTCCAGAAATGTTTATTTCTTTTGACACAATAATTGTTAGAAATAGCTGCAAATGCGCTTAAACTGTTAAAATAATCAAATAAATTGAAAAACGTCAATGAATAAGCTGTCGTTGATTTCCTTTCGCACGGAACGAAAATGGCATTCGTTTTCAGAGTTACATGAAGCAAAATAAACGAAAACGAAATGGCTTTCGTTTTTTTGCTTTCGCGCAAACGAAAATTCCTTTCGTTTTTGTAGTTACATGAAGCAAACCGTTCGTGTAAACGAAAACGATTGAACGTTTTCATCTTACAGAATCCCACCCCTGTGTTTGTTTTTTTTTAATTACTAAGGCTGTGAATGAAATGTATGTTTTTGTTATTTTGGTTAATAAATACATTATTTTAAAATAATATAAATACATTTTATAAGATTGTCTTATAAGTTGCTGGTATTTTCAACCCAAAAATACTGGGGTGCTCAGGAATCTCATATGTGTTAACGTTATTCAAAAGCTCTAATGTATTCAAATAGCTAAAGAAGCACTTAGCTTAGCTCACCCGTAATTGACTTCAAATCAGTACTGAAGACTGAACTGATTTAACACCCTCCTAAAACTTGGCGCAAAAAACAAAATCAGAATATGGATTATGGAGAGGTCCCGGCCCTGCCATGATGCGATTGGAGAAAATGTAAAAAAAACTGATGAACTTGATGAACTTCAGTACATTCCCCAAATCAGCTGTAAATTCGGTTACATCACAAATTGTGTGTATGCTGCCTCACAAAATTAAATTCCCCTTCGTCGAGGTTTTCCAGCATCGGGGTGTAAGTTTGTTGGTCTAGGTCTTACATTAATTCTTAAGAACGCAACACTTACCTCAACATCTCCTGATTTAAACATAACAAAAAGTTCCATTTAATGCAAAATACTGCTACTTGGTCTTTAAAATTTACTGTTAAAACCACAACAGTCAATTTTAAAGATATATTTGCAATTCAAATTACCACAACGCATGTTAGATTCCTTTCACTGTGCCAAGGAAAATCACACACCAACACCTTAGCATGTTAAAGCATCAACTATAAAATTTGTCTGCATGTAGCGGTTTCGTCAGAGCTAATAAAAGGGAATAAATGATTTGGTTACATAGCAGAAGGTTCCAACCTGAGTATATCAATTTTACATGCATGCAGAATTACAGAGCAAAGCAGTGGCTCAGCGCAAAATGGAAATTACCATAGATTTGGATAGCAGAGGAGTGATTAATTTTCAGCGTACCTATCGTGTCCGTTTGTAGTGTGTTCAAAATTCAAATTCTATCTCTTTTAGCTCTTTGTCCATAAACCCTCATGGTGTGTCACTGTCAACATATCCTCTTCTGTGGCATATTGCATCATCGAACTTGAAAAAGAAGGACGTCGCGTCGGGATGTGAAGAGAACTTTAGTTTGAGAAGTCTGATACACGAAACTTTGTTGAAAATATTTGAATTGATTTCTAAGTGCCATTATAGCGACTATACTCTGAGTGTTGTATGAATTGTCTTGAAACTGGAACGATACTAATAGATACTGGTTCGAACACACTCCATGTCTTCGAGCAAATTTCCTCGGAAGACCGCTACATTTAATTTGGTATTGGATATCTTAAGTACGGCTGTTTTAAAAATGGAAAATGATATGTCGTGCGTAAGGACAGAGTGCAAAACCATTAAGTTGGGTATCAACATACGCACTACATATTTGTAAAGCGCTTTTCATCTTTACCATAAATTGACTGTTACAATAGCTAATTTTTTATGCAAAATTTCGCTATTTCGAGTTCGAAAACGGACACTGAAAGCGAATATCACATCAAAAAAATAAGGTGTATTCACGATTCGATGTATCAGGTCTAGTATCATTGTGAAAGTGTAAAAGTGTGAAGTTTTCTTACAATATAACAAAATATACTTGCTACACTTTCACTATATCCCAGACCTACAGTATCTACAGACAAATACAACAGCGTAAAATGTATAAATTCGGAAATGTCAGTTCGATTTCAAATGTTTTTTGTTATTTGTTATTTGCTCTCAATCTTCCTGGAACCTATACACAAGCCTACGCGGACGATGTCGCCGTTCTGTCTGTCGGTTCAGACCTTGGGACTGTCTGCTCTCTGGCGCAGAGATCCTTGGGTTTGATCGATGATTGGTGCACAATGAATGGGCTTTCAGTGAATCCTCTTAAAACTACGGTTGTTCTCTTCACGAGAAGGAGGAATATCACTGGTCTGTCTCAAAAGGTGTCACTATTCCGATCTCTGATGAAGTTAAATATCTGGGAGTAATCCTGGATAGAAAACTTCATTGGTCCAAGGTGAATCAAAAACCGATAAAGCGCTGTCGACTTTCTGGCAGTGCAAAGGCGCTTTTGGGAAGACATGGGGCTTATCTCCTTAAAGACCACTTCTCTCATATGCATCGGTTGTGTGGTGGAACAGGCTTTCGCGAAAACGTGTTATGGCCTCTTTCGCCAAACTCCAAAGAACGGTTTGCCTTGGCTACACAGGGGCCTTCATCAGCACTCCGGGCTCTGCTCTAAATGCTTTGCGGAGATTTTCGCTATCCTTATGGCTATGCGCTATATTGTGACAAAGAGGTGGAAGGCTAGAAGCATATGCATTTGCAGTGATAACCAAGCTACATTAAAAGCGCTGCTCAACCCTCTTACCGCGTCCAAGTTATTGCTCGAACTCAAGCTTTCTCGAACTTGGTCGGTAGGCTGAACACTGTCAAACTTGTTTGGGTCCCAGGTCACACTGGTATCCAGGGAAACGAGATCGCTGATGACGACTAGCGGTCAATGGAACGGGGCCAATGTGTCATTAAAAACAAAAAGAGTTACGCCATATCCATTGCATAGTTACATTTTTCTTAACTGTTCGTAGTTTGGTTTTTTAAGAACATTAAAATTAAATTTTGCAAATTCGGGTGATTTCGTAGAATTTTCGGGAGACCGGGAGATTAGTGAAAAAACCGGGAACATCGGGAGAACTGGCAACCCTACTTATGGGCAATAACAAAATTTCAACCAAAAATAACAGTTTCAAATCAAAGTTTTAAAATTAATGGACTTAACCAATTTCAAATGTAAAAATTAATATCAAATCGGGATTTAACCCACAGATTTGGCCAAAAGGTTCAAAATCAAGCAATTAGTATTAGAAGTAAGACAGTTTTGAGTTTAACCAGCAATATTCAAAAAGTAAAAACTAAGTTTTGAATAATAACGGTGTACCTAAATCAGCACAGCAAAACGAACTTAGGTTTACGGTTACGGTATATGATAGCAAATTTTGTCCTTTGCACCTCAGCAAGGAAATCCAGATTTCCGGTGTCCGGCACCAAGTTTTCCTCAGAAAATAATCGTTGTTGTCACCTTTTTTTCAATTATTATATCTTCAATAGTTTTCCTTCGTCGCCAAAATATGTAGTGATTCGAATCCAATGAAAGATTATTATATTTTAGGTCTTTATTTATCAAGATCGAAAGTTTGGGTTTTGACTGAAATCAAATTTTATATTTTTTAAATATTATATTTCAAAGGCTTACTGAGCCACATTATAGAAATTAAATTTGTTGAGGTAGACCTTTTTAATGAGCTTGGTAAATGTTTCAAGTTTGAAGTTTTTGTCTTGATTGGTTCCGAAGTTAGAGGACCCCCCTCTAACAGCCTGAGTTTGTTCCTGTAAAAAGGGTATAAGTGCCTTTAGTAGAAAACTTCTCTTGCTTTAGCGGTTTTCATGGTGTTGTGGATAGAATTATTCCTGGTGAGCCAAGTGACATAGGTGCACAAAACTAAGCTGAACTGATTGCATATTTCAAACAAACCGTATTTACTCAAAGAAAGAAATTTGTTTGAAATACTAATAAACGCTGTTGGCGTTACGAGTGAACATTTTAATGTGTGAAATTAATGTCATCTTTTATTGGGCAAGAAGTGAAGTGTCTGGAGTAGTTTTCATGGTCTATAGCAACGTTGCCGCAAAGGAAAAAAAAGTGCGGGTCTTTTTGAGGGCCATTTGCAAATAGCTGGAGCCACCGCCGAATTTCGAGGTGTTACCACTTAAAACGCTATAACTTCTAAACTATTATAGGTCCAAAAATTGTTTTGTACATTTTGAAGACAAGGCAATTTTAAACCCAAAATTTGAAAATGTTTTCTTTCATTTTTTTACTTAAAATGCTTTTTTCTCAAAATTATTATTTTTTATGAAATGTTTATCCTTGAATAATTTCCTAAAAACTATTTTAAGCAACTTTTTTACGTACGATCAACAAAAGTTGAAGTAAAGCCATTTTTTGGCAGATAAAAATTGTCAAACAAAATTAAAAAAAATAAAAAAAAAATAAATAAGTGGCGCAACAGGCTGGTGACACCCAAGGCCTAGCTTCTCGCAACCATTCGTTTTGTGTGAGTTTTTATTTTTGGGACGAATGGAAGGGACCTACAATTTTATGCCGAGTCCGAACGGCTCAATTGAGAAGCTTTTTCATGACAGGCATACTCTCGGATGTTTGTCAGACGTTCGCGAGAGGTGGCGCAGTAGAAAAAACTTTAAGATGTAAGTTTTTTCTACTGCGCCACCTCAAACAAAATTAAGTCGGAATAATAAACTAACGTATCTACCTATGAGCAGTGGTTGACAGTTAATTGTAGAATATGAAAAAAAAGCTTAACATTGGTAAGTGGATCTATGTTTTATGAAATCAAAAAATTAAGATTTACGGGCAATTTTGAGTTGGCCCGGGGCCAAGGGCCAAAATACAAAACAGTGTGCCAAAAGGCCCGATCGGGCACTTTGTGGCAACGCTGGTCTATAGTCTAGAAATCAGCTGATGTAAATTTTCGTTTTCCATCGGGTGCAGAAAAAAACTTTCTCAGATTCAAATGCCTGAATTCGGTGCATTTCGTCTCATCTATAGTATCTACTACTAAGTAGTCAAGCGTTCAGAATTTCTGCACATTTGGCGTAAAATGTTTTTGGTTTCGGTGTAAATATCCGTTGCATGTTCTGTAGTGTTAAATTTTATTTTTTTAAATTAGTAGTCATCAGGCTCCATCTAGTCCAATTAAGGAAAAAAGCAACTATTGAAACAATAATATCGATATACGGTGCCATGTTGTATGATCTTGTATTTTTGACGACGCGGCCAGAAAGGGAAACTTTTGTCTATAATTTCATGTTCAGTCCTTGTGTTGGGCAATTGCATTATACACTTAGCGCGTAGTATATTTATGGTCGTTATGCTATTTAGTAAGTATGACTAACGTGACCAGACGTCCCGCTTTGGCCCAACATACAGATGATTAAAAATAAATATCCAATAACATGCATTTCAACGAGTAGCAATGATTCCACTTCAACACACTATGATGTCTATCAAATTTTCTGGTAGTGGTTGAATATTTACTTAACTTGTTTGCAATACATTGAACAGTGGACTCAACATTTTGATAATCCAAACATTTTTGATTGGTCATCTTTGAAAACTGTCCCAGAGTGGAGTAGTTCAACAAGTGATTTCCCATATGTCTGATTACAAAGTTATAAATTTAGAGGAAGGAATTTAGAGAAGTAGAATTACTCGACGAGTTTTCTTTAATTAAAATTATATTTTCTTTAATTACCTTTCCCGGGAAAGCGAACCTATAACGCTTCATTAGCGCCCCGAGATGCTTGGCCTGCAGATGTATGTTAGTTCTGCACTTAAATTGCTGCAAATTGTACCTAGTTTTCTGGAAATATATCCCCAGGAAGCGAGTTCCAAAGTTTGCTTGTCCTTGTCAAGTGGACTGTATGGTCGGTCATCATGAGCATTAGCTGGCTGCCTGTCTTGTGGGCGCCCAAAAGTTTCATTTCGAGGGATAATGTCTTTGAGTTCCTCGGAATATTTACCATGGAAGTAAGTACCTATACAGAACAAGCAAAGGTCAGCGACTTGTCTTCTGTGCACCAATGGTTGTAGATTCGAAGTGAGTGTTGGGTCTCCAATAAGTCGAACTGCTCATCTCTGTATGCTGTCAAGTAGGTTAAGTGTATGTTTTGGGGCCGAGCTCCATATATGGGAACAATATTCCAGTTCCAGGCCTGGTCTAACATGTGCTTTGTAGAGAAGGAGAAGGTGCTTGGGGCTAAAGTAATTCTTTGCTCTAAATACGTAGTTCAACTTAGCGGACGCCGATCTTGCGATATAGGATATCAGAAGCCAGAGAAGAATGGAACGAAGCATGAAAAACTATACCGAAAACAGATGAACAGAAATATTTCGTCATTTTGAAGAGACCCAAAATCAAATTAAACATTTTAAAAAAGTGATTGAGTATATATGAAACACTGTAAAATATATTAATTTGCAAATGCAATGTGGATTTAACATGCGACTGATTTTTAACACTTTTGAAAGGGTCACGTCCATTGTTCAAACGAATCTGTTCGAACGAGAAGTACTCCGAATAAAGTGTAAACAGAAATTTAAAAATGTAGTTTGCTATTACTTTTTTACCCCAACTCGAATACCAATCAATGCACCCTAACACAACCACCCCACACACACCACCCTCCACAAACGAATGACCTTTTTTTTTATAAAACATCAACAAAAATTGTAAATATGGTTTTTGGTAGCTTATTTTGTAAAATTATATTTATTTTGTGTAAAGATTGGTTTTGACAACAAACCTAGATTATAAATATGTGGGGCGACAGTAATGTATCCAGATGGATAGCGGTGAAAATTGAATGTGAAACGTCAATCATAACAATATTAACCAAGGTTGAAAAACAGAACGGTCTGCGGCAGTGGCGTAGCGTGGGAGTCCCCGCCCGAGGCGGGAGACAATTTTGCTGCCCTCATTTAGGACCTATGAGATCCGGGATAGGGATGTTCATTCAAAAAATACATCGATGATTTTTTTCGATGTAGGTAAAGCATCGAAACGATACATCGATGTTTACCAATGCATCGACAACGACATATTTTATTATAATGAGCTAAAAATAGGAAAAATGAGGCATTTTCAATACGTGCTCGTTTTGCACATGTTTAGTGATTACTCACGTTTTTCTTCACAATTCTTTACATCTAAATAAAAATTTAAGAGTGCAACAACAAATTGTTCCACTTTGGGTAAGTGTATCATTTTGGAAATCGAACTGTACTGCCCAGCGAAAAAAAAATTGTTTCCGCCGTGAGTACCTTCTGTCTTTACTCCACGTCCACACCCCTTCCACCAATGCCCTCTTAAGCGAGCCGATTGAAAAATCATAATATCGACCGGCAATAATATTACACATAAATAATATAAATTTCTCTTATGTTCGATTGATTGAAGCAAGTTAATAAAATCAAAAAGAAGAGATCATATGAAATGAGTTAGATTGAAAATTCTGTACTGCATGCTTTCATTCGATGCATCGAAAGAGATACATCGATGCATCGGATTGATTCGAACTTTTTGGGAAGAACAGTCATCATTATTATGTATGTATTATAAAGGTTACAAAATGTCTATAGCATCACACACCACTTACTCAATAGACAAGATAGGCAGATTGGTTAGCCTTAAAGTACTCACATAACACACCACACAAGACACAGGTCTGGTTCCGGCTTCACCCGCGGCCTGAAGGGACCTACGCGTATACTCTAACCTAATTTCCAGGTGTTATTTTACAATCACCCTTATTCCAAGTGGCGTTTTACTTTTACTATGTTTGACGTTATTTTACAAGACTTATTCCATAACTTCAACGACAGGATACGCCGCCGTCATCGGTAAGTAGTTCACATACCACATACGATCCAAACAAGATAAATAGTTGTATCAGTTTTTTGTTGTTTATCTTTTTCGAAAGAAATTCTCAATGTTTTGGACTAGTGATAAAGACGAGGATGAGACAAACTGATCTCCTTAGCATCCGGGAACAGATGATGACAAAATCCAATCCATTTGGTCAACCAGATCGAGTCAGTACAAACATTCATTTGAAAAACTCAAGTTAAGGAATTATTTTCGGATTCAAAAGATTTTTAAGATGTCTAAGAAAATCTTCATTTGACGAAATAAAATACAATGATGCTGGTCTAGCTACGATCGTGGCGTCAACATTTAAGACTTCTTTTTAATATTCCTTAACCGTGAAATGTTTTTTCTATTTATTTCTATTAACGATTCAAAAAAAAATTACATTTTCAGTCATTTTTCATTACAATGACGTTCACTAATTTCTTAATACCCTATTCACACCAAGCCGAAAACTGGGTTTTCGCGAAAACAGTCGAAAACTTCATCGAAAACAGAAGTTTTCCCATACATATTGCAGTTTTCAAAACGAGTTGTTTGAGGTCGTTTTCCATGAAAACGCCACGAAAACGAGTACGATCGTTGGGTTGTTGAAGCAGACACACCTTTTGCAACATTCAGCGAACTTAGCAAAACTGCTGACAGGATGTGAGAGACTGAGTGAGAGTGAGATTTTTTTTTGTTATCTTTGCATTGCACCATAAAGAGCAAACTAGGTAGGTACCTGCCAAAACTAAATGGTATTTTCAGATGTTTTGATTTTGAATGTTGCTTATGCTAATTATTTTATGCATTTAACCATAAGTTAACGATTATCAAGTAGCTTAAATAATTTTGTTTGTATATATGTCAATACGAGCGAAGTTTAGTAACTAAAATAGAAGTCTAGTCGCCACAAACATTTCATAGCTAGTTTCACAGCTAATTGTAACGTCAAACGAAAACGAGTTGGTGTTCGGTGTGAATGTATCCACGAGTTTTCTAAACTTTTTTGACGAAAACTCGGTTTTCGGCTTGGTGTGAATAGGGTATTACCAGAAAAACAGTGAAATTTCTCACTTGATTTTCATAGTACACTAATGGGATCCACAACTGGCTGGCGTTCAACGCCGAAAAAACGCCACTATTCTTTATATGAGAGAAGTCATTCTCTGAATATTAGGGCTACTGTCCACGACAAGCGTATTTTGCATCTAAGCACTGTCCACGAAACGTCATACAAACTTAACTCAAGCTTCAAATATGGGTCATTTTATTCAGCCGAAATCAACATTTAAAAAAAGCAACGCTCATGCGTCTTGCAAGTTGCAATACTCTTGAGTAATGCTTACGACTACGCACTCTGTGAACAGAGCTTCGTTTGTTTTATGCGAGCTGCAAGCAAGCTTACAATAAGCTGCAAATGACGAAAGCGTACTTACTTACAGATAAATCATAGGTATTGGCCCTGGAGTGCTCCTGTAAAGATTGGTTAACATTGGACAAAGGGGCGTGGCACCTCCCATACAAAAAAAACAACATTAAAAATCTTATACTTCCTATACAAAAAACATCTTCTATGAAGTGAAACTCGATGACGTTTTATCTCGATAACCTCTGGGCCGATTTTCATGGGTCTTTTTTGTTTTGTTCGTATTGCTGTATTTCAGGTTTAGGCAGAAAAAAAGTTCTTATTACTCGCATTTACGAAAGAACATTGTTATCTAAGACCTAAGCGGCTAAGCCATAAAATTTCTGTGCACGGGCAAAGCAGGGCGGGTACAGCTATCTCTATATAATATTATGTATGTATTGTATATAGATACAACAAAGTGGAATAAACTGTATTTTCAACCAATTTAGTTGATTTTTTTTAAATGTTGGTAATTACGGTGATCAATTGATACGCCAAAAACAATTGAAAAAAAAAAAAATAAAATAAAATAAAGATTTAAAAAAGCAAAAAAATGCCTGGCGAAGCCGGCGAGTGTTCATCTAGTACAATTATAATATACAATGTATAGTTTTATAGATTTTCGCTTTGTTTGGTACATCCAAAAAATAATCTTTTAACGACACATTGGAGTCAACTGACAATAATTTTTTTTAATACTTTTGAAAAACTTGCTGTCAAAGGCAGGTAGGTTGTATGTAGTAGATACTAAATATGTAACACGACTTCTGCAGCGGAAGTTATTCCTGTTGTCAAAGTTGCTGCTGATATTTAGATAGGGTAAACTGCCTAGTGGCCGGGCCGACACCTTCTCAGTTGTGGTCACCTGCCACTTTTTTTTCATTTTTCTAAGGTTTCCTGTGGCTGGATGTTACGGAAGCTATTTTTAACGTGTTCAGGCACTCAAATGTCATAATAAATGACTTCTCTTGATATTTTGTAGTCGTTCAGTGCCCTGTGATAATAGCCTTTGGTTTAAAACCTTTAGAAATAACAGAAAACTTGAGATTTCCTTAAGGAACGCGTAAGTACAGTGAATTTTATTTAAAACAATTAAGTAGTCGATCTATTTGTAAGTCAGTTATTATTAAAATAACAAAACAATTTAAATTTACGTAACTGAAATGAAATGTTCAATAAATCTAGTGACCGACACAGTTGGGTATTACTGGCGCAAATTGACATTTTTAAGGATATTAGTTATGGGCACCACCAATATTATCTTTGTATTTGCATACCTTTTAGCCGTTAGTTTTAAATCTCTAACCATTTCTCGGGATTTTATTTGAAAATGCTTTTATTTGAGAATGCAAAAAAAAGGTCTGCGGCTAAATTTAACGTTCCTCGTAACCCCTTATCAAACTGGTCCGCAAGTAGGTACAAACGCGAACTTTTGGATCGGAAACTGTACTGACCACTGATGAAAAACAGCAAATCCTTCACCGGATTACCTAAAATCATGAAAGCGTTTTTCTAAGACGAAAGGCAGACATTCAGAAAAGTGTTCATGAATTTCTGAAAAAATGCGCCAAGAAAAGTGTTAGGTATGTTCACATTTTCTGCGTCCGGTATGGTGACCCCTCCTCTGATTATATCCTTTTTTAAGAAATCCTTTTCAGGTTGGTAGTTTTTTTAGGTATAGCTTTGTATTTATTTTTAAATAATCTAGTATAGGTATACAATTCTCCTGTACGTGTGTTGTAACTGAACTCCTCCTAAACGGCTGGACCGATTTTGATGAAATTTTGTGCGTGTGTTTGAGTGGGTCCAGGAATGGTGTAGATTCACAATTGGACCCGGTAAGCGACGCTGCGATCCGGTCCCACAAAATTTCAAATATTAAACTACTCAACAACAACAAAAAAATGTAAAATCAGTCCGGACACATCGGTTAAATAGAACGGCTGCAGATCAATTGAAGGACAATGAAAATGTACGAGCAGGAAAATCGACGTTTGCCAGGTCCGCTAGTTTAAAAAAAAAATTTAGTTTATTTTTTGGGCTAAGAATGTTTTCTTTTATTATATTTTATTTGCCCAAAATTTACCACTGGCCTGTTAAGAAAAGGGAGTGTCCATTACTAATATTTTGTGGTGTCGACTACTGAAAAAATGTGCACGACTGGGTCGCACGTAACTTTCTCGTTTATTGCGAATCTCGCAGAATCTCAGAGTCATTTTAGAAAATTTTACGTTTAAAATCATACCCACTCAAGGTGTAATTAATACCGTAAATACATACTACATAAACATAAACCTACGTATTAACTAGAACACTTTATTACTTTCAAATTTCACCCCGAACTGACACTTGAAGGAGGCAAGTAGGCGATGAATTTCAAATTATATTGCTATGTACTGAAGTTTTGGGCTTTACAAAAATATACCGTGTGTGAATACAGATCGGGATTTGGGTAGTCATTTTTGAGAAATATTCATAAAACGGCAATATTAGAGTTTTCTGAGAAAAACTAAGTACGTGATCATGTTAAGAATGCTTAGGTATGTTGTCTCAAATATGTATTTTGATCAAAATCGTTAGAGCGGTTTTTTGTTAAATTATGCTGACAAATGTTACAATTTGGATTCGAAAAGCACTGTTATTAAACTGTTTAGCTGTAAACTGAGTACGACATATTCTTCAGGATATAAACATTACCTAGCAGATATATTTTCATCCAAATCGAAAATGGCGTTTTCGAGATATGAGCAGTTTTTATAGTACCGGTTTTAGCGATTGGGAAGGACGCATTCATGGTTCAAAAAACACTGTTTTTCAACTGTTTAGCTCAAAACTGAGCCAGTGGTATTACTATGTATTTAAGCATTACCTGAAAGTAACATTTTTATCATAATCGAAAATGGCGTTTTTGAGATATGAGCCGTTTTTTAAAGTACTATTATTAGGGATTTGGGTGGATATAAAAGGACGCAGTCTTTTTAAGGAAAAACTGAGTTTGCTATTGAGTTAAGAATGACAATAGTACCATAAAAAATTTTTTTTTAAAAATCGTTTTTACCGTTTTCGAGAAAAAGCCAATTTTCAAAACTGCCGTTGCTGGACTTTTTACCGAAAAACTGGGTATGCAGTCATGTTAAGCATGCCTATATTAACTCAACTATCAATTTTGGTTCAAATCGTTAAAGCCGTTTTCGAAAAAAACTAAATTTAGGCATATTTCGTCATATTTCGTAAAATTTTTATTAGGGCTAGCTTAAAAAAAAACAAACGTCCCGAGCGGGAAGCCTACAAACTCTAAATACGAAGTTTGAAGCAAATCCGTCCAAGCGTTTAGATTCCCCAGGGGTGGGACAGACAGACATACGGACGGACAGAATTGCGAGACCCACTTTTTTGAGTTCCCCTATCATCGTAATATCAGATGATATTACGATGATATTTTGTATGAAAACAATATCTTTCTCTTAGATACTACGTATACGAGAAAGTTAAAAATGGTGTCCGTAACTAAAAACCTGATAAGGCATTACATTTTTCTGTTTTACTTATTTTATGGAATTCCTTAAATATCTGTTATTAGAACTTTCTTACAGGAAATTATTTACAGTTATATTTCAAATAAACATCATTAAAATTGATGCAACGGACAAAAAGTTATGAATTTTCAAAGTCAAAATTTCTTTTAAGGGTACCGGTCACTGGGTACTTTACCCTATTTGTTGTTATAACTTTCTTACAGGAAATTATTTACAGTTATATTTTAAATAAACATCATTAAAATTGATGCAGCGCAGAAAGGGTTATGAATTTTCAAAGTCAAAACTTCTCTTAAGAGTGTCGGTCACTGGGTACTTTACCCTATCTCGTGTTTCTTACTATGAAAAAAAAAACATTAAATTTAATATAAAATTACCTTTTTGTTATTCTCGGTCGTAGAGGCCACATTATCGCAATATAACGATCTACACTGATAGCCACAAGGGTGTACGCACTGACTAACACAGAAACAGCTTGCGAATAATTCACCAAATGACAGAGGACGGTTCCAAATGGCCAGTATTTTAAAATTAATATCGATACAAACGAAAACGGTACACAAAATAAGGACATTAGTATGTCCCCAACGGCCAAGTTGGCAATGAAGTAATTTGTCACAGTTCTCATTCTTGGTGTAGATTGTACGATGTAGCAAACAGTTCCGTTCCCAAGTAATGCAAAAATAAAAATAGATATGTAAAGCAGATATACTATAGACTTAAAGTAACCACTTGACCACCCCGACAGGTCATCATTGCTGTCGTCGTTGCTATTACAAGAGTAATTGTCAAACCGTATTTCATCATAATTTTCATAACGTGTGGCGTTTTTAAAATGAAATTTGTGATAGGTATCGCTAATCACCGAGGACGAATCGTCATCATCGTGATATTTTGAATAATTTAGGTTCACTAGGGCGTTGTAGTATAGTGGTGAGTCGCTATCATGACTTAATGGGTTAATTGGATGTGTGCCTTCGGTCCAGGCTATTTCCATTTTCTTTTATTAGTTTGCTTTGTCCTTTGCATTCATTACTATGATCTGAATAGTTGTTAAAAAGGGTCTGTTGTCTCGTATGCGTGTGCCTAAAATAAAGAAAAAAAACATATATGTTACTGAGATACACCAATAACTGGGAAATACATATGTTTACAATGTACATAATGTGGAATAATAAATTTATTTATTTTTTAAGGACACAATCAATTACAACAATACTCATAGCTGTAAGAATTTCTTTTAAAATGCGATGTAAAGATAGAAAATGAAATGGGTTACATAGAAATAAATCAATTTGGAAATTTGAAATACACGCCAATATTATCTTAACGGCGCAGTAGCGCAGTGGTTAGTGTGCTGGACTACTATGCGAGGAATCCCAGGTTCGGTCCCCGGAAAAACGCAAATTACATCTTAAGGTTTTTTCTACTGCGCCACCTCTTGCGAACGTCTGACAAACATCTGAGAGTATAACTGTCCTGGAAAAGCTTCTCAATTCAGCCGTTCGGATTCGGCATAAAACTGTAGGTCCCTTCCATTCGTCCCAAAAATAGAAACTCACACAAACGAATGGTTGCCTAGGGTGTCTACCGCCTGTTGCGCCTCGTATATTTATTTTTTATTATCTTAACGGCAATATTTTTGTCAACAGAATCATAATTTATTTTATGACTTATTATGTTCTCTTAAATCTCATAATATAATGATAATCGGGGACCTAAATGCGAGGACGGGTAATATGGAGGCAGATAATGTAATTGAATTTGGAAAACGTTACAGTAAAGATACTAAGTTAATAGAAAAGGAAAACAAATTATTGACCTGTGTAATGATTTTGGCTTAGGTATGCGTTTTAAATGGAAGCACGAGAAGTGTTAGAAGAGGCGAGCATACTTTTATCGGAGAGCAGGGCAGTTCTGTAATTGATTACGGTCTTATTGGTGGTGGTGTTCCATGGTTTGCTGACTTTGAGGTCACACATTCAGATCATCTTCCAATCATTGTAACAATTGGAGGGAATGAAAATTTGGAAAATGGCTTAAAAAATTGTTTTTCAGTCGAAGTTGAATACCTACCAAGATTAACTTTTTAGAGAGACAATCTAATACTACATATACATATACCAATATATGAATTAGAAAAAGCTATACATGAAGCGGCAAGCGCAATGGAAAAATGAATCTACTGTATGAAACAAAATGAGTGTTATGATTCTTCTTGCTAAAAACTAAGAAAAAGGTCATTGGCATTGTTAAAGCTTACCTACAAGAAAATCTGATATGCTCAGCAGTAAAAGAGAATTCCTTGAAGTAAACAAACAATACAAAAATACATGCAAAGAAAAAAAGAGGTTACATGACGAAAAATTGGCTATAGCTTTGAGTAAAAGCAGAGATTCGGCAGAGTTCTGGAAACTGACAAGAAAAATTAATTTTAATTACAATCGAAGGGAAACCCAACTAACATTTCAGCTTCGATAAGCTTCAATAGAGGATTACTTTTAGTTTCCAAAAGAATCCTATAAAACTTCGGTAAGGTCCGGAAGGCGAACACTTATCGAAAGCATTTTATCTATAAGGCCTCTAAAACGATTTCTATTAGGACTCTAATAGCTCAATAATCGAAGCTTTACCGAAACTACGAATTCGTAAAAAAAAGATGTTTCATTTCCATTCATTTTATTTATTTTTTCATTTATTTGGTAATTATAGTAAAGTAGTATAACTATGAATGAATGTGGTTGTTGTTATTCTGTATTGTTTTATTTATTCTCTCTCTTTGGGATTCTTTTAGGCCTGGAATGAAACATGAAAAGACGTACGTAACAAATTTATAGAACGAAAGAAAAAAACCCGAACTACCGCGGGATTCGAACCCAGACTTCTAAGTATCAGAAGTATCTTACTCATCATATGCGCTACCTGTAATATGCATTTTACAAACTTAAAACTTAACCAGTTCAAACTTTTCTCTATTATCAAAACATGCTTTGTTAAGAGTTCCATTCGCATTACATATTTACCTTCGGAAGCATTACATATTTATCTTCGGACCTTTAACCAAACTGAAGAAATGTTTGCCTACGATGTTTTATTCTTCCTCCCATCATATCTAGAAAGCTTCGCTAGTAAAATAATGCAAGCCACAAAGAAGTCTTCCGTAAAGTTTCTATTAATGACTCTTGGAAGTTTTATACAAGTTTACTTATAGAAGCTTGTGTAATAATATTTCATCGAAGCTTTATAGAAACTGTAAGTTCCTCTTCTTTCGATAACTACAATAAACGAAGCTGAATTTAATTGCTCTTTAAAGCTTCATCTTATTTTTCTAAAAGGCCTTAATGAAGTTGTTATAGAAGTCAAGACTTCGGTAAAGAGTTTGCTTCTTCTAGAAGCTTTACAGAAGCTTTAAAGAAGCCTTGACCTGTCGGATCTGAAACATTTGTGCCTTGGGAAATACCTTGATTCCAATGGAAATATTATGATCAAACTTTTTCTCGTTGTTACATAAGTGCTTCACACAAAAAAATGTCTTGGAGCTTTGTCCAGCCACTTATCATGATCTAGAAACTGGATTCACCGATAAACACAAGTGGAAATTAATCGGGCTTTGAATAATATTAAGGAGGGAAAAGCCACGGGATCGAATGGAATTCCTGTTGAAATACAGCACAGATCTCTTCAGGCAAAAACTGACTGCGATACTTTGAATATAATATTCATTAATTATGCCAATTTTTAAGAAAGGAAATCCAGAGGACCCAGCAAACTACCGAGGAATATCTTTCCTAAATGCAATAGTATATAAAAGGCTCAACAACTGGGTTCAAGAGGAAAAGAAGCTAAGTGAGCTTCAAAACGGATTCCGTAAAGGTTATTCTACCATCGACGTCACTGGCCCATTGGAAGAATAGTCAAAATAAAAAGCTTTATGCCTTCGACACAATTAACAGAAATTCTCTATTCTACGGAATCACCTCATGCTCTACAGCTACAACTCATGATTAATGGACTAGCTGAGTGCTTTAAAATATTGAGCTTAGCGGTCGACTCGACACCGAAAAATCTAAAGTCATGGTTTTTAAAAAACGGCTCCAGAAGAACGGCAAGGGAAGAAAATTGGAAATTCAACGGACTAGAAGTAGTCAAATCATATTCGTACCTGGGAGTGGAATTCACATTCAATATGAAGATGTAGAAACATCTAAAAATTAAATTAAATAAGGCCAAATCTGCAATTTGTACAAAATAGAAACAAATCTTTAATAACAATGTTATAAATATATCTCCAAACAAAGCAAAGAGTATATAATGCCACTGCTAAATCCATTTTGTTTTATGCAGCTTATGAGCTTAGGTATGGGGAGCCCAGAAATACGAGCTGGTGGAATATTTGCTTTGTTTCTTTTTGAGAAAAATATTCTTTTTACCTAGTAAGTAATACTTAAGTAAGTAACAAGCGTCTCCAGCCAGCACGATCTTTGGCCACCTGTCTCCAGCTTGGTTAAGGTCCCCTTGCACTTGCGTGCGCCACCTGAGTCGCAATCTTCCTCTACTGCTCCGTCCCTCGGGTGGGCATTCGAAGATCTTCCGTGCCGGAGCATTCACGTCCATTCGCTCTACATGACCCAGCCACCGCAGTCCTTGGATCTTCACTCTTCTGGCTAGGTCGATGTCGCTGTACAGCCCGCACAGTTGGCCGTTGTATCGTTGTTGACAGCATATACTTGGTTTTGCCCTCGTTGACCGCTAGACCCATTTTAGCCGCTTTCGTTTCTATACTAGCAAACGCACCCACTGACAATCCGCTGTGTTCTACCAATTATGTCAATATCATCGGCGTATGCAAGTAATTGGACGGACTTTTGAAAGATCGTGCCTTGTATGTTGGCCTGTCAGTTTCAGACGATTCTTTCAAGTATTATGATGAAAAAGTCGTACGACAGCGCGTCACCGTCTAAATCCTCGTTTGACATCAAATGCTTCGGTGAGGTCGCTACCGACCTTGATACAGCATCGAGCTTTCTCCATCGTCATCCTACACAATCAAACAAGTTTTGCAGGGATGCCAAAGCTAGACATGGCTCTGTATAGCTCGTCTCTATAGATGCTGTCGTACGCGGCTTTGAAATCGATGAAAAGATGGTGGGTATCGATTTGGACTTCTTGGGTTTTTTCCAGGATCTGAGCAAGTGTGAAAATTTGGTCGACGGTGGACTTTCCTGGCCTAAGACCCCAGATTATACACATATCTCACCGTAACCAAACCAGCGCCAGCGTGGAAAATTTCAAAGTTTTAAGTAAGTGCTTCAAATGTGGCTTGCAAGATTTGAGCATAATAATACATCGCATCAAGTAAAGTAAAAACCTTCTCTGAAAGCGCAAAGTACCTGGGACTTACACTAGACAAAAAACTAAACTGGAAATTCAGCACCAATGAAAGAATCAAAAAAGCCACAATAGGCTTTTATTCCTGCAGCCTTACCTAGAGTTTACAAGACCATTCCAGCAGGGAAGAATGGAGAGACGGACTCATACCTAGCACACCAACCATAGCCGTATTTACAGGCGGATCAAAAATGGACACTGGCGCAGGGTCAGGGTCAGGTGTCTTCTCTGAATTGCTGGGTATAGGTATCAAAATCGATACGCCTTCCCGACCCGTCTTCCAAGCATAGGTCCTGGCAGTGACAACAGAAGCCCGTGAGTCTGTGGTAAGGGCAATACCGCTTGGAGGTATTATCTTCTTAATAGACAACCAGGTAGCAATAAAAGCCATAACTGCACCAGAAATAAAATCGAATCTTGTGAAGTGCTGTCGCGAAGAACTCAGGTATCACAAGGTATCGCTCTGCTGGGTTCCCGGACATGAAGGCGTGTGTTCTCTTGCGAGATTTTATATTATTATATTTTATTATATTTTTTTATTAAATAAGAATCGGAAACGAATTAGCAAGACAAGGTTCGACAGCTGTTTCAGAACAAGCTGATCCCTCTGTGAACATCCTGCATTGCACACTCAATCTTGAAGCAGGAAGAAAAGCCACAAGGGAGTCGAACGCAAGATGGGCTACCTTAAACACTTGTAATACCACAAGAATGCTATGGCCGTCCTTCAACGAAACCAAAACCGTGAAGATAATGCGGAAGGATAGGAAATCCATGTCCACCCTCGTAGGTATCATAACAGGGCACAACACTCTGTGGTACCACATGAAGGAAATGGGCTTAACGGAAGAAGAACTTTGCATAGACTGTGGTAATAAGGATACAATCCACTTCCTATGTCACTGCCCAGGTCTCCAACACACCAGGTATAAATTCCAAGGGAGTCACTTCTTCAACGACCTAGACGAGCTTTCCAGCACATCAATAGAAAAGATAATGAACTTCGTCAAATCAACGAGATGGTTTGTATGTAGCAGCTGCAGCACAGTAAATAATTTGAATACAGGGTTATAATGGGTGAGAGACAACCTCTTTCCCCTACGGGCATCACAATGGGAATGGGTCAGTATTGACCTGAGTGTGGCACGGAGAAATTCCCGCCAACCCACAAAACTAACCTAACCTAACTTTAACTGGTCACTATGCTTCCTCGATAGTGACGTGGATGCCGCCGCTGAAATGATAACAAACACCATTCTCCTGGGTATGAGATCCTTTATTCCCAACAGAAGAAAGAGTATTATACCTAAGGAGAATGCTTGGTGCGACTCGAGCTGCAAAGAGGCTATCAGGTTGAGAGAGTTGAGTTTTCGGGCTTACAAAGCAAACCCAACCGAGGAAAACCGAAAAAAGTTTCGACGAGTCCGAAATGACTGCAACTCCGTGATACGACGTGCAAAATTTTCTCATGACCAAAACCTACGACAAAAAATACTTCACTGTCCCAGTGGTAGTAAACAGTTTTGGTCTTTTGTGAAAAATATTAAGAACTCCACCACGTCGTCAATTCCCACACTCGTTTATAATGACACTCCAGCTGTCAGCTCTTTGGACAAAGCAAATCTGCTGGCTGCGCAGTTCGCCGCAAGCTCCAACATTCCAGATTGCTTCATGTCTCCACCTGTGCTCGAGGGCGTCGAATACTTCATGGGACAAATACATTTTCACACTCGCACAGTAGCAAGAGTATTAAAAGATCTTAACATTCACAAATCCGCTGGTCCAGATGGTATATCCCCCATAATTCTGAAGAGGTGTTCTTCAACGCTGGCAAAACCACTGCGTAAACTTTTCCACTTGTCCTACTCTTCTGGACTCTTTCCGAGTAAATGGAAAATTGCATTTGTCCAGCCCGTTCCAAAAAAAGGCGATTCTTCTTTACCCACCAACTACCGACCCATTGCACTTACGTCCATTCTTTCCAAGGTCATGGAAACGCTGATAAACCGTCAGCTTATGAAATATCTTGAATCACGAAAACTTCTCAATGACCGGCAATACGGTTTTCGTGGCAGCAGGTCCACTGGTGATTTGATGACTTATCTCACCGAAAAGTGGAACCAATCTCTCCACCACTCTGGTGAAACGAAGATTGTTGCGCTTGATATTTCGAAAGCATTTGACAGAGTTTGGCACCAAGCTCTTTTGTCGAAAATGCGTGCATATGGGATCGACGCGTCTCTTCTTCAATGGATTAGAAACTACCTTTCTGGCCGTTCAATTCAAGTTGTTTTGGACGGTTTCAAGTCTGCAATTCACCATGTAAATGCTGGTGTTCCCCAAGGCTCTGTTTTGTCTCCGACACTGTTTCTCATATTCATCAATGATCTCTTATCTGTTACTTCTAATCCAATACATTCTTTCGCTGATGATAGCACCCTCAGTTTTTCATATTCGTTCCCTGACTCACGTCCCTGCTCTTCGGCCGTGGAACAGGAACGGCAACGTATGCTAAACACATTAAATTCCGATCTTGACAGCATTATAAAATGGGGTACAATCAATAGAGTGGAATTTAATGCTTCCAAAACACAATGCTGCCTTCTATCATTAAAGCGAAACCTGAACCCTCACCCATTATCCATGAATGGGACTTGCATCGACGAAACCGAACGACTCTCCATACTTGGTATGTGTGTTACCGACAAACTCCGTTGGAATGACCACATATACGAAGTCGCCAAAAACGCTGCGAAATGTCTAGGTTTCTTAAATCGGTGTAAGAAATACTTTACACCCTCTGACTTAGCTTCAATATACAAGGCTTTTATTCGGCCTAAGCTTGAGTATAACGCTCATATCTGGTCAGGTGCACCAAAAACTTCATTGCACCTACTAGACAGAATCCAAAAGCGCGCGATAAAACTTATAGGTGATAGAAATATAGCGGAGTCTATTGACCCGCTCGAACATCGCAGAAATGTTTCTTGCCTTTCCTTATTTTATCGATATTTTCACCACCGATGCTCTGATGAAATAGCTAACTGCATTCCGCCCCTTCAACAATTCACTCGCAACACCCGTCACACATCGAATGCACATCAGTTTACCCTTAAGCCTACCTTCGGACGTACTGTAAAATATAGAGATTCTTTTGTAAGTCGAACAACACGCATGTGGAATGCATTGCCTCACACGGTTTTCCCCTCTCATTACAACCCACAATTGTTTAAAACCAATGTGCACCAGTACCTCTTCTCTATCCTCCCTATTAACCCTTCCACTCGTGCTGTGCATTAGCATTTTAAGGGAACAAAAACCCCTTGAGCACTAGTGAATTATAAAAAAAAAAAAAAAAAAAAAAAACCTTACATTCATACTATATAAAATATAATAATATGTATTGCAAGACCCTAGGACTGGTATCTCTTAACTATACATATTCGTTTGTGCGAATTTTATATCAAAAGCTTGTTTTAACATTTTAATCAAACTAATTGTGCACATTTATGTTTTTCTTCTGCTCTACCATCCGCATTCTTGGGGAAGGTTGAATCAATATTAATTTTGTACACTGTTTGGTTAGTATTTTTTTTTAATTCGTTTATACTAGAACATAATATTTTTCGCTTCGAAAACCACGAATGTATTTACCCCAGAATAGTCCATATCGAACATCAAACTCTTATGTATGGTTTTTGATTGAATACGATTTTATTCCGCATGCGAGCACTTGTTTAAATGCATGACAAAGAGATATATGTAGGTATGTTAAAATTTAAGGACATGACCCCGATATATATGTACACGTACAAAACATTTTCATTGGATTGTATTAAAAAATAAGAATTCATCAAGTGGGCAGGATTGCTTACTTGCGAGTTTACTGGATGTACACATACACAATAAGACGATAATACAAAGCATAAAGAAATCAGGGTCTATAGCATAGTAGGATAGGATAGTATGTATACTTGAATGAAAGGTTTCAACTTAAAAGGTTTGATGTTCGAATAATGTGCACACGAATCACTTCAGTTGCTTTATTTGTTATTCAGAGGGCTAGGTAGAAAGGGTTAAAAGATAATGGTTCCTTTTAAGACCAAATATACTTAAATTATAATGCTCAGTTTAATGTTTCCGCCTTTAATCTAGAAAGCTAGACTTTGAAGTACATAGATACTTAGAATAGAACCCTTTTTAAGGCTAATCGAGTGACTAATGAAATGTGTTTTGTTGAACTTTTTTCGTGGCTGACTAGTTACACATAGTATAAGAGAACTTGGCTCTTTTTATACATTTATGTTTTTGGTGTGGTTTCACTACTCTCTGCTAAATGTTTTAATAAAGTAGATTTCAAAAACAACGTTGAAACGTCTTCGCTTTTTGATATGTCAACCGTCAATTTGGCTTTCTTTCTATAAACTATTCATTAAAATTTCATTCAGTAAGTTATTTCTTTACAATAGGTACGGGTCGTATACAGCTCTACCAAATTTCAACGTATATTACACCCCTTCGAATGGAAAGTCTGAAGTTTTCGTTGTTTCTCAGTGTATGTGGATCGAGCATTCTGACTAATTTTATGATTCTAGGATGGCCGAAAGTGCTTTATAATTTTGATGTTCATCGTCTAAGTATGAGTAACATCTGAGTGAGTCAGTCAGTTACGGTTTTTGTGATTTTTGAAGTCCTGTATGTTGAGATTGAGAACAACTAAAATGCTACAGAGATGGAATTTATTTAGGTATCAGTTTTGGGCCAATTGGTTCTGAAGTTAGAGGTTCGTTGATTCGGTATAACAGTCGGGTAATTTCAATTGGGTTGAGTACAGTTATCTAAGTTCGGATCTGTGTGCTTTATGCACCACCGTGCTCATGTATTGATTTGCTGTTTAAAATTCAAAGTTAAAGGTGCAAACACAAATGTCTTAATCTTCCCAACGAGATATCCGTCGGAACGGAAAACTCTGAGATTTCATAGCTTTTAGGAACATTGTTCTGATATTTATGTAACGAACACCGGCGTTTTGAGTTGCTGTACGTTCAAGTGCGATTTTAACTGATATTTTTGACAGCTTTAGGAATTTTGTTCCGATATTCTGCGACAGGAATTGGTTACGGAATTTGCTTACGCTTCGGAGAAGTATTGAAAATGAAAGCAATAAAGAAAAAAAATTCTTTTAAACTTTAAAATAAAACAACTTTACTTGCCTACTTACCGTTGGCTGGTTGGGGGAAATCTTGGGCTTAAACGAATCGTGATACAGAACTAAGTGGTCTATGGTCAGATGGACCCCTTATATAATGCTTTTTTGCTTATGCAGCAAATTCGTAGATACGATTTATATTGGTTCAACATTCAGTTGAATCTAAATTCAAGGGTGGTTTATTTATAATACATTTTGCTTATGCATCATATCTGTAGATTCAATTTGTATTGATTCAGTTGAATCTGAAGTCAGGCGTGAGTTTGCTTGGTATTATGTTGCATTTATCTTTTGGGGACACACAAGCAGTGTCTGATATAACATATGTATATGTAAATTTTATAAGGAAGCCTACATATGTTTATAAAACACATACCTATACCTATAGATTTCTGGAGGTTATGCCTGATCATCACCATTTTTTAAACATTTTGTCCAAAGCAGTACCGACTGACATTAAATACATAAGTACTTCTTTGTTTGTTGACAGTATTTGTCAGCAAAGAGAAAAGATTAAAATTTAAAATCTGCAAAATATTGTACTGTCACAAAAAAGTAGGTGCGTGTCATGGACCGTACCTACTCAAAAGCGTTAATGTATACCTATGAAATATAATTTAAATTCTTATGACATTGTCTACCTTAAACAGACAGTGGCCATTGCCATTGCCCGCATACTCTGATCATTTTCAGTGTACATGAGGAGGCCTTACACCCGAATTGAATTTCTTCTGAATCTGAAACACCCTATACTATGAAAATAATTATTTTTCATTTTAATTGAATTTGGTTGGCAATTCTGAGCTTGGTACGGTTGGTACACGAAGTAAGGTAATTTCAGATATCCACACAAAAGTCTGCAAGTAGCAGCATTCTGTGATTAACCACAATATCTATCTTGTGGTCACATTTTCTGTGGCTTTCGGTACTAGAGAATTCGGAGATATATAGCTATATGCATGCACCAAAGACTATTAAAATCGTAATTTATTTTTCATCTTCTTCCCGGACATAAATGAAATGGGTAATTTCCTCCCTTATTTTAATGGTGAGCATTAGTGATGCTTAAATAGTTGCACAGAAGATTAATTTATTACATTTGTTGTATTGTCCAAAAGATGGGTTGTAGAGCGATCTTCTGCTTGGTAAGAAAAATGTAGAAGATTGTGGAAAAATTGTGAGCGAAAACTCAATAAGGGTATTCCTATTCATGTAACGTCGTAAGTTTACCATTTGCGTAAAATGGTAAGTTTACGACAAACGTTTCTGCTGTTTGTGGTAAATGGTGGTAAATCAATCAGCTGTTTCACATGAGACGGAACGAAAGAATATATAAAATACGAACAAACCACTTTTCATGCAATTATAAAAAGAAAATTGCAGATTTTACTATTCCAAGTGTAGGATAATTAATTAATCCATCAAATTGTATTAAGAAACCATTTTTTAAAAGGGTTTAAAAACCAAATTTCCAAGACCAATCTTTTTGCAGCAAACGAAAACTCACTTTGCTTGGAATTGGAAATTTCGTTATATCCATTTATTAAAAGTTGTTCTCTTAATACAATTTAATACGACACGACTGTGGATTATATTTTTCGACGACGATCGTCGGTATTGCGTAAGGCAAGGCGTTTTGTGACGACGTTTGTCGTGGAAATGATACATTTCTGTCGTCGACTATTTTGCGGACGACTGTGTGATAATGTGTTAAAAAAAGTATGTGTACTTAATTTTTAATTAACTAAAAGACAATTATAGTTATTTTGTAGAATGGAGATAACAAATAAAAGACAATTGCTACATTTAGTGAACGAAATGCAGAAAAATATTCCTTTGGTAAAATCATTCACGAAGGCCTAGCAAAAGTGATGTTAATCGGCAATGGGACGACATAACCTTATATCTGAATTGTCTTGGGCCACCTTCGACTTCGATAGTCTAAAACACATTTTAAATGTGAAAATAATTACTGTTATTAAAACAGTTTGCAATTTAAATTATTTCTATTTGGTTAGAATTCCCTTCCTTCACTGTCACTGCTTTCAAAAAAAATCACAAGACTATTCATTTTTGATTTGTTTTATTAAATCAAATAATACGATTTGGTCTAACTCTGCTGGATTTACAGACTGATATAGCAATACATAACGTAACGACGAGGTTGATGCTTTGAAATAAAAGGCTCATTTAAGAAAATATTAAAAAAGTAAACAAAGTTACAAAATAATATTAAAAAAATTAATAGATAATACTACACGTTTTTAAAAGTAGGTCCTGCACTAAAAAGCAAACAAAATAATTAACCATTATTTTCTCAATGTTTATCCAGTAAGGGTGCTAGTGTACGCCATGTTTGAAATTATTAAGGTGCTAGTAAGTACACAAGCCACATACGTATGTAGCTCTGACGTCGACAGAGAGTGCACAAAACAGCTTGTACACGGTATCTCTACGCATTGGGACCATTTGCTGACGTAAAAATGACGTCAGCGCTAGTGAGTGCTGTCAGCTGAGTAGGCCAAACGGTGCGTTTTTTGAAAAGAAGTTTTGGAATAAATGAAGCACCCACCGCGCCTGCTGTACACATAGTTTGTGCAAAAAGTTCTTGAGACTGGTATAGTGGTATCACAAACCACATAGAACTAGACCGCCGACTTCCGTGCACCTACCCGATTCTCCGCGGAATGAATTCCCCTGTCTGTGAATACGTGTGAAATGTCAAAATCAATGATTTTCCATGCTATAACATGGACCTAGGATTTTTCAAGTATGCGTGCCGTAATGGCGCTCCTTTGATTTTGTACAGCACCAATATCTACATGAAAAATCCTGGGCCCGTAGGCAGCTTGTAGGCAAAGTCCGTTATGTGGGAGGAGTCGACGGTCTAGTTCTATGTAGTTTGTGACATGGTATGCTAGTCGACAACACTCATGGCCCCCATCGTCGTACGTAAGGTCCGCATCCGCACAGACGAGAATGTGGCTGCTGTAGCCGAGAGTGTGAGACTCAATTCACGTTATTGTCAAGAAGCCAATGCATCCACGTAGAGTGACAGTTTGGTGCGGATTGTGGAAAATGAGGTGGGCGTTACAGAGCCATATTAATCGACTTTGTTTTACTGAAATTGAAGACATTTGGACGACCTCTGGTTCATGCAGGTTGGCGCACCATGCCACAATCGATCTTTTCCGCGCCAAGTTCCCAAATCGTGTTATCATTCGTCTTGGCAATGTCAATTGCCGCCTCGGAGCTGCTATTTGGCCACTATTGACTTTTTTCTTTTGTGGGGAACCGTGAAGGACCGATGTTATGACAACAATCCGGAAACGGTAATATCCATCCAAGCAATCCGTGAACTACAGCCCGAAACCATCAACAAAGTCTTGGAAAATTGAAGTGACAGAATGCGCTACTGCGAAGCCAGCCAAGGCAGACACTTAAACGACGACGTTGTGCTCCATAATTAATGGGAATGTTTGCTCTTATTAATAAAGCCATAATACATGGAAAAAATTTAACTTTGTTCATTGCATTGAATTTTTAAAAAGTAACTTGTTTTTGGCCCACCCTTTACATGTCAAGTTATGCAAAAGCCTTTAAAGAGCTTCACTTATGAAGCTCTTTATGGCCGTCATTCAACTACACAATGGCAATGGCTAATGACCTGATTGAAATGCCTGATTTATTATGAATGCCACGAGGTAGCTGATTCGCGTAGATATTTATTTCAATAAATTTCTACTGAAAACCCTTATAAAAACAATTTCCGGGAGTACTGGGACCTTATAACTCATAAGCTTTTATACCTATAGCTATGTGCAGATTTCATGTCCTTAATCACATTATCCGCAACTTGTTTACTGGCAAACAGGCAACCACTTTTAAGCGCTATATTTTCTGAGCTTTTAAATAATTTTAAAACCGTTACCTTACATCGGTACACAGCACATACTTTTAAATTATTGTAGGTATGTATTATGTACTATTAATATTATTAAAGTATTTTCCATTCTTTGAAACTGCATTAATGTAAATTTGCTTTGAAAAAATGTAAATTTGCGGGCACAGCTGAGCTGAGTGCAATATAAAACAGCCCGAACGGTAACAGCTAGGAGGCTGAAATTTCGAAACAAATTTCCTTTTATGGCCAAACTGATCGATTTTGGGGAAATTCGAACTCCAAGTGTTTGTGTGGGAACAATTTTAATTTTTAATAGGTATACCTAGTATAGTATACATCAATCAAGGAATGATGCACTGTGCCTAAATACTTATTCCAAATTTTATATTAAAAAATTACACTAGCTACCTACTACTACTACCTACTAGTGGACTAGTCAATTTTGGCCCAAACCCTGTCCACCCAGATCTCCTGAATTAACACCCATGGATTTCTTTCTTCTGGGGTGCTATGAAAGAAGAAGTTTATTTTAGAGAAATATCGAGTCTTTTTTTTAAACATTTTTGCTTGACAAAAAATGGATTTTACTACAACTTCTGTTGATCGTAAGTAAAAAAGTTGCCTAAAATAATTTTTAGAAAATTATTCTCAAGGATAAAAATTTCATAAAAAAATAAAAATTTATCAAGTAAAAATTTTGAGAAAATAAGCATTTCAAAATTTTAAAAATTTTGATTTTAAGGAGCCATAACTTTTTTGTAGCTGAACTGATGTACCCGAAGTGCTTAAGACTTGTATGCGCTACTAAATTGTCTTTTCAAAATGAAAAAGTGTTTGTACCTATAGGTCAATTAGAGGTCACCTACTTTGAAGGGCTATAACGGGAAATATGGTGAGAATAGACCCATATAATTTTTTGTTCGGCGAAACTTCAGAAATTTTCCGCTTAATTGGGACACCCTGTATAGAATTCAAGCAAACTAAAACCAATACAATATATGTATTATTATTTTTATTAGATACCTATATTGCTAAATCCCGGCTATATTTTGGAAAATGATAGATAGTATTTGGAATAACTTTTTTAAAATGTCAAACGCCATGCTATGTTTTTTAAGCCCTCCCACATTTCGTGAATTGCTTTCTTCAGTCATTGCACATCGACGTTCTTAATTTTTCTGTTATGAATGGCAAAAAGCTGCGTTATGAATGTTTTATTTGGAGGCAGATACAAATGAATATGCAATAACATGATTTTCATCCTTTTATGCGAGTTTCACCCGGCACATCAGTTTGTTAAAGCAAGCATACCACTATGTAGGAATACATTTCAAAGTATGTGCTATCTTCTTAACTTTACCCTACCATTTCCATTCTCCCAAATAATTTCCATTTAATTCACCATAGCAACACAGTTTGTAATTCGCTTAACGAAACTGGTACAACAAGTAAAAGAAAAAGTTTACCAACCGTGCTCTTGATCGTCTTTCACCCGCGGATTCAAAAATACAATGGAAATTGCATTACTTGTAAAATAAATTGAAATAAAGTATCTGAGAGAATAAGAACAATTTGTGTTGTGGGCTGTATAACAAAGTTAATCCATTTTCTACACACCAAATTGTTTCATATTATGCATACCCAAGAACAAATGGATGCCCGAAAAAAAAAATGTTTGTATTTCGAATGACACAAGTTTTAAAAATTCATCAGAATGAGGAATATATCTGTAAAGTATCTAAATACCTACATACATAATGTGATAATATGTTCGAATGGGGTATACGAGTGTATTACTCGATTACAAGTGTCAAATGGTACATCCATAGGAGTACAGGCATTAGGCAAGATAGTGTCTTCACGAGCAGCATTGTGTTAATAGCACATTATAAATAGATATAAAATAATAGTTTGAAAAACTAAAAAAACGCTTTTATAAGTACATAGGTACTGCACTAAAAGCAAAAAATTAAAAATTAACCAATCTATTTTTAAAGTTTATCCTGTAAGGGACTTATTGTAAGCCATGTTTGTGTAGTTTACACTCAAATAATACAATACATAACTACAAACATGGCTTACACTAAGCCCCTTACAGGATAAACCTTTTATGCTTTTAGTGCAGTACCTATGTTCTTATAACAGCGTTTTTTTAGTTTTTTAAACTATGTATTACATATTTTATTTTTTGCTTATTAGTGCAGTTTAATATCTACCTATACATACTTACAAAAACTTTTTTACTATTGTATTGTATTGTCATCTAAACTGAAACATCAGCATGCAAAATTTCAAAGTCCTAAGGCAATGGACATACTAGGTATGTATAGGTATGTATTCCACATAAATGAAAATTCGCGACAGGTATGGTTTGATTGATTTTACTACGCGTACCTACCTATACACTTAGCTGCAGATCTCAAATATAAGTATGTACGATTGTGCTTACCTACCTATTTACGCACCACAAACTCATATGTATGTACATTATGTACATAGTTTGTTTTATCCAAATCCATTCCCTACATCAAATTCAACTACGCCATACATATGATATGAGCATACATTTTGAATGCCCGCCACACTCCACAGTGACAATTCTATTTTTAGAACGCAAATAAAACTACCCTTCCTAAGCACAACTGCAATCGAGATACCAATTTGTTCGCATTTGGCCGAATAAGATCTATTTTCAATTTAATATATCTTACCCTCTAGACTAGAAAGATGAATGTTAGCTCAAAATACTTGGTGAAGTATTACTATGGTGTCCATCGTATCTCTATAAAAGAGAACATGTTCTCTTTTTTTTTTGGTCCGATCTTTTTTACACTATCTTTTTTGTCATGGATCTATTTTTGTTCTCTTTTTTTTATTTAGCCCTGCAATGCATATTGTAGGTGTAGCATATCCGCATCATATTCTTAAAAAAAAAACCTCTTAATAGGGTGAGTGCAGATCTCTTGGATTTGGTACTTTTTTATTTCCAATTAATTCCGTGATGATATGTTGTCCTTGAAAATTTATTTATAAGCGTATATATGTATGTAATAAAATGGAACTTGAAGTCAAAGTACCATGTCCTAAAGGGTAAAACATGTGTGTTGATTTTTTTTGTATACATAGTTTAGTTTGTTATATGTTAATTGTGATGTCTGTGCAAAAAAGGTTAAAAATATTGTACGAAACAGATAATTTTGCGATATTTTGTCTATGATGCATATCTGCAACACCATGCATTTAGAGTATGATTTTGATTCATTGAAAACTCATTGGATTCAGCACTTCCCATACAAAAAAAACCATTGTCCATCTTATTCTCAAAAACTTCCAAAGTCACTGAGTTCAAATTTTCAGGCAATCTTCCGTATCGGCCTGCGAGTGTTTTTGTGAAGTTTGGTCAAAATTGGGCAGAGGGGCGTGGCACCGCCCATACAAAAAAAAATTCAAAATCTTATTCCTCAAAAATACCAAATCGATTGAGCTCAAACTTTCAGATGATCTTAGTTATTGGTCCTGGAGTGGTCCAGTGAAGTTTGGTCAAAATTGGACAAAGGGGCGTGTGACCTCCCACACAAAAAAAAACTTTAAAAATCTTATACACACCTCCTATACAAAAAATATCTTCTATGGGCTGAAAGTCGATGGCGTTATATTTCGATAACCGCTGGGCCGATTTTCATTACCCTTTTTTTGATTTGTTCGTATTGCTGTATTTCAGGTTTGGGAAGAAAGAAAATTCCAGCAAGTCGATTTATTCTCATTTCTCGCATTTTACGAAACAACACTATTACTAAACTTAAGACCTAAACAATACAATTCCTGTGCACAGGCAAAGCCGGGCGGGTACAGCTTCTTCGACAGCTTCTGGAATTGGAAGCCAAAGATTTTAAAATTTGTAACATTGATGTGAATAATGCATTGTCCTGAAAGTCAATAATATTGTCTAGGCAATACTATTTCTGAAAAAAACAAAAAATGTTATGTACCACAGCATTACAATGAAAACAGTTTATCTTTTTAACTATTTTGCACTACGAAGTGTGCACGGGCTCCGCTAGTAATATCAGAAATTATATACCGTCAATGCATGGCGTTGCAAATTATGCATCATACTGAAAAACTCGGTTTTCAAGAAAAGCGGTTAACCGAAATTTGTTTTATATTTTTTTTTTCGAGTTTAGATAGCTTATTTAAATAATAAAACATTTAATTTAAAAAAAAAATAAAAAATCATGCATTGAAGGGTTAGGTACATAATTTTTATTTAATTTTCCAAAATATTTACTGATACTAAGATAACAGAATGAAAGTGATTTTCTTAAAAATAAAATTAAAATCTATTGTAAATAGGCTTTGAAAACTGAACTGTCAACAAAAGTAATCAGTTATTCAGTTAGCGGACTGTTAGTATTTCGAAAAGGGGAGCCCGTTCAAGTTCTACTTTGATGAAACTTAATAATAATTTAAATTTTTGCGAGTTGCAAAACTTAGAAAATTCAAATAAAAGTAAGTTTGATGATGTTTTTTCAAAGACTGAAATATCCTAAACATGTAAACAATCACTGAGCAGAATACCAATGTCGAAAGAATATATTCTTTCTGATTGGGCCCAATGGACACAAGAGAGAAATAGATTAAAAATGTTAACTGTTAGCATGTTACCATCGTGACTAGCCAAAGTGATTTATAATTACGAAAAACATTCCCACCGAATTTTCCATATTTTATTTTGACATGTTCGTCATTTGCTGAAACTTTTTTTTCAAAGTTCCAGTAGTAAGAACTAGTCTTTTTTGGGCCAAAATGCCATGTCATTGCTTACTTCATACTTTGGCAATATGTTGGTGGGAACATGTTATATTATTAGTATTTTTTATAACTTGTTTTGTTTTTCTTTTTTTTTTTTAAATAAAGAATTCGTATTTTATATGTTTATTAAAATATATTTTTTAAGGTTCTGTGAGTGTATTTTTTATTTTGTGTGTTCTCTTTTTTGTCCTCTATTTTTCTCTATTTTTATGTCTTTGGGATCAAAATGTTCTCTTTTTATAAAGACCACAGATGGACACCCTAAGTATTACCTAACAATTAACAGGATATAATGTAGGTCAAACATATATTTATGAGTATAATGGCAAGTTGAGCGTAGTAAGGTAAAAATAGAAAAGTTTGCACCCTCTTTTTTCAACGCTTATAGGACGAATCGGTACAAAGTATTAATTAGGTATGTAATAGGTTTGACTTATCTATTGACATATAAAGTTTCAAGTTAATACGGCTAATGGATCATGTGTTATGTAAAAGCCTCCCTTAAAGGGACAGGGGAAGTCAAAATCCAAAAATTCTTTCTAAATATTGCATTGTCTTCACAACCCAACAACCAGCATGGAAATTTTCAAAGTTCTAAGTTTAGAGAAAGTGGTGCAAATTTGATTTGCAAGATTTTGACACAACAAATTTTTCACGAAGTTAAGTAAAAGCCTTTAAAAATTACATAAGTGAATAGACGTTTTTACCATAGATTTTTAATAAAATGAATAATTTCAGCAAATAATTGGGTTGATAGGAGATTATAACCAAAGTCGTACTGACCGAGACCCTGATAGGTACCTACTGAAATAGTGAAATCTGCCAAAATGACTGTTCTTTAAATATATGATTAATTTAACCCTAGGAGGGTAATTTTCGTCGATTCGACGAACATGAATTTAATTTTTTCGTTTTTCTCTTCGACCTCTATTCCGATCGCATCTTTTCTCCGTGTAACACCAGGCATCTCTCTAAGGTCTTCTAGTTTGTGGAATTCTGTCGAAAAAACTGTTTGGGTAAGTCTTGTTTTTATCGAAGAATGGCGTCAATATTCGTCGAAACGACAAAGATTACCTTCTACCTAACTTTTAGTGTTCGATTCGGCCTAATATTTGAAAAATAACGAACCAAAAAAATTAACCACCAAAATTAACGAACAGATAAGAGAGGACAACGTAAAGAAAAGGAACGTTTTTACATATTGTCCTGAAAAAAAAATGGCGCTTGACCTAGTACCTAATCATACGATACGTATACAAGGAAGCATATGCTGGGGAGCGTAAAGTTGAGCTTTGTAACATACATAAAAATTAAATTATGAACTGATCTAAAAAAAAACAGGGGTTCCAACATATTTTTCAATATAAATGCAAAAGTTTTAAAAAAAATGTTTTTTTTTTTTTTTTATTTTTTGCTTAAAAAAATAAATGGTCTGTTAACATTAACTATTAAAATTAAAAAGCTTTTTCTGCACACTTTTCGTAAAAATTGGAGTCGACGAATGATTACTTTTAATGTACCAAATAATATGATTACCTTTCTAGGTTTAAGAACACAATAAATTCGGGAACAAATAACATTGAAACTGACAACATTAATGTTGATCCGTACCTACTAGAACTAGGAACATCAAAAGAAGTATGTACCTATGAAAAACTGAGACATTAACTATACGGTTATTGGCATAGATAAAGCTAACATGACCAATGTCTATTTGGAGGTGTAATTAAAAAAACATTTTAATTTTCGGTATACCAAATATGAGTGCATAAATTCGCATACGGTTTTTTAAGAGACAGACTTATATCAACGTTAAAGTCCAGCTGTATACGTATTTAGTAAAATCAGAAAACAGCCTGCCCGGAAAATATTATATTTTCACTTTCTTAATAAATGCACTTGCCAAAATTTAAATAATAATAACAATAAAAAAAAATAATTTCCACTATGTATATCAAAATGTAAACGAACTAGCGAGCCCCCCTGCACACTTCGTAGTGCAAAAATGTAAAACAAAAATCGATTTCAAATTCATTTAAATCAATGATAAACAGTTTTTATTGAATGATCTGTATTAAGCTACGATTACACGGCCATTTTTTCGAGTCATTTAACTGGCGCTGTGACGTCAGGAAAAACTGTCGCATTAGAGCGACATTGAAGCTAAGATTCGTCATTGAAAAAATGGCGATCACACGAAATGACTATCATCGTCAGTTTTGTCCCAAAAGCAAATGACGGACACTGCGAGTCATTTAAAATTTTTCGTTGGGATGCCATTTAAATGACGAGCGAAAAATGGCGTTCACACGGTACTGACTTGCCTCATCAAAATGGCAAATGGCACCTTTCCTATTATTTCGATTTCGCGTCAGTTATCTGTTTTGTGATCAGACGGCAATGACCTATGAGAAAAATATAGCTACTGTCATTTAGAGTTTTTCTCTCGGCCACGGCCCACGACGCATACGTGCGAATTTTTTAATTAAATTAAATAGGAAAAAAATTATTATCATAAATAAAAAATGTCAAAAAGAACTTTTGGTATGATGGTGGAAATTGCGGAGACGGCGTATTTAGCAGCGTGTGTGCTGGTCACCTTTCCCTAATATAATAATATAATATGGCTTCCTAAAAACCTCTCTATCATCATCCCTCTAAGGTAAGAGTCTGGTATACAGACGGGTCCAAGATGGATACAGGGACTGGATCTGGCATTTATGGAGTGGAGAATCGCCTCAAGCGAACTTTTCAGTCAGCCTAGGCAAATACTCGTCCATATTCCCCACATGTAGACTATGTCTGGTGAGCGACGAAACCTCTCTTTACATTCTCACGGAATGTCCGGCTCTCTTTTGCCTTAGAAAGAATGTCCTTGGCGAAGAACTCGTTAACTCAGCAAATCTTGCTGGAATACCCCCAGAGAAGATACATACTTTTCTTCCTGACTGTCTCCGGAGTAAAAAGATTGCTCTAGGAACCTACCAGGGAAGGCACAATATGGCCCTTTAGAGAGGCCGCAGTGACATTTGGAGGCTGACATTTAAATGGCGCAACAGCCAAAAAATTTAGTCGTTTGTCCTAGGCGTCATTGAAGAGCGATCACACGGCAATTTTTTTCCGCCATTTAAATGGCACAAAATTCATGCCATTTGCTCCGCCAGTTTCCTAGTCATTTAAATGACGCTGAAAATGGTATCCCAAAAATGGCGATCACACGGAACGCCATTTAAATGACTGCTATGTGAAGCGATTTTTACGTCAGAGCGTCAGTTAAATGACTCGAAAAAATGGCCGTGTAATCGTAGCTTTACACAACATTTTTTTGTTTTTCCAGGAATCGTATTGCCTATAGATAATATTCTTGTCGTCTATCACGACAATGCATAATGTTACAAACTGTTCAAGCCTTGGCTCCCATGACTGTCGAAGAAAAGCGTTCGCAATGTTTTTTTTTTTTGTAAAGGAGTCGCCACACCCCTTTGTCCAATTTTTTCCGATTTTCACAGGAACACTCCCGAGTCCCAGACCAATATCTAATATTGTTTGGGCAATGGGCATATGAGCTCAATGGGTTCAGTGGTTTTCAAAATATAAGTTTTTTCTTTTGTACGGGAGGTGCCACGCCCCTTTGTCCGATTTTGACCAATCTTCACAGGAATGCTACTGGCCAATATCTAAGATTTTCTGTAAATTTTAACTTAATCGATTCGGCGGTTTTCGAGATATAAGATTTTGAATGTTTTTTTTCCGTTAGTGGTACCACACCAATTTGTCCAATTTTTACCAATCGTTCCAAGACCACTTTTGGGCCAATACCTATGATTGTATCTAAATTTGAACTCATTCGATTCCGTGGTTTTCGATTTCGGTAGGCGGTACCACGCCCCTTTGACCAGTTTTGACCAATCTTCACAATACTACTTTTGGGCCAATACATAAGATTGTTTGTAAATCTGAACTCCATTGATTCGGTGGTTTTCGAGATATGTATAAGATTTTAAATGTATTTTTTGTATGGGAACTGCCCCGCCCCTATAACTCATGAATCAATAAACATACAAACACCGTATATAATATATGTACAACCATGGTATTGACATCACCTTTTATGGAAAATTTCCAGAATCAAAGTCGGTTTACGCATTACAGAAAACATCAATTACAAACACAATCAGCCTTATTTATAAACTTTATACACTCTCTATAATAACTTATAGAGACAACTTATTTTTATTTATATAGAAGTCGGAAGATAATAATCTTACCATGCGTCTTTTTATATGGTCAACACTAAATCAACAACTAAGTCCATGATTTCAGTTCTTATTGTTGTTCCCATCCGGCGAAAATGTCGAAACCCATCTCATTATTTCAAAAAAGAAAACATTCATCCATTCAGACTAATAATAAACCAAAAAGACCTCTATCAACCGGTGAATCGTTTCGACGGAACTGTGCGAGTTATAAATATTTTTGCGAATATGTACTTACAATATTTTTTTTGTAAAACTTCACTAATATCGATGGAATACTTCTTAGTGGCCATTTTATAATAAAAAATCCTTAAAGTTTTAAGTAACGTCTTAAAATGTGGTTTTAAAGAAAACTGGTAAACGGGAATGAGTTAGCTTTCATATTTATAGATTTAGATTTTGAAACATTTACGTAAAGTTCAGAGCAACAGGAATATTCCTTTTTCCAGTGGATGTGGACTGATGTAAATCTTGGTTATTGTATGTAGGTACCTATTTACTTTTTTCCTCTCTAGCAAAACCATTTGTATTCTTTTCTTCGAATTTAAAAATCAGTCTTATTTCTACAATCTTTTGTAATCTTTTTTTCGATTAGGTAGGTATATTGCAAAATTCACGTTTTTCTCAATGAACAAAACAAAATGCTAACTACAGTATCAAATTCATTATTTACACAATTTTATAAAATATTTACAAATGTTTATATACCTATTACAATTGGAAACAATAAAATATATTGCACTATATATACGTATATGTGCATATCACATCTCTTATAGTGTTTTGTTTATATAACATTTCGATTTGGAATGCTATGCTATGTTATATGTAGGTACCTAACTTTTTAAATTTTGCTAAAACCCTGATTCGGACAAACGAATTATTCATTCCTTAATTTTCTTTAGTTCCTTAATTTCCAAACAAAAAATTGATCGATTCGGTCAAGCCTTTCTAAAGTGATACACATAGATATTGGCGTCTGCTGTACAGTGTACACGTACAGTACTGTTACTGTATAGTGTATATCGTGGGTTTACAAGCAGAAGCACTAAGTCATTTTTTAAGAATTTTCATATTTTAATGCAAAATGATTCATATTGATGAGATCTTTATGAATCAAAAACCCAAAAAGTCGTAGCTAACGTCGTTACTGAGTTATTTGAAGTGCTTTTTTGCACTAAGTCAACAAAATAATGAATAATACAGCAAAAACGCACTAAGTTGACTTAGTGCATTCTGCCTTTCATTTTAAGATAATATGTGCCTTTACTATGATACAATAGCAAGAAAGCACTAAAGTAGGACTTAATGCCTTTTGCCTGTCATAGAAAACAACATTTTGAAATATAAATATGACTTATACCGCCCACTTATATTAAAATTATCAACATATTCTGCTAAAATGCATTAAGTCAGCTTATTTTCCAGTTTTAGTTTAATATTTACTTATATGTTTGTCAAAAACTAAAATAACATGCTGTAGGAGACTTATGTCAAAATACAAACAGTGTATTTCATTAAGATCAAACAACTAAAAAAAGCATTTTTCGAATTATTACGAGCATACAAATCTTGAATTTCAATTTACTCAAAACTATGTTTTTTGACTTAGTGCCTTCTGCTTGTATACCCACGATATGCATACCTACTGAGTTCCCATTTCAAATTAAAGGTCTCTTTAGAAAATGTTAGTTTTCTTATCATATTTGCATCACCTTTTATATATAACTTTGTTTATAACTTTCTAATTGTTCCATTACGTTTGTTTTACATACATAGTTGTTGTTCCATAAGACGCCTATCCTAGTCTCAGTAATGCACCTCATTTCGTATTTATGCCATGGTAAACTGGTGTGGCAGCCGCTTAATCGCATACCCTCCGAATTAATTTCAATAGAAATGAACCTACCTACCATTATCTAATATGACAATATTTAAACACTATAAACATCTCTATTAAATCACTTTCGCTAAAATTACTAAAACTCCTTTCCTTTGCCACCTGTTCAGAAAATACTCTCCAGTCTGCGCAATCAAAAAGGTAAAACCATTCAATCAAATTGATTTGACTTGCCTAAAATAATGGGCGTAGAAAGTAGAAACATTTAACATCGGTGAATTAATCTAGGGGAGGAAATATGTTTTGGTTTCCATTGAAAATACCATATCTATAAATCAATAATATCCGCTAATAGCTATGGTATCCATTTGCTTTATTTACTGAATATTCCCATAATTATCATTGATTGGTACTAGGATAACCTAACTTAACCTAATAAAAATGAAACCAACAAAATGAACACGCTAACGGTTTTGGTTAACCTACTGCTACTGCCAATTCATATACCACCAACATCAAACACGAAAACTTTGCCCTATATACAGCCTTGGATTTACCCTTAGGCCAACTAGGACCAGGCCTAGGGCATCACGACAGAAGGGGCACCACAAAAATATTATGTACATTTTTGTATGTACATCGTATGTACAACAAAAAAGCAACAGATCTGTCAAAATCAAGCTTGAACCATTAATGGGCGCGCTAAATTTTGACAGATAGGTAGGTATATGAAGTACAGTCTGAAATGAATGGCCTGGCTAAATGGATTCGCTTTAATTTAGCTTAACTAAATTTTGAAAAGAATTTTAAGAACATTTTGATTACGGAATGTTTAGTTATAGCTTTCGTTTTCCTAATTTTCCCTAGCAGTGTATATTTTTGAAGTATTTTTAGCGGGTTGGGGTTGAAATACTGTATGGTCAAAATTCTGTTTTCAAAATACTGTATTTCAAAATACTGTATTTCAAAATTCTGTATGAACATAATTCTGTATGAACAAAACTCTGTATTTCAAAATTCTGTATTTAAAAAAAATGGTTTTGATAATGTAAAAAAGTGCGCACTTTTTTACATTATCAAAACCATTTTTTTTAAATACAGAATTCTAACACACCACTTCTTTTATTTTTCTATTTTACTGTCTCCTTGCATATCTAATAGATTTATAAAACATAAACCGATGTTTTGGTCTGTTTTTGAAAGTTCAAAAACAAGAACAGAAGTGTTTCCGAGGACCCAAAACAGCGTTGAGGCATGGCATCGCCGATTAAAAGTCTTGGTTGGGAGGAAAAAGCCGGGCCTGTATAAACTTATCAGCGACCTGAAAAAGGAGCTAATTTTTACTAAAGCACAGGTGGAAAGGGTTAGGAATGGGGAGCACATTAAAAAAACCAAAAAAAAAATACTTAAAAACAAGAGAATTCGACGTATTATGCGAAAGAGGCCCGATTTAAGCAACGTTGCTTATTTAAGGCGAATAGCAAAAAGTTTGCTTTTGTTTTAAATAATTCTGTTATGCTAATTTGTTATTTTTATGTTTATTGTTTATTAAATTTCTTTGAAGTATTAAGTTTACTGTTATGTTTTTGTTAAATTATGTTACTAAATGATTTCCAATTTTTGTTTTTTTTCCAATAAATTTAAAAAGTTATATTACAGCTTGCTTTTTCTTATGCAAACACTTTTTCAAAAAATAGAATTGGGTATAAGCAGCTATTCGGAAAACAGAATTTTGCACATACAGTATTTTGAATATACAGCATTTTGGATATACAGCATTTTGGATACACAGCATTTTGGATATACAGCATTTTGAAATACAGAATTCTGAAATACAGAATTTTGTTCATACAGTATTTTCAAAAAAAAAAAATACAGAATTTTGTCGATACAGTATTTTGAAATCCAGAATTATGGCCCATTCCCATTTTTAGCTTCATTTGCAAAAGCTATTAGAAAGTAAAAAATTGGGTCTAAGGAGAAAATGTAAATTAAGTATGTACTTAAAATAAATATAATGTATCTGGAAGTAAATAAAGAGATCCATTTTATTTAAAGGCAGTTAAAACTAGATAGAATCATTTCGTCTAAAATTAAACCCCTAAACAAAGTTTCTGTAGTCAGTATTTTAGCGGCGATATTTGTGTTAGCTTGGATCAAGGTACACAAAAGTAAGTCTTAAATTCTCGTTCTCGGTAAAGCACCAGTTGCCATACGTGATACGTAAAACAGACACGTAAAAATTATGTTTCAGTGGGGCAGTGTTCTGAAGGTTTCTTCTTTTTTTCCAGTTACCCTTCGTTCACATCACAGTTTAGTTTAAGGAAATGTTAAATTGTTCAAACTGTTGATATCAATTAAAATTGGCGATGTAAAGGAATATTCACATGAGAATGAACAAACGAATTGATAATAATATGCGAACAAACCACTTTTGATGCATTTATAACAAAAAATTGCTCATTTTACTATTGCAAGATTACATAGAATAATAAATTAATGCATCAAAATATGGGAAAAACAAGTTTGAAAGAATTTAAACAACGAAATTTCGAACTAAAAATGTTTGCATCGAAGGAAAACGCACTTTGCGAATTTTCACCAGTTTATTCAAAATCCACGACATTAAAACCCGCTCTACAAACTATCAAATGCAAAATTCGTTCGAACTTATGTAAACTTAAAGCAAAGATTGTTAATTAGTAGAAATTGATGTTTGAACTTGGCGAACTGTTGCGACAAATAAGTGTTCATGTGAATGGACTGTCAAAACATGTGATAATATTCTTTTCACTTATACCATGTTCCCACCAACGTGATTCAGCTAAATTCACTTGATTTAGCTAAAATCATGTTATTAATTTCGTGATCTATTATATATATATTTTCATGACTGCAAAAAAACAAAATTGGTCCGGAGAGGACTTGGTCCTGGAACTTTGGAATGAAGAGCTTCAGGAGTTGACAGTCAAAACAAAGTGTCAAAATGAAACTCTTTTCTTGATTTATTTTTCACTTTGGTTTATTCATGTGGTTATCCTTTATTTGTTATTTTGATTTTGTTATTAGACCTGTTTTTTTGCACATCTATCTCAGTGAAGTAAAGAATAGTAGAAATTTTAACACGCAATTACAACAACTACACACTGCTTGACACTAAGGGTATTCATGCAACGTCATAAGCTTACCATTCGAGTAAAGAGGAAATTGCACATTTTACTATTCCTAGTGTAGAATAATTAGTTATTCTATTAAATTGTATTAAGAAAACAAGTTTTAAAAGGGTTTACATAACGAAATTTCCAATTCCAAACTTTTTGCCGTGAACGAAAACATACTTTGTTTGGAATTGAAAATTTCGTTATTTAAACTCTTTTAAAAGTTAAAGTTTTTCGAAGACAAGAATAAAACACAACCAACTCGCTGAAAAGAAGAAAGACGCAAGCGTTTATTCGAAATGAGCTGTAAGACAGAGAAAGCAATATAATAATTTATGGTGATGCCACAAGGTAATTGTAAGATAATGTTCTCGTGTTAAACTAAACCACAATTCCAAAAGTTATCCCTTAGTTGGTAGCAATTTTAACAAATTTGCTGGAACGTAAAATAAATCGCCAGCGATTTTTTTTTCATTCACTAATCCCTACCCTACCTCTTTTTTATTCGCGGGTGATTTGTTGTTGCGATGAATTTCTTGTGAATTGAAAAAAAGTATTAGTTTTCGAATGAGCGAACAAAATATTATTAACGATATAAATTATATTTTCGCTCAAAATTAAGTTTAAATCATTCCAACCAGCCGTCTAGCTACTTGCAATATGATTTCATCTAAAATGTAAACAGTACCTAAACTTAGTTCCCAACGTTTCTTAACACATCCCAATAAATGGCCGCTCTTATGTTTTATTTACATTCCCGCCATTAATTTTGACATTTACACGTATTCACAGACAGGGTAATTTTTTCCGGGGAGAATCGGGTAGGTGTACGGAAAGTCGGCGGTCTAGTTCTCTGTGTTTTGTGCCTCAGACCTTACAAGTAGGTAGTGTTTAGTAGTAGTAGTGTTTCCCAAACGTTTTGCCTGAATGTTGCTGTTAAGTCTTCACTAAAATTGGGTGAAACATGTCGAAGGGAAGGTTTGAAAGTACATACATATATTTTAAACTTAATTTATTGGAAAAAGTGAAAAATAATTTTCGGAAAGGAAATAATTTCCTGCGCTTGCCAAGTATTGTCATTGTCGATAGACAATTTTTACTAGATAATTTAAAAGGAAATATAAAAGAGGGCACCATTTGTTGTAAAGGCCTAGGGCCCAAAAAATGTAAATCCGGCACTGCCTATACCTAAATTATGTTGAGATTGAAAAAAGAAACCTTAAGACATTTTTATGTTTTAATTTGAGCCAGTTTAGTTAAACGTGGCTAACTATTAGTTACACATATTTTTATACGGTTGGAACTACCGGAACAATTTGGGAGGAACTACAAGATTCCACAAACTGTATACTGAATCAGTAGGTATCATGTATAAGTATATTGTATCATGTACCTATAAATTCTGACATTACGATGATAGGCAAACTCAGAAAAGTGGATCTCGCCATTCCGTCCATCTGTCCACTTGTTAGTTCCGAAGAAGGCCTACAGCTACAGCTTGGAAGAATTTGTTTCAAGCTTGGTAATTGAAGTATTGTATGCTAGGTCATATACCTATTAGCTGTACCTCCCAATATTGTTTTAAACAAGTCTTTTGCCAAAAACGCTTTGACTATTGGACCAAAATTAATATTTAAATTTAGGTTGATATTCAAAATACAATGCGGACAACTCTATTTAATTTAATTCGCTGCATTACGGTGCAGTGGATATAGTACCTTCGTTAAGTGCATAATTTACATTTACATTCACTGCCACGTCATTCAAATATAAATGACACTCAAGTTTCTGTGCGGGCCACGTCATTTATGACATTTACATGTCTCTATAATGCCATCACATTCAAAAATGAATGACATGAAATGTTCCATTTGAATTTTTCGAAAAATATCGGAAGTGAAAAAAAGTTGATTTTTTGTTCAGTTTTTTTTTGCAAAATTTGTTTTTTATTTGTTTATATCTGGCATATTTTTCCAGATTTTCTTAAACTAAGTACACAGTTATGATCGCCAGGCCAGGCTCAATAATCCCTATTCAGTTTGTTCATATTGTCGTGCGTTATTGAATGTCACGGCCTTTTCTTGCCAAAGTCCCGTCATTCACATATGAATAACACGGCCATTGTGGAAACATTGTGTGTCATTCATATTTGAATATGAAAATATATTAATTTTTTTAGTTAAAAACATTTTTCGTTTCGGTCGAAAAACGGTTAGACCGGATTTCAAATTTTTCTCCGGTCAGAACAAATAGATTTCCGGTCAGAATGGCAACACTGGAAGACGGTGCCCTGATAATATATGGGTTAATGTTCTGAGCTGTTTCCTACTTACTTTGAGAATTTCCCTAGATCTTTTACGGTCGAATTGCGGCCAAAGTGCCTTGGATACTGCGTGACCGTTGAGACCTGCATACCTCCGGTCGGCTTCCTTAGTTATTTTATTCCTAATAGAGCGCTTTATAATGCAAGGGGATGGTTTAATATCCATCTGACAATTTCCCGCCTCTTCTCGCAAGCTCTTCAGCTTGTTCATTTCCAGCTATACCGCAGTGTTCTTCTAATACCCAGCACAGTCTCAATCGGTTCTGACTGCATAATGCCTTACATTGTGCGACAGTTCCTGTCTATTTCAGAATTGATGTTCGTAGATTCCAGTGCCTTGAGTGCGGCCTTGCTATCGATGTAGATGGATATATCTCTTCCAGATATAGATCTCATCCGCATTAGCTCTGTCGCTTTCAGAACAGCCAGAACTTCTGATTGAAAGAAACTGCTTGTATCCGGTAGTCGTATAAACACTTTTAGGTTTAGATGTACGGAGTACTTAGATAATAATTTCACTTAGAGTGTTTAAAAACTTTCCCTGTATGATAATAACTAGGTCATCAGAATTGTGCTGTGGCACTTATTCCCCTGGAGCTCAGTTTCTTTCAAATATTATTCATAACCAGCACCCAAAGGAGAATTATTGAAAGGACTCATCCCCCTGTGGACATTCTAATGGAACTTTGTCCAAAGGAGCAGTTTACTTTCTCTTGCAAGCATGTTGCAGACCCAAAAAACTATACTGTATTCAATGTTCATATTTAACATGGCACGTTTTATAGCTCTGCCCTCTACGTTATTAAAAGCACCCTCAATATCAAGAAAAGCTGCTAGAGTAAACTCGCCCAAGAGTAAACATCTTTCTATATTCCCTACTACGATGTGTAGAGCTACTTTCCCTTCATGTAGGTATGCATGCTGCGATTCGCTTAAGAATCCACTATCGCATTTGCTCATGATGAGCTTCTAATAATCGCTCTAGGATTTTTAGCATAAAAGATGACAGCTTTGGGAATTAAAACCACTTTTACTTCCCTCCATGCTATTGGTATGTACCATAGTTTCAGACTCTGTCTTAGAACTTCATAATTTTCCGTATCGCCCTCTCAGGTGCTTTTTGCAGCATGATCGGCAAATGCCATCTGGACCCGAAGATTTATACGGTTTGAAGGACTAGCCCACCACATTTTTTTCCGATTTATGAGATCAACTATCTCCCTCCCGCGTATACCACGCCCCCTGAATGGAGAATATAAAATTTTAGATTTTTTTTCCTTCTGTACAGCGCAAGTCCTACCGCTCTACCAAATAAGTGAGTGAGTGAGTCAGTCAGTTACGATTTTTGCGATTTTTGAAGTCGTATGTTGAGAACCACTAATGCTATAGAGATGACATCTGAAGGGGTGGTCGTTTTTGATGAGCTTGGCAAGTGTTTCATGTTCGAAGTTTTTCGCTTATTTGGTTCCGAAGTTAAAGGGGGCTCAAAAACAGCTTAGTTTGTTCCTGTAAAAAGGGTAAGAACCTTAAATACAGAACTTGGCTGGGGCACTGCACATGCACTACCCGACTACCGTGCCATTTGATACTAAAATCTGTTTTTTTATTTCTTAACAACAAAAATTTACGAAATCCAAAGAAAAGAAATGTTATGTCTAAATTAATAAAAACATCAGTAAAAAAAATAAGAAATGTTCAATTGGATTCCCACTGTGTCCAATGTATCCCGATGTCCAATTCTATAAAATAGTTCTTAAATAAGAAGTAGACTTTTAAGACAACGATGTAAAGTTTTTTTTTTTCAACAAATAAATTTTGGTTCAATGTAACGTTTTTCTTTTGTCTGATGAGATAATAAAACACTACATAAAGAGATGAGTCATGTATACTATACGGGTGAGTCGTATAGTGGTGTCTTTTTAAAACAAAGATTATTTTGACACTGACAGCTGTTTCCCGCTCGAAATATTGACGGAAAGCCAGTATCATACCTCCGCGGAACAAAATGAGTCGCTTTACGCTTGAACAACGTTGGGAAATTTGAAAACTTATTTCCAAAGTGAGTGCCGTGTAGCTCAAATAGAATGCATAGAAGTTTTGGCCGAAATAAAGCACCCACCGCGCCTGGCCGTACGCAAGTTTGTGCAAAAAGTTCGTGAGACTGGTATGCTGGTGGACAACACTCGTGGGGTCGTGGTCCCCGTCGAAGCGTTCCCTCCCGTACTACAATTGTAGTTTTTGAGTACATTTTTGCCAACTGAAGACGGTACTACTGTAAAGCCGCTACGTACTACTTTTCATAAATACCAAAAAATACGAAGTATTTTATATAACTGTCATCGTAGTAGTGTCATTCAAAGGTAGAATGTCAGTTTTGCAGCCGATATATTTTTATTTTTCATTTAATATAATTATTTAATTTGTTCAATAGGTAATAATTTGCGTTAAAATTGAATAAATGTGTTAGCAAGTGGAAGGATGAAATCAGCAAACTTCATTTTTTTAAATAAAATAAATCGACAATTATTCGTCAAGCAAAAGAAGCCTTTTCTTTAATTGTTTTTTCATGGTTGGTTCGTGGTTTTTGTTTTGTGAAGCTCCTTATTGAAGGTATTTGGAATTCTTGCTAGTGGCTGTTAACATTTTTCGTCGTTTTGACCTGATGGATGTATTCTACACTTGAAAAAGAAAGGTTTACCCAAACCAAAAATGTGGTCAGTACATTTCATTATCAGAAATATCTGCTAAATTTATTTCCTATATGTATTAATATTTGCGTCCTGACTTCTTATACCTACCAAGAAATTGTGTGAAACAATTGCATTTCAGCAAAAAGTAAAAAGCTGATTTGTGCTCGAATAAATCTAACAATTTTGCGAAAATCGTACAAGATTTCACTTCCATTGTACTAGAATTTGTACTAAAGTCGTGTTTAGTAAACCCTTCGATTAATTTGGTTATTGGTAGGGCAAAATTAAAAGTCGAAATTAAAGTTAGTTTCGAAATTAGTAAAACTCGAGTTTAGTGATTGTTTATTGGTAAGGCACAATATATATTGAACTAACCTTACTTTGAATTGTGATACCTCTAATACCTACATAAACCGTAAAAGGCCTTTTTTTGCTTTATTTATTATTTATCTGGCTAGTGTATGTCAATGTTGTATTAAAAATTTCAAAATCTAGCTACTTGAAAAAAATTATAAAGTCGTTTTAGATTCATTATGAGACGTACTAACTTCGAAGCCATTTGAGTACTATTTTCTACCAAAATGAGAACTCTGCCCAACCAAAAGATAGGGAACGCTGCCGTCGTCGTACAGACGAGAATGTGGCTGCTGTAGCCGAGAGTGTGAGACTCGCAAATTACGAACATCAAATCGCTATCGATCTTCTCAACTGCTAAACATTTTACGTACTAGCCTGAGGAGAATTCTGCACAAAGATCTAGGATTATTGGAATTATTGGAAGATTGGAGTGACAGAATACTGCGAAACCAGCCGAGGTAGACACTTGAACGACGTTGTGTTTCATAAATAATGGGAATGTTTGCTCTTATTAATAAAGGCGTAATACATAAACAAATTAAATTTGTTCATTTCAGTGCTTTTTTTAAAAAGATACTTGTATTTGGCACACCCTTTACATATATGTACTTGCAACATTGATCTCAATAATTGTTCTATAAACATACCAATTTTGTTCAAGTCAATTTTTATTTATTGAGAGTTGTTATATGCCCATTTCCGGTTTTTTTTTGTTCTTAAAATTATTAAAAAAAAATAGAATCAAACAAATTGTTTTTTTATTCTTTTCTAATTCTATTTGAAAGCAAATTGTTGTCCCATAAACAATTTCGTTTTGATGACAGACTTTTTTTTCTTCAGGATCATCCCACCCAGCTGGAAAAAGAACTTGTAGATCTGACAACAAACAACAAAATAACAAACGATTGTGATTGCGAATGGGCGGTAGACGAAATAAGTTTGAGAACCTCTGGTTTGGTATTCTCTATAATATGTATATATAAAACAATGTGGGAAAAACTGTTTCCCTCTGTCGCCCGTAATTTTCAACCGATTTTGTTGATTTTTTTCTTAAATGTCAGTAATTACGGTGATTGGGTGATAGGCTAAACAAAATCAAAATCAAACAAAGGGGCGTGAAACCGCCTATACAAAAAAAAAAGCATTCAAAATCTTATATCTCGAAAACCGCCGAATCGATTGAGATCAAACTTACAGGTAATCTTGCGTATTGGCCGTGGAGTGCTTCTGTGAAGATTTGTCAAAGTTGGATAAAGGGGCGTGGCACCTCCAATACAAAAAAATCAAAACATTGTCGCCCGAAAATAAATAAAATAAAATAAAAAATAAAAAAATAATTAAAAAAAAACAAAAAAAGGCCTGGCGAAGCTGGCGGGGGTTCAGCTAGTTTTTTATATTTATTTCCTCCAGTTCGAAATTGAAATAGAAGAACCAGCACATGAACTGTATAGGTAGTTTGCTGTATTCTTAGTCAGTCGTTATACTCGTACCTATATTCGCTTCATTATACCTACTTTGCAAGATTTCGAAACAAAATGTTAATTAAATTTATATACCTAATCTTCCAACTAGACAACACTCTTGACGAACATTTTACTACAGAGTGTATTTAGTAAAGCAAGCATCTTCGTATTTCTGAAAACTCATTAATCATCCTGTGTTGACAGCAAAATAACAAAAAATTATATGTACAAAATTCAGATAGAAATAGAAAAACAAATTCGTAAGAAATAAGGTAAATAGCTACTCGTAGCTAGTCCTCAGAAATTGAGAAATATGGATGGTGCAGTGTATTTGTTTTTGCAATACCCTCCACGGGAAGTTATTGTAACTTTATTATATCCAAATATTTGTTACGTAAAGAAGGAGTGACTGGAGACCCCATAAAGTATCTAAAATTATCAAAAGGCATGGTAGTGCCCTAGCCAAGTTGTCTGGTAATGGCACACGCCCTTTTTACAGAAACAAGCTTAGTATGTTTTCGACGCTCTAACTTCGGAACCAATTGAGCCAAAACCTGCAAAGCTTATTCAAGCTATATCAAGCTTACTAAAAGGGTCCACCTCACCAAATTCCATCTCTGTAGCATTAATGGTTCTCAATAAACAGGACTTCAAAAATCACAAAAACCGTAACTGACTTATAGCCGGTTTTACAGTGCAAGTTTAAACTCCGTTTAGCCAGATATCAGGTTTAAACCGACGTTTAATACGAAAAGGTGTATTACAGTACAAGTTTAAACTTAATCGAGAGTTTAAACCGAGTTTTACTTAACCGGCCATGAATGGGGGTTTAAACTAAGTTTATTCTCCGGAATTTCGTAGTACGATCTCCCTCCTGGTTTATGACGGCGCTCCAGAGTCGAAACAGCCACGGGCAGAGCTGCTGGAAGCTGCAAATTAATTTAGAAGTGCACATACACACAACACAAAGCATTGTCGACTTAGTTCTTGTTCTTCATTTATACAAAAAAATACAAATCTAGCTTAAATCAACGGTTTAACAAATATTTTATTATATATATTCAGCGTGGTTTACAAAACTTTGAACGATATGTGATGACCTGATGACTGATGAGCTATATCCCGGCTAAGTTGAACGGCCTTTGGCATCACTCCCAGTCAGACGTGGCAGTTTCGCTTGAATTGGTCCTAGGTTGATCATGTTACCACTTCGCTCTTCCCGATTTGTGCATATCGACATGAGGTCCTAGCCTCTATAACTACCTATGGTGACATCGAATTGCGGCTCGCCGAAGACTATTATTAAATTTTTTGAGCCACTTTCGATTGCCGTAGAATGTTGAAATTGGTTGAGCGGAAGGTAACTTAACTAGCAGCCACGAAAAGTAATGACACCCAAATGTACACCAAATTCTTATGCGAGAAACAGATTACCACAGCACCAGCAACATCAACTTTGACAGCAGCAGCAACTTCAACAGCAGAAGTCGTATGAAACACATTGCAAACATCGACAGCAACTTTGTCAAGGGAGGAAAACAAAATTTGTTGTGAGTTGATTGCAACGCAGCATTACCAGATTACCTTTTATATCTTCCAAAATAAATGGTAAAAGCGAAACAATGATATTAGGTACATGACGACCTGTAAAATGTTAGAGCAAATCACGTACTTAGTACCAGCAGGTATGTACCAGTATAGATAATTGATGGTAGCTAAAGTATAAAATTCGAAAAACATCTGATGTAATTTTCGACTGTGTTTTTGAGATGTTTGCTGCCCAATCAAACGTCAAATCAAAATTTGTATGTACTTTTGTTTTAATAGCTTGTCAAACATTAATTTTAACACAACTCGCGACGATTAATTAGATAAATCGTTTCCACACTGCAATAGTAAAACTAGAATTCAAAATCAAGTCCCACCGACAGTAAATAATTTGACGCCTGCAGATCACAAAAAAGAATTGATTTCTTTTGCCAATCGAAAATAAAAGGCAATTTAAATCAAAAGAAAATTAAAATAGTATTTTCTAAATAATTTCCATAAGAATAATTTGTAGACTGCTGAAACTTTTTTTGTATATACCTGGTAATGATGCTGCACCTTCAGTATGTCAGCATTCGAAAGTTGAGAGAACTGAAAAAGTCACCGTGGTGTTGGTAGCATTTGCACAGCAACATTGAATTTAGGACTTAGCTCTAACGTCAATGTCGATGTCGATGTTGCTGTGGTAATGTAACTTCAGCCATTAAAAAGCAGGGGCTCTAAAAAGTGCGCTGTGGTTGTCAAAGTTGCTGTTGCTGTTGCTGTGCCAATCTGTTTCTCGCATTAGTTTAAGAAGGTTCAATGTTGAAAAAAATTGTAAACACTTAATGGGCAGACATTCTTTAATTTTTGAATAAATAGGGTGAAGGGAACTATAATACATATATGGGGTATATTGTATATATTAAAGGAAAAACAAGTAAAAGCCTTATCATCAGCCTGGCCGATACTTTGATACCCTCCACTGCATAAAAGTCATGCAAAATGTATGCCATGCGAGTTAGTATGTGTCTAATATTAGTTTTGTATTGTAACTACTTTACCTAAATAGACAATTTTCAATACCAACCTGACGACGGTTAAAAAAAAGTCCTCTCACAAAATTTCATTCACCTAAGTCGATTCGTTTGGACGCTATCGTGCTTTCAACAGACAGAGATATATGGGTCAAATATTGGCTTTGTATGGGAGGTACCAGAACTACTTGACCGACATAGCCCATTTTCAATACCAACCTGGCGACGGTAAAAAGAAGTCGTCTCACAAAATTTCATTCGCCTAGGTCAATTCGTTTGGACGCTATCGTGCTTTCAACAGACAGACAGACAGATAGACGGACATGGCTAAATCGATTCAGAATGTGATCCTGATTCAGAATATATATACTTTATAGGGTCTCCGGTGAAACCTTCTTGGCGTTACAAACGTAATGGCAAAGTGAACCTTCCTGTGGAGAGTATAAAAAAGGGTGCAAGCGTGCTACCTCAAAAATGCGACTAACGATGACGAATATGATATGGTTTCAAAATCCAACTTGAGGCAGAGACTTGCCATGCAAATTTATGTTTTGTGCTTTGCCATAGAATAAATGACATTTTCCCCTTGAACTTGACCTATTTGATGCAGGAAATACGAACATCGGATTTTATGATGGTCAATGAAAAGTTCACGTGTTTGTTTAATAAAAGGGTCGTGCTTTCATTTCGAAAAACCGTCTTAAGTAAATTAAGGTTCATTGCGTGCCACCATGAATATGTATTGGCTTTTCCTTTCCGTTTTTTTTTGTTTATTTCATAACACACGAGAAGGTATTAAGTGCACCCCACTTTTAGTGCTTAGCGTATTAACGCTAAAAAAAACAATAATGTCTTGGATGCTAATTGGGGTTTTCTATTTTCTTTGCGAAAATATCTCATAGATAAAAAGATAGCATACGTAATAGCAGTAAGTCCAAACAACATTAGTGTGTTAATGATAAATATCCAAGAAAATTACTTTATTTATAGGTAGGTATACCTCAGAATATTATATCTTTTCATACAATATGAATTAGTACTTAAGGAAGCGATTAAATGTATCTATATTATGAGCGAGTAGACTAGATTGATAATATTTGTTATTTTACCAGATAATAACACTAATTGGCTAATCTGTATATGTAATTGATGGATTTACAAACTTTAATTGACAGCTGGTAGATTTACGTCTGGAATCATCTCGCAGGCATTTCCTTTCTTCTTCTTTCCTTTGATCTTCATTTTCGAATGCTGATGGAAATCATACTGTGTTTATTTTACGAGTCGTTGATGCATTCAGAAAAGCAATTCTATTTTCTGAAAGTACGCACTCAATAAAAAAAAAAAAGTATAAATAGATTGATTAACCTGCACAAATTTTGGTTTTCGTAATGGGCAATGAAATGGAAGGAGCTGACTCAAAATAAAGCTAAAAATATGGGATTGTCACTAAGGCTATGAATATTCGAGTGCCAACCAGACAGCCATTTCAAAAAAAAACTAATATGTATTACGATTGTCGATTGTATACTAAATGGGTTTTAACATTATGTGTGGTATCAAATGGTTGCCGCTGGGTGCTGGGCTTGCTGGGTGATACGCATCCGAGAAGTACAATTTTCGATTACCTACTCTATTGTATGTCTATTGTCTGTTACTGCTGACATAGACCTCCGATTGCGACTTAAGGAAACCCCACAAGAAAAAGTCTAATGGGATCAAATGCAAATCGCACGATCTCGGTGGTCTGTTCACGTCGAGATAGATAACCATGTCTAAAATCGCTCGTGCAGAATGTACACTGTGGTATTGATATGTCGTTTAGTTCCATATTTACCAATTGGCTATTAATTATCGACCGGTAGGGCTCTCCGTTGTTGGTGATGGCAATGCCATTTCTGAAGATCGTTTTGTACTAAGTGCAATGTTGGATTAAAGCATGCATCGCAGGCATAAACAAATCTAATAAAGGTCACCTCAGATTAACGATTAACACATTAACGAATTTTGACAATAAGTCGTTTTTCTTGAGTTCTCTGCAGTGCCTAATAAATATTAGTAGATGTTATTAAATTTATTGACAAAGTCCAAATTCTAATGAAAACAGTGAACTTCTAATGAATGAATAAATAGATACCTAGTTGCGGTAAAACACCGAGTCCTATTAATCCGATATTGGTCGTTTTAACCTTACATATTTCAATGTTCCTCATTTTAAATACAAATTTCCTACCAAAATTTGGATTCTACTCGTCAAATGATATAATTTCGTGTCGTGTTTCTTAATGGCTACTTGCACCTGTCTTAAGGCTGGGGTGTTCCTGTTCACACAATATGAGGGGCACTTACTAAGCCGACTCTATACGTTATTCAAAATGACGTATGTCATGATTCATAAATCCATTTAATAGGTTAGGTTAGGTTAACGGGTTGGTGAAGCTGAGTAGCCTCCTCTTCACCCCACTTAGGTCCTTGTGGACCCATTATGATACCCTTCGAAGGGGTTAGCCGTGTTGTACTGGCTTTATTTCATCCTTCCCGTGGTTACTCGACTTTGCCCAACCATCTCGCCGCCCTCAGAAACCTGTAAAGATTGGATATTGAGACGTTAGAGAGTTCTTGGATATCCTGGAAGCAGTAACTTCCAAGTGTTCTATTCCTCAAGTGACAGAGACTCGGGCAGTGACAGAGAAAGTGAGGGGTGTCCTCGTGGGCCTCCTCATCACCGCAGCCTCTACAAATGTCGTCGTTCTTGAGATTTAGTTTCATCGCGTGGTTTCTTAGAAGGTTGTGACCAGTGAGGGCGCCAACAATCTTAGACAGCGATACTCTATCGTATCGCAGAAGTTTGTTGGTCCTGCTTTTGTTGTATTCTGGCCACATCTTCCGTGATATGTCACTGATGTTGGCTTTCATTCGGATCTTGTATTCCACTCGTTCTCTGAGACTGCAGATTGGTGGTTTGATCGACTGAAGTGCCTGGTCTAGGTCCATTGCAGAACCTTTTCTTGCCAGTTCGTCAGCCCTCTCATTGCCGGTTATGTCCCTGTGTCCAGGAACCCAGCAGAGATTCGTATTATGCTGCGAGCCAAGAGCCTTGAGCTCTTCGCGACAGCGGCGAACTAGTTTGGATTTTATCTCATTATTAGAGATTGCCTTGATAGCCGCCTGGCTGTCAATAAATATGGTAATATTATTCCGCGGTACTGCCATTATTGACACCATGCTTGCCACTTCCGCGACCGCCAGTACCTCAGCTTGGAAAACACTGCAGTAGTCCGGAAGCCTGATTGAACTATGTATGCTGAGTTCCTCTGAGAATAGTCCGGCGCCAGTTCCACATTCCATCTTTGATCCATCAGTGTAGATGGCTATCGATGTCGTTTCCGTGGGTTTGTTCCTGTCCCATTGTCTTCCCTGCTCGGAAACTGGCAAGAGAATGGTTTATCGAAATCTAAGTAGGGTGACATGTAATCAGAGTCGACGTCACTCCCTACGTGTTCCTTGAGGATTCACGCATGTCCACATAGACTGGGGATCCAGCATTTTGTCTGGCTTATCCTCAACGCGCTTTTGGCCGCCGATTCTTGCACGTATAGATCCATAGGTAACAGGTTAAGAAGCGATTCCAACCCAGCAGTCGGTGTTGTTCTCAACGCACTAGTTGTTCCTATACATGCCAGTCTTTGTGGTTGCATGTATAAAATGCATTCGCCGCCTTTTTAACTTGTTCATTGACATTTAGTTTCCAATTAAGTTTTCTATCGAGAATTATTCCCAGATATTTCGCGCTCTCTGCCAATGGCTGGTGGTTCAAAGTGCGGTATGCTTCTTCCTTCTTCTGTTTGTAAACAGCACAAGTTCGGTCTTGTCTTCCAAGGCCACAATGTTTTGCCCACAAGTTAAGTGTCCGCAGTGAGCTTCCTAATATGTAGTTCATTTAGTTCATCTATTTAATGCAATATAATAGTATATACGTAATTTAAAATCACTGATATATTTAAGCCAAAAGGTGCCAATTAAGCAAATATTTACACTGAATTTTAAAGATTTTTAGGTTTTCTAACAATTTTTTTGAGTCCATGAATATCAGCCCCCATACCCGAGTCCATTTTGGAACAAACCTTTTGGCTGATTTGATTAATTTTCTATTTCTCTTATTTCAAAAGGCCGGTGTTAAGAACCTTTTGTTATTAGATTCATTAGCTTTGGGTGTTTACTAAAATATTTTCCTTTCTCTTACACCAACCTTTCTGAGTCATGTATCTATTATTGCCACTTAGTTCATAATTGTGGTTATTACAGCAGTTGTTGGACATGTTCGCAAGCCTCCTTATAGACCCATGCATGCAAGTTGGATTGCTTTCTTGATTCTTATAATAGAAGTCCTTTTTTGTGGCTTTTGTGCACTATATACTAAAGAATTGAGATGGGCCATCGTTATATCCCAGATACATAGTGAGTGACTTTTGGAGAGACCACCCAGATTCGACCATAAGTAAGTGTGGCAATAGGTCTATACAATATCTTTAGTTGCCTAATTAATTTTATTATATCGTCGTGTATATGAGAACACCGCACAACTAACATTTTATAAATTGTTCAGGAGACGCAAAAAACTGTTTTCTGCGAAAGAATTTCAAGTTAAAACTAATGCGAAAAACACATCAATCATATTTTTAGATTGGAAATATGTTCATTAAATTCATCTTAAAAAATAGTATCTATTTGTATTTAAAAAGACAATTGTTGTGTGATGCAATTTATGTTTTTATACATTTTTGGAGATAATGTCTGATTTTATATGGTACGATTTGTTAAGGAAACGCCACACAAGTACTTTAGGGGAACTGGTAAAAGCACACATCTGCAATTTAAATTTTAATTTTCATTTACGTTATAGAACTATCAAAAATATTGATAAATAGCTTACCAATGAATCCAAAATATTAGTCAAACACAAACTAATTCTAACAGAAATCGTAAAGCAAAAATACCTTACCCAAATCACAGCTCATATGCACGGGAAATGTGCAGATGTGCTAAATTTCTTAAACAAAAAATGCTGAGGTTGCATTTGTGCGGTATTTCAAACCAATTTTTACACTTAAATATAGATGTCACCACCACAAATAATGACTTAAAATGTGTATTTTGAGTAGTAGATGACGCTGATAACAAAAAGTGGATTTTCGAAAAAATGTCAGTTGTGCGGTGTTCTCATATACACGACGATATGAGAGTTCCTATTTAATTTTTTATTCATGGATTAAAGATATTTTAATTTTGTCAGAGATATCTTATTTGTGTGAAAGAAACAATTTCATCTTTGCTGGCTGATATTCCTCGTCAAGAATTAACTAAAGCTCTTTTGAGCCACCGTTACATCCACAAAAACTGACTGTTTGGTGTGCTTTATGGGTTGGTGGAATAATTGGTCCGTACTTCTTTAAAAACGCCAGAACGTTACAGTCAATGGTGACCGCTATAGAGCCATGATTACTGACTTTTTCGTTCATCAAATCAACATTGAACAACCATGATGTACAGTAGCTGTGGTTTCAACAAGACGGCGCAACATGTCACAAAGCTCGTGCCACAATTGATTTAGTGAAGGAAACATTTGAATTGGCCTCCAAGATCGTGCGATTAAACGCCGCTTGACCACTTTCTGTGGGAATATGTGAAGTTGCTATAGTCTACGCCGATAAGCCCGAAACGATTGACCACTGGAGGACAAAATTCGCCGCGTTATTGCCGATATACGGCTAGAAGTGTTGAAAAAAGTCATCGAAAATTGGCCCTCCAGATTAGACCACGTCCGAGCCAGCCGTGGCGGTCATATGCCAGAAATCGTATTCAAGTTATAATGCCAAAAGATTACCTTTCGAATAAAGTAAATTTTACGTCAATTTAAAAAAACTATCTTTGTTTTATTCTATTTCAAAGTTATATACCTCTAAAAAAACACCCTTTACAAAAGGGTAATCCCTAATCACAATGGGCATAAATGGCTTCTGTGTGAAATGCCATTTTGTACTTTAGTAAAACAAACTGTTAACAATTTGGGAATCAAAGTCTTAACTTGTCAATACTGAAAGTCAGGGATCGAAATCAATACGGAACATATGTTTGTTTTTCAAACAAGATAGCTCGAAACCTGAATATGAAACAATATTACTGTTACCCACACAACTAATATCAACAGGGTGGGGCAGAATAACGAGGGATTTAAAAAAAAAAGTTAAAAACGAGAAATGACTTCCGTTTAGGCGTAGGTAAGGTACACACAAGGTAGTGGGCGGAGTGGCGCAGTGGTTAGTGTGCTGGACTACTGTGCGAGGGATCCCAGGTTCGATCACCGGAAAAACACAAATTACATCTTAAAGTTTTTTCTACTGCGCCACCTCTCGCGATCGTCTGACAAACATCCGAGAGTATGACTGTCATGAAAAAGCTTCTCAATTCAGCCGTTTGGACTCGGCATAAAATTGTAGGTCCCTTCCATTCGTCCCAAAAATAGAAACTCACACAAAACGAATGGTTGCGACAAGCTAGGCCTTGGGTGTCACCCGCCTGTTGCGTCACCTATTTTTCTTAAGGTACACACTACACATTCTTCCAATCGTGGGCTGAACGATGCGGGGTTCGTTCGATAGCAATTCTTACAAGCTCGATATTTACGGGAGTGCTCATGCTCACTGGTTTTGGTTTTCCAGGCTTATTAATTGTTGTTGACGGAATCTCCTCATAGTTCCTAACCAACGGGGAGACGGCACCGCACCGGTCGATTGCGATTGATGTTGAAATGGTTGCGAAAAGCACAACGCGCTCGTACGTAACAATTATTACCATTTTGATAAAGCGCCCTCATAGCGTTAGCGTACACGCTGCTAAGGAGTACTACACTGTTCCATTATTACTTAAGATAGTAATCCCTACCACCTCCCAAGTATACAGCGCGGTTGGCGAGATTTTAAAAAATGTTCCTTATTCGTCCCCACCCTGTATAAGAGCAAGGTTACATTGCATTGTAAGAAAATAAACTATTATTTACAAGATGCGTTAATTACTCGTTTCGCTAATGAAATTCCCATGTGAATGTTAATTACTTCCTTTATACATATTTATTTGCTTTTAATATTACAGAATCCAGAATGCAAAGACCATGGTAATGTTTTATTTTGCCCGTTAGCCTGAAATTGATTTTCATTAAACTAACGACAACGGTTAATTACAAAGCTTTCAAACACTTTGACTGCAAGTGCAATTAATCAAAGCGTAAGCAGGTAGCTACATCAGAAAATCTTTGCATAAATGAGGCACCTGCTGTTTGTTCATTTAACTAGCTGCCTCAAAATGCACGGTTGCTTTTAGAGAATTTTGTCGAACCATTCATATGAATTGTTTATTTTTTGAGTCCATCGTTATTTCAACATACTCTTACACACTAATTACCGTTGTTTATAGTAAAACAAAATCTAAATATAAACACTCATTTAAATAAAAAAAATTCTGCAAAAAACCATTATGATAAGAACAGGATGTGCACGACTGAGTCGCAAGAAACTTTCTCTAACATCCCTGCAACTTTCTTTGGTTTTTATATTTTAAGATAAAATGCAAAACGTGATCTAATATTCGTGAAGCCATTGGTGAAATACAGCTGCACACAATCGATTATGTGCTTAAAAATTGGACCGATCGTGTAGGCTACTGCATGGCCAGCCGAGGCAGCCATTTGAATGAAATTATTTTCCATTATTAACCGGAAGGATTGTACTTTCAAAAAAAAAAAAAAAAAAATTGAGAAAATATTCAGTAGTTTTTTTTATAGCATTTTCAAAAAAAAAGTTATTTGGCGGACCCTTTATATTTAGACAGTTCCTTTTTTGATATAGGACGCTTTTAGACTCATATTTAAAACCGGCTTTTTTTTTTTGTCGAAAAATTATACACTGAGTTACAGAAAAAAGTGGCGCAGTCACACTTTTTCAGAACTTTATTTTTTTTAGTTTAGCGGTATATTTGTGTATTTGTTTGCACAATATGTTTGCATTTTCCTTGTGATACGCACATCATATTGAGAAAAAACGCATCAGAATCATTTTTTCATACTAGACGCAAGTTAGCTATACACATTTTGATTTCCGTGTTTTATTAAGTTAAATATTATGGGTTTATTTTAATTGGTTTTTTATTAGTTTTTTTGTCATTTTTGTAAAAAAAAAAAAGCAAGAAGTCGCTAGGGCGCTGTATTTGGTTGAGGATGGATGAGGTGTGCTAGAAGAGCCATTCAAAGGTACAGAGAAACCAACTCCTACACCCGGCGACAAGCCTCAGGTCGCCCCAGAGCAACATCTGCAAGGTGTGCGTGTGATCGATATTTGGTGATTCAAAGGTGGGCAGGAATTTGCATTCACGGAAAAACCGAGCTGTGCATCGTGGAAGGGTCGGTGAAATCCGTATTATGTCACTAACATTCTGGAGGAATATGTGGTCCCATTCGCACCATTTATTGTAGAAAACTTCCGTCCGATGCATGTCAATGCTAGACCACACGTTGGCAGGTGCGGTATACCGACTTTTTACAAGAAGTAGAGATCGAGGTAAACTCTACTAACTTTATGAGATGTTCGGGGAACAAATACCCATTACTAAAGAAACGAGGATTCTTTAGAAGAAAAAATAAAAATAAAAATCTTAATTGTTAAGTTCTGAAGCTTTTGTCCATTTTCATTAATTTATGTTTCATTTGTAAGTTCTTCCATTTTTTTATTTTTTTTTTTTTAAATGAATTAATTATTTTTATGTTAATAAACAAAATAGTATTAAAAAAACGTTTTTTTTTTTTAACTTATTTGAAATTATCGCAAAATTTCTATGAGTGGCACACGCTTAATTACTCCAACAAAAGTGCACTGCCACTGTTCCAGATCTTCCTATACTGTGAAATATATGCAACCAGAAAGATCGTGAGGATCTAGCAGTATGACCCCATTCTTACAGAATTCCGCTTGAATTTCCTCGAAGTACGTACGCGACAGAGGTTGCGACGCGTTACAAAGTTTCAAATTGATACGACGGATGGTTCGTCAGTTAAGAAAAGGACCCCCTTAAAAGCAGCATCGCCAATAATTTCTAAAATCTGAAAAATGAATTATCTTTATTTATTATAATTGAGCGCACAAACCAAATTTGTAGTCAATCGGATGAAAAATATAAATGTTCCCGTAGAAACGTTTGCCCCCATCCCCCCCCCCCTTTTACCCCTTTTACCCCATGAATTTCGAAATATCCTTCCTTATTCCTTGTATACATCATAAAGGGAACCTCTGTGAGAAATTTCAGCTTTCTATGGTTTGGGATAGGCGTTGATGATCAGTGAGTTATAAACTTCATTTTTATACTTAATAAAATTATTTCAATTTCTTCTGTTTTTAATATTTTACAATTTAAAAAATCAAAAAGCTATTGCGGCACTTGTAGGCATGTATAGGTAGGTATAATCCAAATGTAATTTTCTGGGTGTGTATGAATCGGGTAGGCGCTGATTGGCATCAACTTGGCGGTGCCCAGCTGTTGCAACTTTTTCATACACATCAATTGTGCTTATTTTACCTCCGCGTGGTAACCACCGGGTACTGGTCTCGCTCAACCGGGCTTGGCTTGCAACACTATAATGCTCTGTCCGAATGAATGACTGAACGAGTCTCAGAGGTCTTACATGAGCCCCTCAGAAAGAGGACATACAGCGGATGAATACACAAGATTGAATCAACGGTGTTGTCAACAGTCGAGATGGCAGATACCTTGCGTGAGCTTCTCTGACATATTTGGAGCAAAGGTCTGTAAGGATTTTCAGCACTAGTCAGGGTGCTGAAATAGAGATGGTGGCGGATGAACCCTTTATGGGCCAACGGCAGCACTCATATCCCCGAAGTGGGTTACTGACAACGGAGTATCCGACCCGCTGTCCTAGGGTTATCTTAGGGCCTGGTCCTCCAGGTTGGGGGTTGTGCGTGGGGCTAACTACCCAACCACGGAAAAATTAATGGTTACGAAGCAACCAAGAGCCTCGGATACGGATGGATTCACTGTTGACGACCCTGCAAAACGAAAAAAGGACAATGACGTTCGGGTCTGCACGTGGAATGTTCGAACCCTGAACAGACCGCGTGCAGCCGAACAATTAGCGGAGGCCCTAGACTGTTACAAGGCAGATATCACCGCCATTCAGGAGGTGCGGTGGGATGGGCCAGGCAAAAGAAGGATGAAAACCTGTGACATCTACTACGGTGATTGCTACAGAGAGCAGAAGCAGCGTCTATTTGGATGCGGATTCGTTGTAAGCGGCAGAATTAGGCAAGAAGTCTTGAGCTTTCGACGCGTAAGTGAGCGCCTTGCAACTATCCGCATCAAGGCTAAATTCGCCAACATCAGCCTGATATGCGCTCACGCCCCCACAGAAGATAAAGACGACGCTACCAAAGAATGTTTCTATGAGCTCCTCGACAAAACATATGAGCAATGTCCTTGTTAAAATTATTAATGGCAACTCTTTTCTCTTAGTTATATTTTCTTATATAAACTCACACATTTACATTTCCTTTTTGAACTTAAAGCTTTTCCTGAATTATTATTTTCTAAAGTAAATCTATAAAATGAATTAAACCTTTGTATGGTGCTCAGTAGCAATTAGCATTTTGAATTATTAAAGTGTCATATTTCTCGAATGTTTCGGTCTTTCTTTTAAAGTTCTACCGTGGTTTATAAAGGTTTTTTTTACATGGTGCCGAAACCCGGGAAAGAGAGACGTGCAGAAATAAAGAAATAGAAAATTCTGATAATGGAACTCTCCGCTCGATCCGCCTATAGAGGGCAGGTTACAAAGATCATAAAGTCTGCCAGTGAATTTCTTACGTCCGATGCATCACAACTCAACAATGAAGACACATTCGACGAGATCGAAGAGGAGCTGGTTACGTTCATACAACGCCTAACCGCAGCACATGAGAGCCTCATCGTGACAAATCAGGAGGTAAAAAATAAAAATCTCATAAAGCCGGATGATTTGGAAAGAGATCTCGAAAAAGTGGCAGAATACGAAGATTCTGCAATCGGTATGATAGCTCGACTTAATACAAGGCTAAAGAAACTTCGCCGAAAGCTAAATCCCACTTCCGTGAAATCTGACGATTGCTCTCATAGTCATAACACATCAGCTGCAATAAGCTCTTCTATGAAACTGCAAAAATTGCCGCTGAAAAAATTTGATGGTAATTTCCAGGAATGGTTACCCTTTTGGGAACAGTTCAGAACGGCAGTTCATGAAAATAACAGTTTGACATCGTCGGATAAGTTCAGCTATTTGGAGTCTGTACTGGTCGGAAATGCAAAAAAGGTGATTGCTGGTTTTACCGCATCAGAAATGTGCTACGATGCTGCTGTTTCACTCTTGCAAGAGCAGTTTGGAGACACCGAGCGTTTGGTCGACAAATACATGCAAGAGCTAGTTATGCCTTACGACCAATACACTCAAGAACAGACGTCACTGGTTTACGCAGCTTGTATAACGCTATAACAACATGCAGTCGCACTCTAACCGCTTTGCAGGTGCCCCCTCACCAATACTACATTATGCTCAAATCGATCTTACTTCGATGCTTGCCCGTTGAACTTCGCATAGATTTTCACCGTACCGCAGAAAGGGATAAAGATGTTGGTGAAACTGATACTTCGTCGCACTCCAGCAGTTCGTCTGTTACACAAATTGGCGATAAACAAGTTCAAGGCATAATGCGTTTCCTGAAGCGAGAAGTCGAATCTCTTGAAAAAAGTCGTGTTGTTCCCGTCACTGCAAGTTCAAAACATTCTACTAATACCACTGCAACCAGTTTGGTTTCTATGGGTGAAGAAGACAAATGTTTGTTTTGTGTGTCAGTCCAACACAATACAAAAGACTGCGATGCTGATATACCTATTTCGCAAAAAAGAGACACATTGCGTACAAGTGGTCGTTGTTTTCGTTGCGCTAAGCGCGGGCACTCTTCGAAAAAATGTCGCAGTGCAAAGTTTCTTTCTTGCAAAAAGTGTAAAGGAAAACATTTAACTTCATTGTGCAACCCATCGTATGCTAAAAAATCGGAAAGTGATGTGGCACCCATGGCGGCCAATAAAGACGATAATCAAAACGCGCTGAATCTGTGTGCGTGTAATTCTATACTGGAAAATTCAAATGTCTTTTTGAAGACTGCTCGGTGCATTGCCGTAGCGCCGAACAAAAATAAATCTACTTTAATTCGTTTGATTATTGACGGCGGCAGTCAACACTCTTACATACGTGAGAGTTTGGTGCAGAAACTTAGTCTGACTCTTATAGGGAAAGTTAACATGTCCGTCATTCCCTTCGGCAGCAAAAAGAAGTCACCATCACTGACATTAAATAAAGTAAAGGTTGCTATTGAAAGTCAGTTCAGCAAGAAAAGTGCGTTAATTGAGGCTGTGGTTGTCCCTGACATCTGTGTGGATGTCTTACCAGCGCCGGAAAGCTCATGCTTGTCTTTAGCTGGACTACGATTAGCCGATTCACTCAATGTGGCCATGGATACAGAGGATGGTCTGAGTATCCTTGTGGGATCGGATTTCTATTGGGCCGTAGTGACGGGGAAGCAGAGACGTATCACGCCTGGTTTGAGAGCTGTCGAAACCATTTTCGGCTGGACCCTGCAAGGCCCACATTCTCCCTTCGGTAAGACTAGTGCATCAAACACATGCTTAATCTCTTCCTCTCTTCTCAGCACTAATTTGCATCTACCGGCCTTGGATGACAATGACATAAAATCATTTTGGTCTCTTGAAACTATCGGAATTCGCAGTGAGGAAGCCGAGAATCAACACACAGCAGATCAACTAATCGCTGCCTGCATCAGCAAGAAAGGATCACGTTATGAGGCAACCTTACCATGGAAAGAATCACAAGTCTCGATGATGAGCAACAGACAAGCTGCTATGAATCGGTTGTGTTCTCTTAAGAGACAATTATCGAGAGTTCCTGGACGACTAAGTGAGTACGATAATGCAATAAAACAAATGTTATCCGATGGTATTGCTGAACCCGTGGTGTCTGACGACGATGACAATTCAAAACGTGTTTTTTATCTACCGCATCGCCCCGTATACAAAGCTGAAAGCACCACAACCAAGATGCGCATCGTTTTCGACGCTTCGTTCCAAACTAATGAAGTACCCTCCCTGAATGATCAGCTTCATGTTGGTGCAAATTTGCTGCCAGAAGTCTTAAAAGTGCTCCTCAATTTTCGGTTGGGACAATTTGGAATCGTAGCAGATGTGGAAAAGGCTTTTTTGCAAATTTTACTCAATAAAAACGATCGAGATAGCCACCGATTCATATGGTACTCGGATGTTCTTCAAGCTTCCAGCGGCCCATCGGAGTTTATCGACCTCAGAATGACAAGGGTGACTTTTGGTGTCAACTGCAGCCCATTCCTCTTGACTGCCACTTTGCAATCACATCTTTCTGAAGAAAAACAACGTTTTCAGTCCACGGTCGAGGTCCTCAAAGATGGGTTTTATATGGACGATGTAGTGATCAGTGTCGATTCAGAAGATGAAGGTGAACGAATCTGTGATGAAGCTGTAACCATCATGAAAAACGCTAGCATGAACCTGAGAAAGTGGAATTCAAACAGTGCTAGAATTCGTAAGTCATTCTGTTCCACAGAAACTCCTGCTGTGCAAAAAGTGTTGGGACTGCTATGGTTCACATTGAGTGATGAATTATCTGTGTCAGTTACAGCTGTTGAGAATCTCCTAACCTTGAATTTAGCCAAAATCACCAAGCGAATTGTTCTCCAAACCATTGCTAGAATTTATGACCCACTGGGGATACTTGGACCTGTTGTTGTAAAGGTAAAAATCCTCTTTCAGGCAATTTGGAAGAAAAGGCTTGGATGGGACGAATCGCTTAGTCCAGAACTGCTTTCGGAATGGGAAGAATGCGTCAAAAGCCTGATGCAGTTAAAGACTATATGTATTCCACGGTCGGCCTTGGCGTATTCTGCTGCGAGTATTATTGAAGTCCACATATTCGCTGACGCGAGCATGAAAGCCTATGGTACGGTGGCATATATAAAAAATACCAACTCTACGGGAGAAAGCAAGATCTCATTTCTGTGTGCAAAAAGCAGAGTGGCACCACTGAAGGATGATGGGACGAAGGAACTAACGTTACCTAAACTGGAACTCACAGCCGCTTTAATAGCAGCCCGATTGTGTGCTTATCTAAATCGATCGCTGAAGCTACCTGTTCAAAAATTCTACATGTGGACCGATTCACAAATTACATTTAATTGGATACAAGGTGAGATTGTTCGTTGGAAGCCATACGTGCAAAGCCGCGTTGCAGAGATACGCCGACATACACCAGCCACTGATTGGAAGCACTGCTCCGGAAAAGAAAATCCTGCCGATCTCCTAACAAGAGGCATAACTGCAGAAAATCTGCGGACTTCTGTGCTCTGGAATCAAGGACCGAGTTGGCTCGCTAGTGATGTAAACCCACTGAACGATGACATCGATACTATGTCGCTTATCGTGGCCCCATTGATATCGCTAGCAACAATTAATGTTGAAAGGCCGCCGCTAGGCCCTATCGTCAATTGCGTAGACTTCAGCACATGGGATAGACTTCTGCGCGTTTCCTGCTACGTTTTGCGTTTTCTTAACTCTTGCAAGAAAAAACCGAGGATGGGATCCATCCACTTGTCTGCCAACGAACTGGATGTTGCACAATCTTACTGGCTGAGGTACATACAATTTAAAAAATTTACTGATGAAATTTGTCTATTGCAGAAAACCAAGTCTGTACCTGTGGCATCCAAAATTGCTCAGCTTTTCCCGTTCTTAGACGATGATAGCATTTTGCGACTTGGTGGACGCCTTCAGTCATTAGAGGAGTCGTTCGATGTCAAGCATCCCATCATACTGCCCACTGACTCGTATATCACCATATTAATAGTAAAAGATTTTCACCAGAGATCTCTCCATGGCGGGGTAAACATCGTTTTAACTCAACTCAGAAGTCGGTTTTGGATCCCAAAAGGCCGACAACTTGTAAAGAAGGTTCTTAAAGAATGCGTCACCTGCAAAAAACTATGGGGAAAGCCAGCTTCGCAGCCATTTGGGCCTCTCCCAGTAGAGAGAATTACTTTGTCAAGGCCCTTTGAAAATATTGGCATCGACTTTGCGGGTCCATTATATTACTTTAACGAAACAGATGGTGTGATGTCTAAATCGTATCTTATGGTCTTAACTTGTGCTGCTGTACGTGCTATTCATTTGGAATTGGTTCCAAGTATGTCTACAGAAAGTTGTTTGATTGGGCTCAGACGCTTTATCGCTCGTCGAGGGGTTCCATCTGTAATTTATTCAGATAACGCTCGCACATTTCGTAGAGCCGCCTTGGAGTTAGGAGAAAGCACATTCAGAGATGATTCGCTTCAATATTTTCTCTCTGATAAACGTATAAGATGGAAATTCATTGTGGAACAAGCTCCATGGTGGGGCGGGTTTTGGGAGCGTCTCATTCGCTCAATAAAAAACATTCTTAAAGTGGTTATTGGTAAGGCCAAGCTGTCCTTCGAACAGTTAAGGACAATACTCACTGAGGCTGAAGGTATGGTGAATGCTCGTCCGCTTACCTATTTAAGCAGTGATCCATTAGATGTCGCACCACTCACTCCAGCACATTTTTTGTTAAATAGCCACGGATGTTTGGATATGCGAAATTTGAAATCTGATTCAGCTGGAATCCAAAGTCTTTGGAAACAAAGACTGCGGTATTCAACTTTGTTGTGGAATCGCTGGCGAACAGAATACATGCAATTACTAAGGTCATTTCACCATGGCAGATCTGCGGCTTCGGTCGAATTGAAGAAAAATGATGTCGTTCTTGTGTTCAACCCCGGAAAACCACGAATTCATTGGCGGTTGGCTGTAGTGGAAGATGCTTTCGTTGGTCGTGACAATAAGGTACGTGCTTGTGATATTCGCTACTCTGACGGAACCCGAACCCGAAGACCGGTTCAGCTTCTTTACCCATTGGAGCTACCCGTTTCGCCCTCGGCCGGAGGATGTTAAAATTATTAATGGCAACTCTTTTCTCTTAGTTATATTTTCTTATATAAACTCACACATTTACATTTCCTTTTTGAACTTAAAGCTTTTCCTGAATTATTATTTTCTAAAGTAAATCTATAAAATGAATTAAACCTTTGTATGGTGCTCAGTAGCAATTAGCATTTTGAATTATTAAAGTGTCATATTTCTCGAATGTTTCGGTCTTTCTTTTAAAGTTCTACCGTGGTTTATAAAGGTTTTTTTTTACAGTCCTAAATACGACGTTAAAATTGTGATTTTAACGCCAAAATAGGAAAGGAGGACATCTTTGGTAGCACAATCGGAAAGCACAGCCTACACGACACCACGTCTGGAAACGGACTTAGGCTAATTGACATTGCTGCGGGACGTAATGTTACTATAGCAAGCACACGGTTTCCACACCTCAACATTCACAAAGGAACATGGCGGTCACCAGACCATCAAACGGTCAATCAAATTGACCATGTTGCGATCGACGCAAGGCACTCCTCCAGTATTCTAGATGTCCGAACTTTCCGAGCGGCCAACATAGACTCGGATCACTACCTTGTTGTAGCCAAGGTACGTATGCGGATATCCCAGACACCACAACAACGAGGAAATACTGTGAGAAGATTCAACGTTGAACGGCTACAAACGCAACAAACCGCCAGAACTTTTGCCGATCGCGTCTCCCTCAACCTCTCGAGAAGTCCTGTGCAGCCAGCATCAAGTGCTGAAGACCAGTGGCATCGATGCCAAGAAGCCATCAGAAAAGCCGCGACTGATGTGCTAGGTTTCACTCGACCACCACCGCGAAACCCCTGGTTTGATGAAGAGTGCCGGCAAGCACATGCAGCGAAGCAACTGGCCTACAAAGCGGCGCTGCAGAGAAGGACGAGAGCAGCTCGTGAGCTCTACGAGCAAAAAAGGAGGGAAGAACACCGGCTTCTCCGGAGGAAAAAGAAAGAGCATGAGAAGCGCGCGATCGAGGAAATAGAGAGGTGTTACTCCAGGAACAATGTTCGGAAGTTTTACCAAAAGGTAAAAAGAACGTGTCACGGGAACAAGGCCCGAACAGAGACCTGTAGAGACGAACAAGGAAACCTTGTAGTAGAGTCACAGTCGGTGCTGAGGACATGGAAAAACCATTTCTGCAGACTGCTAAACGGCGAAGACGACACAAATTCCGCTGTCAGGCAGAATGAACCATTCAACCTGGGCGATGAAAGCCAAGACTTCCGTCCACCTGACCAAAATGAGGTAAGGATAGCAATATCCAAGCTGAAGTCCAACAAAGCTGCAGGACCGGACGGTTTATCGGCCGAGCTTTTTAAGGCAGCGGGGGATGACTTGGTAGAGAGCATACACCAACTCGTTTCTAAAATTTGGTCAGAGGAAAGTATGCCTGAAGAATGGAGCCTCAGCATTGTTTGCCCGATCCATAAGAAAGGAGACCCTCTAAACTGCGCCAACTATAGAGGCATCAGTCTCCTTAACATCGCTTACAAAATCCTGTCTTCTGTACTGTGTGAACGCCTGAAACCATTTGTCAACGAACTGATTGGACCCTATCAGTGCGGTTTTAGGCCCGGTAAGTCCACAACCGACCAAATATTCACACTACGGCAGATCCTGGAGAAAACCCAAGAAGTCCAAATCGATACTTATCACCTATTTATCGATTTTAAAGCCGCATATGACAGCATTTATAGAGACGAGCTATACAGAGCCATGTCTAGTTTTGGCATCCCTGCCAAACTTGTCAGATTGTGCAGAATGACGATGGAGAACGCTCGCTGCTCCGTAAAGGTCGGAAACAGTCTCACCGAGACCTTTGATGTCAAAAAAGGATTTAGACAAGGTGATGCCCTGTCATGTGACTTTTTCAACATCATTCTTGAGAAAATTGTGCGAAACTCGCAAGCCAACACCAGGGGCACAATTTTCCAAAAGTCTGTGCAACTACTTGCATACGCTGACGACATCGACATCATTGGCAGAACACAGCGAGCTGTCACTGGTGCGTTTGCAAGTATCAGTACAGAGGCGGCAAAAATGGGTTTAGTGGTGAATGAGGGCAAAACGAAATATATGCTGTCAACAAGAAGGGACACACAACATCGACGAATCGGACAGAACGTCACGATAGACAGCTATAACTTTGAGGTAGTTCGGGACTTTGTCTACCTCGGCTCCGCTATTAATTCTGAAAATGACATCACATCAGAAATCAAGCGAAGAATTACACTTGCCAACCGCTGTTACTTTGGCCTAAGAAGGCAATTGATTAGTAAGGCCTTGTCGAGAAACACCAAGGAGACTCTATATAAGACCCTCATCATCCCAGTCCTGCTTTATGGCGCAGAATCATGGACGTTGTCAAAAGCGGATGAAGATCTCCTTGGGCGCTTCGAACGCAAAATTCTTCGAGTGATTTTCGGTCCCGTTTGCGTTGATGGGCTTTGAAGGAGGAGATTTAACAGCGAACTCTACGAGCTGTACAGCGACATCGACCTTGTCAGAAAAGTACGTATCAGTCGACTAAGATGGCTAGGACATGTAGAGCGAATGGACACCAACGCTCCGGCCCGAAGAGTCTTCGATTCCAACCCGGAGGGACAACGCAGTAGAGGAAGACCTCGCCTTAGGTGGCGCGCACAAGTGGAAGGGGACCTCAGCCAACTTGGAGTGCGCAACTGGAGGCAGTTAGCCAAAGATCGTGCTAACTGGAGAGGCGTGTTGGTTGAGGCCCAGGTCCACCCCGGACTGTAGCGCCATCTAAGTAAGTAAGTAAGTAAGTAAGTAATTTTCTACATCTTTCAATAAAAGAGACTGCGGTTATTGCCGTTTGAGTTATGATTATAATCGACGAAGAATGGTAATTTATTTAGTGTTAGAAACTTCAGGCTATAGGGGGTAAATATCTAATAATCCAATCTAAATTTCAGTTCCTGATCATTAGATAATTATTATTAATTCGAGCGAATTTGCGAATTTTTGATAAAAATTATGTTCAATAAACTTATTAAGAACATTTATTTTAATAGTTTAACTTCTCAGATCGGTTAATAATATCTCAGATGAGAAAAACTAGATTATGCTGTGAAAAGTGGCATAAAGCCATATTGGCCTAATTTTGCTTTACCAAAGTGTCATTCTAATGTTAAATGATCGACTTCATGTCGTGGCTGGGGCAGATATCATCAACCTGCAAACATTTCTCTGACGACCTAGCATAATTCCGTAAAGTAACATTATGCAAAATTATTTGCTTCTACAACTTCACAGGGTGGGCAGTCTAGCTAGGTCACAGAGATGATTATGGTTTCAAAACGGCGCATCACAGCTAAGTAGATACCCATTAATTTTCAGTATAGATAATGTATCTATGTGTAGGTATATGTATTTCTAAAAATAAAAGTACAAAATCTTTCATCTCCATTTGTTTGATTTAAAAGATTCATCATGCGACCTCATTCAAGTGGAGCCGTTCAAACAGCAGGAACGTTTTTTTTTACATACTTACATACATTATACATATTTAGATATCAAAAAAATTATTCTGAAATCTTCCTATCCATGCCTCTACAAACGTTCATGCTGCGTAGCTAAGACAATATTGTTCGTCTTAAAACAAAAACAAAAAACTCTTAGAAGTGTTTAATAATATACCTTCGTATCCATACCTCTATTCCGGTTTTTAGGAACAATCTTTAAAAATGTTTATTGCAAACCTAATTATAAATATGTAGGTTGGCCTTGACACTATTTATTCAAAAGTTGTCCATATCATTTTATTGCCATCATCATCATTACTGTTCAAAACTAAAACTCAAATTCGTTAGGAAGTGAATAAAGTTTAACGTTAAAATACACTTGCTCTCGAAATTTATATATATAAAATTTTCTTAAGATGTTAGACGCCCTGCGGTCTTCGCGCGAGTATTACATAAACAGAATAATTAATGAACTCTTGGGGTAATTTATGACACCATATTGTGTTGTTGATAATGCTGCCGAATAATGTTTAGGTCTTAACTTCATTTACGCTAAGTTCATTAATAAGGACACGATTTATTGCAACCATTTAAAAAATGTATGAAAATAGTTCCATCCATGTAATGCATATTAATAAACTTTACTTTTCTCTATTCAACGTGTGCATACACATGTAATACATAACAGATTTGTATTCATAGTGAAACGAAGCGGGAAGCGCTTCCCTTTCAATGGATGTTTGTATGGGCACGTAGAGTGTTAACTCCTCTTGAATATTTTTCTGGGTTTCTCCATAAACAGTTAATTAAGCCCCAATGACCTTAAAGCTTTGTTTTATTTGAGCATGAGTGCCACGGTAGGTACCATCTAAATCTAACCTACATTGCAAATCATAATTTAACAGAGCGTTGGGCGTCCCTTTGGAAACATTCTGTGTTTCGGTTCAACAACGTTGATGTTTTTAATAATCCAGTAAAAGAAGGAACGCTTATTTGTGTAAAAGCGATAGAAAGGACAATTTCTTCAGTATGTGAATTCTCGAATAGTTGATTAAATTGTGGTATAGGTATCTACATACATTACACAATATATACGTACTAGTTGGTTGTACCCGCTTCGCTGGGTATGCAAAGTAATATTGATAAACAAATTATTTTGTTTAAAAAACTTCTTTGAAAACTACATTGCGTGTGAATTGTCTCTGGTTAATAAATAATCTTTCATGCTGTGGATTAGAATCAATATACATCTTCATTTGACTTGGAACTCTTGATCGTGATAAAGCCACATACAGTTGACGATTTTACGATTTATTGTTTAGAGAACAACAATAACAACAGCAACGACGTAGCTATTTCAAAATTCCATCACTAATTCGTTCAAAGAACGACCTGTATTGGCACCACGGGCAATGAGAACCAGTCCCACAGCAGGGCTAGAGACTACACTCTATCTTAAATCCCTAGACCTCTTAAACACCTACACCTCTTCGTATAGGAATCTTCTGCAAAAAGCGCCTTTCTGTTAAGTCAGACCAAAAGTTGGAAATACCACTTGACGGAATAGGCACATATTCTGAACAATTACGCGGGCAATAATGTATTGCCATTTACAATGTGTTTTCCCAGTAGGGACGAATAGTACGAAGATCAACCGATATCCATCGGATCAACCATAACTATCTACACTGATGGATCAAAGATGGAAGTCGGCGTTGGCGCTAGGTTCTACTTCGAACGTCTCGGACTATCCAGTTCAATTGGAGTTTTTGACTACAGCAGCGTATTCCAAGCTGAGGTACTGGCAGTGACAACAGCTGCTTAACAGGTTGCAATGATGGCAATACTTCATGCAGATATTACCTTTTTTATTGACAGTCTAGAGTCTAGTATGCAAAGTAATATTGATACAAATTATTTTGTTTAAAAAACTTCTTTGAAAACTACATTGCGTGTGAATTGTCTCTGGTTAATAAATAATCTTTCATGCTGTGGATTAGAATCAATATACATCTTCATTTGACTTGCAACTCTTGATCGTTATAAAGCCACATACAGTTGACCGTGTGAAAATACTTCGGTCTTCAAATGCATGCCAACGTGATCAAATGACTGGTCTTGAGCCTTGCTTATTTTATTACGTACGCTAGAATTTATCGGAAATTAAATCATTGTGATTGCATGTCGAAATAATTCTTGCTCTTATCACATTTCGTCCAGGCTCTTCCACAATCAATCGAGTTCCATTGAAGTCCTTTTTTAGGGTTAAAGTTTCTCAGCAAAATGATGATGACACCTTGCTTAAGCTACAGGGCATGGGGTGGCTTGCTGGATCGAGTTTGCTAATTGAGGAACTCAACAGGGTGGGAAATTTGGTGCATCATTTGGATCTTTAGTCTTCACTGACAACAGAATCGGCGCTAAAATAGATTTAGGATTTATTACCAATTAAATCGATTATATTCCTATTCATTTCTAATCTCTGCGCATTTGTCAGCGCGGCAATAATGACTCATTTTGGAAGTTCCTGCATTGACATTTACCGCAAATCGCCAAAAATTGTCTTAATCAAGTCTCCAGTTGATATAATTTCCGTGGGAATTTCAACAACGTCTTCTTCATACATTTCTGCTACCTGGGCAAAGATTTATGAGTATAAATAATATTTTACTTCTTTATCAATATACAAAGTTTTAAATTGCCAATTACCTTTTGAAAGCACTTGCCGAGCATTAGTTTTTTTGAGTTTGAACCATGAAGAAAATTTAAATATATGAAAAGTAGGCGGTAATTTTAAATAATGAGAAAACTAAAATTTCGAAAATGTATTCAAATACCCACCGCCTACTTTTATTTAAAATAAGAAAAATATGAAAAGTATGGAGCGTTACAGAATCAGTAAGGGTAAATATATATATGATAAAAATAAGTTGTATTGTGTTTGTCGCCAATGTTCTTTGTATTACCGATTTTGATTCTGGAAATTTCCCATGAAAGGTGACGTTAATACTAGGGATGTTACGGAGGTGGTTTTAGCGGAGTCGGAGTCGGAATCGGAAGCCTCATACTGACCTCCGCGGAGTCGGAGTTTAACCGGAGTCGGAGTTTAACCGGAGTCGGAGGCGGTGGTCGCACAAATTTAAAATAAAGAAACTGGAGAAATCAATTTTTATTAGAAAATTAACATAAAAATACGAATTTGTATTGTCACTTCAAAATGGGTAAATTATCTTTTACAAACAGCTACTTAGCCCTGCTTTGCCGCCATCCAATCTGTTCGGTAATGGGTTATAAATCAAACCAGTTGCACTGAGTAGTTGTTCGCTCGAAACGGTTCCTGGTGGAGCTGACAAAAATTGTCGTACGATTAGCTTGAAGCTTCAAAACCTATCTTCAATTTCACGGAAATAATTTCGTACTACACTAATTGTTTTAGGCTTCATAGTAAATAAACAAACCAAAAAAAACTAAGTCACACGTCTCACGCACGCACTCTCAACTTCAATGCAAATCTCGGTTACTCATGTAAAACAATAAACAAATAAATGAGTAAAAAGACAGTCGTTTTGTAAAATGTCGCAACTCGATAAGTCTTTGTCGATATTCAAGTTCATTGGTCGTCAGCGTCACGATGGATGGATGCGATGGTGTTCCGAAAAACCTCCGATGTGATTATATCGGAATCGAAGACGGAGTCGGAGGTGCAATTTAAGCCGGAGGTTCCGACATATCGGATTCGGAGTCGAAGCTCCGTATCATCCCTAGTTAATACCATGGTTTGTAAGTATATACGGTCTTTGTAGGTGTATTGGTTCATGAGTTATAGGGGCGTGGCACCTCCCATACAAAAAATGCATTCAAAATATTATATTTCGAAAACCACCTAATCGATTGAATTCAAATTTACACACAATCCTAGGTATTGGCACAGAAGTATACCTGTGAAGATTGGTCAAAATTGAACCTAGGGACGTGGCACCACCCATACAACAAAATCATTAAAAAATCTAATATTTCAAAAGCCACCAAATCGATTGAGTTCAAATTTACACACAATCTTAGGTATTGGCCCAGGAGTATTCCTGTGAAGATTGCTCAAAATTGGACAAAGGGGCGTGGCACTGCCCATACAAAAAAACATTCAAAATCGTTTATTTCGAAAACCACCGAAACGATTGAGCCCGAACGTCTTAAACAAAAGACAAAAACTAAAATTTTTTAACTGATAGCTCAACTAAGTCGAACTGCTCGTCTCTGTATGCTGTCAAGTAGGTTAAGTGAATGTTTGTACAGTAGGAGAAGTTGCTTGGGGCTAAAGTACCTCTTTGCTCTAAATAAGTACCTCAACCTAGCGGACGTCGATCGTGCGATATAGGATATGTGATCCTGATAGGTCATCCATTTGGATCTGAGGAACTGTTGAAGCACTTTTTCCTAGAAAATGTTGTGAACTGTGTCTTGTTTGCAACTGAAACTGAAATGACCGTAATGGGGCTTAATATAAATCAAATCTATAAAAATAAGGAGACCATTCCGGTAGGTATACAGTATTCAAACGCTAGGTATGTACACTGTGCATTGTGCAAGCCATAGCTTTAACCTTGCTCTGCCATGTCAACTCCTGCAATTCGCAATTGCCTTAGTGTAGTTAGTGAAACAGCTAATTTCTTCCGCAATCTTTCAAATGCATATTATGTAGCTTTCAAAACTGTCATTAAAAAACACGCAGCAGAGAGCCGAAAGACTCGACTTCTACGCCTTTGTAAAACAAAATTCATTGAAAGACATGACAGTGTTAATTCCTTTGTAGAGCTCTTCAAATGCATCTCAATAAGTATTAAAAAAATAACGAGCAGAACGTGGGTGATGTCTTCGAAAGTATCAACACTTTTGGCAGCGGTCCAAAAAAGTCATTGCCTGGTAAACCTCATTGTATACGAAAAACTATTTAGTTTAGCACTGCCCTTATCAGTTTCCCTACAGAACAAATCCTTAGATTTCGTTTCTGCAATCGACCGCACAAAGGAAGTTCTGAATTCTCTTAAGGACATCAGAGAAAATGCCGAAGATTTTTTCAGAGAGGCTTTTCAATCCGCATCCTAACTTGCCGATGACTTACATATTTGAAGAACTTCATTGAAACAAACAACGCGTTCCAATCCAGAAACCTCTCCTTCTGAAGCCTATTTTAGAGTGCCGATGCCGATACTGATTTCTTGCATAGATTCGTTAATACAAAATCTTACGGACAGATTCATGGTCAACGAAGAAGTTCTGCGTCTACCATCATTTCAAGCTCTTCTAGCAGGTTTTGCTGCAGTTTAGCCTGAGCGAAAAGTTGGAAAAGTTAACACTTTACTTTGATAATGCAATTTCGTTATCAGCTGTGAAAGCTGAATACATTCTGTAGTGCGAAAAAAAAATCGTCGAGTGACCCTTCTACCGAAGTTTTGAAATTGTTTAATATATGTAACAAGACTTACTTTAGACTTATAAATTTCTTGCTTACGGTTTTAGCAACGCTTCCAGTGACCACAGCTAGTGTTCAAAGAACCCTTTCAGCTATGAAAAAGATTAAAACAATGTCCCGAAGCGTTATGGAGAATTCAATGTTAAGTTCACTTGCTATGATATCTGTTCATTCGGATATTATTGTGGATCCAGATAAGGTGATTGATCTCATGTCAAAAAAAAAATCAAGACGTCTTATGCTTTGAAAAAATGTGACTAATAAAAATCAATAAATTGGAATAGTTTTCTGTTTCGTAAGACTTGGAAGCTACCCCCCCCCCCCCCCCCCCCAACCAAAATCCTGGCTACGGCCCTGCAATAGGCGTTCTGAAATCAGCCTCTCAACCAAGAAACAATTTAAAAGTCTTTTAACAACAATAATTGTCGACCAAGTCATCAACAAAATGGATATTCGGTTTATACCCTGTCGAAAACTCGGTTTTCGCGAAAACACTCGAAAACTTCATCGAAAACATAAGTTTTCCCAAACTCATTGCAATTTTCAAAACGAGTTGTTTGGAACCGTTTTCCATGGAAACTCCACGAAAACGACTTCCAATCGTTGGGTTGCTGACAGGATAGCTCTTACTCAGTGCTGTCGTTTCTTTTAGTTTTTTTTTTTACAAATGTGGAATATCTTGTTCACCAAACAGCAAATTATTCCGCTTTTCTTGAATTTTAGAACGGCAGCACTACCTGCCACAAATAAATGGTATTTTCAGATGTTCTGATTTTGATTGTTGCTTATGAATTATTTTATGCATTTAACCATAAGTAGCTTAATTAATTTTGTTTTTATATTATGTCAATACGAGCGGAGTTTAGTTACTAAAATACAAATTTAGTCGCCACAAATATTTCATAGCTAGTTTAACAGCTAATTGAAACGTCAAACGAAAACTACCTAGTTGGTGTTTGGTGTGAATGCATCAACGAGTTTTCGTAAACTTTTTGTCGAAAACTTAGTTTTAGGTGCGCGTGCGGTGTGAATAGGCTTAGTTAGTTCCCTGTCATGTTTTAAATTTTTGAAACTTTCGGACACAGCACTGTATTTTAAAACCAATTTTCCTGTTAACTTGCTCAATAATTTACAGAACTCATACCCGGGATATTTTCACATTCCAGCGTTGAAAATGGAGCTAAAGTTGATTTTCTATGACGAGCATTTTAGGCGGCTCTCAGATTGAGGCAACAAGCAATAAGCAACTATAGTTACTATAGCAACTGCCAATAAACAATCAGCAACATTTTTCGTTCGAGCGATATTTAGTTGCTTTGATGTGAGACCTCTAATTTAATTCAAAGTAAAATAATTGTGAGCGATAATTTTGCGTGTTTCCTATTGCCAGTTGCCTATTGAATGTTGCCTCAGTGTGAAAGCCGACTTACGTCAAAAACTGATCTTAAAGAAATATTAAGATTTTTAATAAGTATTGATTTGGATAAAAGTTTCACTGAATACTTTAAGCTTTGTAAGCTATTGTTGACTTTTCCCGTAACAACCGCTCTGGAGAGAGATCATTTTCGTGTCTTAAAAGAATAAAAAAAATACTTAAATAAATGTGGACAAGAAAGGTTGTCAAATATAGCCCTTATTTCGATTGAAAAACCATTGTTAAAAGAAATACATACCAAAGGGAAATGTTATGAGTTTATGACCAAATAATAGATAATTTTGCTTCAAAAGAAAGAAGCATAAATTTAAGACTTAATACCCTTTTAAATTATTTATATTATTACTAGGTAGCCCGTGCTCGGCTAAAAGCTAAATATTTAGTCCATTTAAGATTAGACCTTAAATGACAACACGAACTTTAAAAAAGTTTGAAGTTTTGAAGAAATAAAATGCGAAGACAGAATTTCGATGATTGACATAATGTAACGACATTAAAGGAAAAATAAAAAACGCCAGTGTGCGCTACATATTTGTCGGAACGAAATTCCGAGAAGCTGTTCGGACGAATATCTCGAATCGCAGCAAAAATCCTTAGATTCGTATGAAATCAAACGATTTCCTACTGCCCTCACTAGGGCAGATATTGTATCTCTCATTCTTACTACCAAACGCTATGCACCGTACGGCCTAATCGAGTTAGCATTTGGCCTGAAATAATTTTATTATTATTATTATTATTATTATTATTATTTTTAACAATGTATGTAAAAAATGTACTGCTAAAAACTTAAATTTAACGAGCGCTAGCTGCAGAGGCTTTCGGCTCAACTATAATTTTAATAAAGCTATATTTTCTATAATAAAGGACTTCTTAATCAAAGTTTAAAGTTGAGTGCTTCCGCTTCCCAAAAAGTCACGCTTCGTGCCTGACGTACTTACATTATAACTAGGTACTTAAAAAAGAGGCTTCAAGTATCAGTTAATAAGGACAATACATGTATAATTGCTGTATGCTCTTACCGCATTTTATACTAACTAGCATACCTGCGGGAACTATCGCATGTTGTGTTGTAATTGTAGCCAACGTTTCCCATGCTACAATTGAAATCACTTGAACATTTTTAGTAAACATTTACGAACTGACTGACGTTACATACAACCTTTTTTTAATTTTTCCAAAATATTAATTTGTTTTTCCTAAGCTCGACACTTAAATGATAATATAGTTAGTCATTTAATGCAGTTACATACTTATATGCAGGTCCAACTTTTCTAATGCAAGTTTTAAATAAACTTACAAGAATTTTATAAGAACACAAAGCGCTTTGTAGGAAAACAAAATTGATTTTTTAGAGTAAGAGCTAGCAAAGTTTTTTCTCAAGTCATTTTAGCAAGGCTGCGGCTGTAACTTTGTGAGCTTAGTTCGTGATGACTACTGAACACAAAAATATATTTCTGGCAGCGCTGCGTTGGTTTATATAAGAATACCATAGCCTCAAAAGTGCAAAAAATTAAAGAAATTTAACTTATTTAAGCAAAATTAAGATTTTGGTATATGTTAATTTATGACCGATATGGACAGAAAATGCAATTGCCAGCAAACTTTGCCGGTTTTAAAGTTGCGCCAGACGTCCTTCAAAGTGTAATAAAAAGCCAAAATCTAATAATAGCCAAAAAAACATAATAGGAAAGTCAAATTTGTGATATTATGTTAGGGACATTATCACAATACTATTTTCTGAAAGCCAAACCAAAACTCCGGTTTCAAACCCCCGCCAGAAGCCCTAGAAGTTCTAACATAACAATTTAGTTTCTTCCATTTTTTCTCAATAATTTTACACAATAGGAATTATTGACAACTGAATAATCAGTCACCTTGATTTGATTTAGTTAACGGGCTCCCGACCCATAAAGAGTCTCTGCGATAAGTGGCGATACCAGACCAAACGCTCTGACATCTGCGATGGCTTGGTCTTGGAGGTTCGGTCTTCCTTGTCGTCTCGAACTTATGGCCTGGGAATCGAAAATCCTCTTAGCTTGATCACACCAAAAGCATGTAAGAAAAGAGCCAAGTTCTCTTTTATAAAAAAAAAATAAAAACAAGTAAAAGTGTTATCATCGGCCTGGCCGATGCTTTGATACCCTCCACTGCATAAAAGTCATGCAAAATGTTTGCCGTGCGAATTAGTATGTGTCTAATATTAGTTTTGTATGGTAGGTAGCAGAACTACATTACCGGCATAGACAATTTTCAATACCAACCTGACGACGGCTAAAAAAAGTCTTCTCACAAAATTTCATTCACCTAAGTCGATTCGTTTGGACGCTATCCTGCTTTAGACAGAGATATATGGGTCAAATATTGGCTTTGTATGGTAGGTAACAGAACTACTTGACCGACATGGACCATATCTAATACAAACTTGAAGGCCATAAATATAAGACCTCTCATAAAATTTCAGTCGATTTGTTCGGACGCTATCGTGATTTCAACAGACTGAGAGAGACGTGGGTCTAACAGTAGTTTTGTATGGGAGGTACCAGAACTACTTGACCGACATAGCCCATTTTCAATACCAACCTGGCGACGGTAAAAAGCAGTCTTCGCACAAAATTTCATTCGCCTAGGTCAATTCCTTTAAACGCTATCGTGCTTTCAACAGACAGACAGACAGACAGACAGACAGACGGACGGACATGGCTAAATCGATTCAGAATGTGATCCTGATTCAGAATATATATACTTTATAGGGTCTCCGGTGAATCCTTCTTGGCGTTACAAACGTAATGGCAAAGTGAATATACCTTCCTGTGGAGGGTATAATAAAAACAAGTAAAAGTGTTATCATCGGCCTGGCCGATGCTTTAATACCCTCCACTATATTATGTACTGTCTAATATTGGTTTTGTATGGGAAGTACCAGAACTACTTGACCGACATAGACAATTTTTACTACCAACTTGACAACGGTAAAAATAAGTCCTCTCACAAAATTTCATTCACCTAAGTCGATTTGTTTGGACGGTAAGGTGTTTTCAACAGAGAGATACATTGGTCGAATATTGGCTTTGTATGGGAGGTAACAGAACTACTTGACCGACATGGACCATTTTTAGTACCAACCTGACGACCATAAAAATAAGACCTCTCACAAAATTTTAGTCTCACAAGTCGATTCGTTTGGACGCTATCGTGATTTCAACAGACAGAGCCACACATCGGTCTAATAGTGGTTTTGTATGGGAGGTACCAGAACTACTTGACCGACATAGCCCATTTTCAATACCAACCTGACGACGATAGAAAGAAGTCCTCTCACAAAATTTAATTCACCTAGGTCATTTCGTTTGGACGCTATCGTGCTTTCAACAGACAGACAGACAGACGGACAGACAGACAGACAGACAGACAGACAGACAGACAGACAGACAGACAGACAGACGGACATGGCTAAATCGATTCAGAATGTGATCCTGATTCAGAATATATATACTTTATATGGTCTCCGGTGAATACTTCTTGGCGTTACAAACGTAATGGCAAAGTGAATATACCTTCCTGTGGAGGGTATAATAATGTGTGTAACTAGTCAGCCACGAAAAGTAATGAGATCTAAGTAGATATACGCCAAGTTCTCAGTTTAAGAAGGTTCAATGTTAAAATTAATTGATAGGTTTACTTGGTAATTTGTAACATTTAACCTTCTTATGCTACGAACTTGTCTAGATACATTTTACGGCAATCGAAAGTGGCCCAAATAAATAATAACCGACGGTGACGAAAATTTACCGCATATACCATACCACGGCTCCTGAATAGAGTATATACAACATTTGATTTTTTTCTTTCTGCACACTGCAAACTCTACCGTCCTACCAAATTTGAACATTCTATGGCAATCGAAAGTGGTCCAAATAAATAATAATCGATTTTAAAAGTGGATGGGTGCATCGGCAGCAGGAAATAACCCCCAAAATGAAAACGAAACAAGTAAAAGTATTAACATTGGCCTGGCCGATGCTTTAATACCCTCCCCTGCTTAAGAGGCATGCAAAATGTTTGCCGTTTGAGTTAGTATTTATGGTTTATGATATGGTACCTGACGACGCGACGGTAAAAATAAGTTCCCTGACAAAATTTCATTGGCCTATGTCGATTCGTTTGGACGCTATGGTGTTTTTTTTAACAGACGGACGGACATGGCTAAATCGATTCAAAATTTGATTCTGATTCAGGATATTATATACTTTATGGGGTCTCCTGTGGCTCCTTCTTGTCGTTACAAATGTAATGGCAAAGTGAATATACCTTCCTGTGGAAGTGGAGGGTAGGTATAATTAGAAAGAAGTACATATAACGAATGTCCATACAACGAATTTTTAATAGGTATTAAGCGGTCGTTCAAAAATTACATTGACATCTCTTAATAGGTAAATTTATATTCGATATAACGACCACATTCATACATACATAAATAATTTGTTCTATCTATCATGGAACATCGTTATTTTTAGTAGGTTATTAGATATGTGTAGATATAAAAAAGATGACATGTCCATCCTTTTCATTATTCCAAAATAAGAAAATGTTGGCTATGTGAATCTGTTGAACGCAGTTTTTCCTCTAAATTAGTCTCAGAATTACTTCGCTTCTATATTTCACTTTATAGCGTTCCTTTACACTCGCAGGCCTAGAAAGATAAAAAATTCTGAATATAGCCCAAACCACTATGTGGCTTGCGGTCTATAGCAGCGCCGTGGAAGGTGGAAGGGTCAAACGGGTTCCGAATTCAATCCGAAAATTAACTAAAACGTTTGTAGAAAACAGTCATAACATAACCGCGCCGATCCGTCGCACTATTTGCATTTTTTTTAGAGAAAATAACTACGTTATCTTGTTTAGAATTCGTATGTTGTCTTAAATATGTATTTAATTGATTATGTATGTATTTTAATTAAAAAGGTTAGAGCGTTTTTAAAAAAATATGCAAGCAAAATTGTAGCAAATATTACAATGTTTGGTTCGAAAAACTTTGTTCAACTGTTTAGCTGAAAACTGAGTACCTAACAGTTCAGAATATAAGCATTACCTACCAGTTACATTTTTATCCAAATCAAATATACTGTTTTAGAGATATGGACAGTTTTTTTTTAAAGTACCATTACTAGCGATTGGGGTGCGAAATCGAAGGACTAGTCACATAAAATTGATCGCAGAAAAGCGATTGTCAATTTGATAATCAGCTTACGTGGAATTAAAGCGATGATTTTGATTGTCAAACTATCAACAGACTATCACCTTAGCCGATTCCAGCCCCCAAGTAATAAACTTGAAACTAGGAAAAGTACCTATAATCTCTTAGTACGCACTAAATAATCTGTCATTCGTCAATTTGAGGGCAAAATTTTGTTTTTTTTTTGTTTTAGAGAATTTTAACGCGAAATCGAATAATTTCATACCTATAATTTTGCGCCATTAGCTTTAAAATACAAGTTTTATTAAAAAAAACTCACTTCGAATATATTCTTCATATTCTATTCTTCATATTTTTGGAATTGAAGATCCCAATTTTCTTAGATAGCTCATTACGCGTTCAATTCAATTTAGCGTAGTATTAGCGCCCAAAATTGGTTCCCAAACATTAATGGCATTGATTGTAATTTTAGTTTTCAAATTACACCGATAATCTGTTGAAATCGGCGATTCTGAACGTCTTAAATAATATGCTCTTATTTTTTTTTTTAATTCTGCAGAGTCCCTTTTATGTTGTAGTGGGAAGTTGAATATTTGTGGAGTACATTTCACAATTCGGTTTTAGTATGATTTAAGCAGTTGCAATAAAGCTGCAAACGACTAAGGCTTGAACATTTTATCCAGTACAGTAGAACTTGCAAAGTAAATAGTTAGCGAGCTTTGCACAGCCTCGAGTTATAGAGCAGTGATAAATAATTGAAAACAATTCCGAAGTCTCAGATTGCGTTCTAAAAGTGGTTTTTCTCAAATGTCCCGACAAACAAAATATACATGTGCGAAAGTACTTTTCTTGAGATTTTTTTAAATTCACCCTTTAATGGGATTACAGCTCTCCTGAACTCAAAATATTAACACTTCGACTTAATGGCGGTCTTACATAATAACTATTTCTATCAGATTTTTTTTTAAATACATATCGAAATCGGGGAAAGATGTTGATAAAAATCGGTCTGTATTCAAAATTGGATTACCTATCCATATCTATATTTCAAAAACTGTTTTAAGATTTTTATGAAATTTTGTATATAAATATACGGTTTCAACTGAATTTTCAAAACTGGTAGATATATATAAAATACCTTCAAAAACGCTGCACAGGCACACCTAGTTTTTGACTAGAAAATGGGGTACATATTCAAAATTTCTTTAGGTATATAGTTATAACTGTCATTTAAGATGAATTAAGATATGAAATCGAAAGTTGTAATCGAAACAAGCATCTGTCCACCGCCTAGGACAAAACGTCACTATTGATAGCAACAATTTCGAGGTAGTTAAGGAGTTCACCTACCTCGGAGTAAACGTAAACTCCACGAATGACACCCTAGTGGAGATCCGACGAAGAATTACCCTAGGAAACCGTTGCTACTTCGGTTTGGCAAAACAACTGGGTTCAAAACTCCTAACTCGAAGGACGAAATGTGTGCTCTACAAAACCCTTATCCTGCCAGTTCTGCTTTATGGCGCCGAGTGCTGGACGATAAGCAAGAAGGGAGAGCTGATACTGGGCTCCTTCGAAAGAAAAAAAAATACTTCGGCGGATTTTTGGTCCTGTGTGCGAGGAGGGCGAATGGAGGAGAAGATACAACCGCGAACTCTATGAGCTGTACCAAGATGTGGATGTAGTCCAAAAAGCCAAAACACGTCGACTACATTGGCTCGGCCACATCGAGCGAATGGACAATAATGCTCCAGCCAAGAGGGTCTTCGAATCCCAGCCCCCAGGTTCGAGAAGACAAGGAAGACCGAACCTCCGTTTCAAAGACCAAGCCATCGCGGATGCCAGAGCGCTTGGTCTGGACAATTGGAAGCAGCGTGCCCGGGATCGTAGAGGATGGAAGGCTGCAGTGTCTCAGGCAGAGACTCTTCACGGGTCGGGAGCCCGATAAGTAAGTAAGTCCACAAAAACACCGAATGCTCGACTTTGATTTAATAGCTTAGGCTCATTTTAAGTACATTTATGTAGAAATAAAAGACAATATTATACAAGACAAAAAAAAATCTTCTTTTACGCTAGCTATTTTTTTTTTTTTTTTTTGGCACGAGTACGATAACTTAGGCGCCAAAAATTGATAACGTTATTTTGTAGAGGGGCTAAATACAAGCATTTTTTACTATGGAAGGGGGTCTATCTCGCTTCGTTTAGGCGGAAATACAAATCGAAATATGTAAGTTTTGCAATACATATATTGAATCAAGGAGAAAAACTATCTTAATTAATTTAATTTCTTCGTGGAGTTTTCGATTTTATGCCTTTAAAAAATTAACTGAAGGTTTTGCATACCTACTACATCTTCCCTTTGACATTTTTCGACTTCGACTTACCATTTAAAATATTATTCACGCTACTGATCTACATCTACAATTTTATATCCTACATATAGATAAAAGATTTTTTTACCTATTCATTCATTCATTCATTCATTTTCAATGGTCCGCTTGTCCATTAAGTGGGTTGCGGGTGCAGGTTGCTCAAGTGGATCCTCCATAGCTCTCGATCCTCCGCCATCGACTCTAAATCATCAAGGGCAATCCTCATACGGGTATAGGAGAGATTATGGACTTGATCTAACCATCTCATCCTTGGTCTACCTAGAGGACGCCTACCCGATGGTACGGATTCCATAGCACGTCGTGGAATCCTGGTCGGGGACATGCGTTTAACATGACCAAACCACCGAAGCATGGATCGATCCGTCCGGAGAAGTAGCTGCTCGACATTGAGTTCCTCACGTATTCTGGTATTTCTGATGCGATCTCTACGGGTCACACCAGCAATACTACGGAGAAATCTCATTTCGGCAGCTTGTATCCGCGATCTTATTCTTTCGGTCATTACCCAAACCTCATGACCATAGGTGAGAGTTGGAACAAACACTGAATTAAAGACTGACAACTTAGCTTTTACACCAAGTTCAGTCCTCCTAATAACAGAATGACCAAGCTGTCTCAAAATTGATCCAGCCTGACCAATCCTACAGGAAAACTCAGCATTGCTTCTTCCATCACTCGTGAATAAGACCCCGAGATACTTAAACTTCTCCACCTGTTTCAATGGGACTCCACTAACATGCAGAGTGCATTGAACAGGCATTCTGGAGACGACCATCACTTCAGATTTGTTCACGTTTACCTTCATCTCAGCTTCAACACAAACGGTTACAAACCGATCGAGTGCGCGCTGAAGTTCAGTCTGAGAGGATCCAAGGATGACCAAGTCATCAGCGAAGAGCAAATGACTTATCCTCAGATCTCCCAATTCGAAACGTTCCTCGCCAAGACTGCGCTGTAACATCCAGTCCATATAAGTAATGAAAAGGAGAGGAGACAAGACGCACCCCTGACGAAGTCCAACGCCCACGGTGAAAGGTATTGATTTAACGCCGTTTACCCGAACACAGCTTTTACAGTTTGTGTAAAGAGATTGAATGGCTCTCAAGATAGAACCATCAATTCTATACTCCTGTAATACACTCCAGAGTTTCCCTCGAGGGACTCGGTCATATGCTTTCTCCAAATCTACGAAGCAAGCGTAAACAGGTGTAGCATACTCCCAAGCCTTCTCAAGTACCATTCTGAGAGTGAATAACTGGTCGGTTGTGCTTCTGCCGGGACGAAAGCCGCACTGCTCATCTCCTAATCGTGCCTCGACCACAGCTCTGCAACGCGTTTCGAGCACCTTGGCAAAGACTTTTCCGGGGAGACTTAAAAGTGATATACCCCTGTAATTGGAGCAATCTCTTTTATCCCCTTTCTTGAAAAGAGGCACAATCACCCCAATCTGCCAATCGCTGGGAGTTTCGCCGCATTCCCAGGCCACTTTAATGACACGAGAGAGCCATTTGACTCCCTCTTCACCTAAGGCCTTTAGCATTTCTGGCCGGATTTCATCCACTCCGGCAGATTTGCCAGCTTTTAGCGATTTGATCGCAAGAGTGACTTCCTCTACCGTGGGACTATTTTCCGCCCTGCTTAAGGCGATGGATGTGTCATCCTCAACAGTGCTGACTTCAAAGATTTTGAAAAAGTCGCAAAAAAAAGGGGATTTGCGTAGAAAAAGGGGCAATACTAATTTGCCCACAAATGTCAGAAAAAAAACGAGGGAGTTCACTAAAATTAAGTGGCTTACGCATATTTTCATCTCGTTCTATCTTATTGTTGCATTGAACATGGTTATAGCTAAATTGTTAATGCCTAAACTTATGACAATAGGACATAAATAGCTAATAGCTGATACCACTGGCTGATAGCAAAAAGGACGCATTCAGATCCCAATTAATTGTGAAGTAGTTTCGTGAAGCATTTATTATGTCACATTTCGTATTTCATACAAAAGGGTGGTTTTTTTTTTCAAAATGGGAAGAACTATCAACGAAATACAGAAAAGGGGCAAATATGGACAATTTTACAAAAGTCGTCTCATTGGGGATAGAAAGAAAAAAAGGGGCAAAATGCAACTTTAGTCGCATAAAGTCAGCCCTGATCCTCAATGCCCTGGATTGGATTGAGCAATTCGGAAAAGTGCTCGCTCCATCTGCGCAAGATGTCCTCCTCATTAGAAAGAAGTGTACCATCTTTGGATTTGACTCCTTCGATAATGTTCCACTTCCTTCCTCTAAGACGGCGGATGATCTGCCAGAACACCTTGCTTGCAGATCTGTGATCACGGTCCAATTTTTCGCCGAACTCCTTCCAAGACTGTTCTTTGGCTGCTTTAACAGCCAATTTGCAAGTTCTTCGCGCCTCAATGTACCGGTTTCGAGAAGGAGAGTCCCCCAAGTGAATCCACACCTTGAAAGCCTTCTTCTTCTCTCTGATAGCTTCTTGAACTCCGGGCGTTTTAAACCACGCAGTTCTTTTCTCACCACCAGCCGCCACACCGAGCCGCTTCACTCCGCAAACATGTCCTGCAGAGGCAATAACTGCTGTTGAAAACAACTGCCATTCTTCCTCTACATTCAATGGAACATTTGGAATTTGTTCAAACCTTTCAGATACCTGCCGTGCAAATTCCTCCCCTCCCACCGTATGCGCGTAACCATCCTTGGTTTACGCTTTGGCAGGATAGGTATTTGATCATTGAGATACAATTTGCACAGCACCAGGTGGTGATCAGTTGACAGTTCAGCCCCTCTCAACACACGAACATCACAAACCATACTTTTAATACACGACGGTACCACAAAGAAATCTATCAGCGATTTCTGCTGCAGACTTCGACGGTACCATGTGTATTTATGGATATCTTTGTGTGGAAAGCCTAAGCTGATCTAATTAAAAAAAACGAAACTTTCGTTCACTTCATTTTATTTTGTTTTTTTTTTTTTACTTAATTTAGCAAAGAAAATTCGGGCAACGCTAGCCACACTTTTAATTTAGATTGACAGTGGATTTACAATTGAAATACTACAAATACCAAGTGGTCGCAAACTAACAGCGGCAAAGTAAGAAGTTCTTAATAGACAAACTCTTGTTTAATTTAACTAAAATGTCTCAATATATTTACGTACATCAAATAGGCACTCAACCACCTCTGTTCTCTCTAAGTGGCTGATTGATAATGTTTTTTTTCTTATGTTTAAAGGCCTTCGTTGCTGTATTTTGTTTAATGTTTATTTCCGCTACACTAACAAATCAACATGATAGTGAACAATATTAAAAACATCAGTGGGTTGATATTTTTACATTTTTGTTAACATTTTTGTCGTTCTGTTATTTATCATCAAAATAAAGTGTCCATATAGATTTCCTTTATGGTAATGATAATGACTAATGAGTAAAACAAGTACCTACTTACATAATATTAGCAAAAAGAAATGCAAAATTTCATTCGGGAATTGCTTTGTTCTTTTTGGTATGGTATGATAGGTATGTATGTACCTACCTACTACTGCCACAATCGGAATTCAACCATCAAGAGTCGACCGCGGAGGAATGTAAATTCATTCTTTATGTTTTCTTCACCACTTAAAAGTGCTTTGTTAAAATATTAACGGTTGTTTGTAATATTTTTTCTACAAATTCATGACCAACAATCGGTTTTAGGAAACGTCAACTTAAAAGCTGTAGGTATTCCCTTTTGAAATAATTTAAAATAATTTACTAGAATTTACATTAAAAAGTAAAAAATTCAATTACAATTACTTATTACGTGGAAAAATCTATCGCAGTTTTTTCAGCATTTTTTACGATTTTGTTTAGCAGTTTTCCGCAACCGCTTTAGCATTTTTGGAAAAAATAATCTGGTAACGCAACTCCAGCAAAACCTGGGAGAAGAACTTGACACGATGATAGAACTTCTTCGTTGACCATGAATCTGTCCGCAAGATTTTGTATTAACGAATCTATGCAAGGAAGCAGTATAGACACTATAAAAGAGGTTTCAGTAGAAGTTCTTGGAAGTCTAAATTCAACTCAAATAAGTCCTCGGCAAGTTAGGATGCGGATTGAAAAGCCTCTCTGAAAAAATTTTCGGCATTTTCTCTGATGTTCTTAATAGAATTCAGAACTTCTTTTGTGAGGTCGATTACAGGAACGAAATCTAAGGATTTGGCTTACGAGGAAATCACTTTTTTGGACCGCTCGCGCTGCCAAGTGTTGATGCTTTTGAAGACATCGCCCACGTTCTGCTCGTTATTTCTTCAAGACTTATTGAGATGCATTTGAATTTGAAGAGCTCTACTTACTTACTTAGATGGCGCTACAGTCCGGGGTGGACCTGGGCCTCAACCAACATGCCTCTCCAGTTAGCACGATCTTTGGCTAACTGCCTCCAGTTGCGCACTCCAAGTTAAGGCGAGCTCTTCCTCTACTGCGTTGTCCCTCCGGGTTGGAATCGAAGACTCTTCGGGCCGGAGCGTTGGTGTCCATTCGCTCTACATGTCCTAGCCATCTTAGTCGACTGATACGTACTTTTCTGACAAGGTCGATGTCGCTGTACAGCTCGTAGAGTTCGCTGTTAAATCTCCTCCTTCAAAGCCCATCAACGCAAACGGGACCGAAAATCACTCGAAGAATTTTGCGTTCGAAGCGCCCAAGGAGATCTTCATCCGCTTTTGACAACGTCCATGATTCTGCGCCATAAAGCAGGACTGGGATGATGAGGGTCTTATATAGAGTCTCCTTGGTGTTTCTCGACAAGGCCTTACTAATCAATTGCCTTCTTAGGCCAAAGTAACAGCGGTTGGCAAGTGTAATTCTTCGCTTGATTTCTGATGTGATGTCATTTTCAGAATTAATAGCGGAGCCGAGGTAGACAAAGTCCCGAACTACCTCAAAGTTATAGCTGTCTATCGTGACGTTCTGTCCGATTCGTCGATGTTGTGTGTCCCTTCTCGTTGACAGCATATATTTTGTTTTGCCCTTATTCACCACTAAACCCATTTTTGCCGCCTCTGTACTGATACTTGCAAACGCACCAGTGACAGCTCGCTGTGTTTTGCCAATGATGTCGATGTCGTCAGCCTATGCAAGTAGTTGCACAGACTTTTGGAAAATTGTGCCCCTGGTGTTGGCTTGCGAGTTTCGCACAATTTTCTCAAGAATGATGTTGAAAAAGTCACATGACAGCGCATCACCTTGTCTAAATCCTTTTTTGACATCAAAGGCCCCGGTGAGATTGTTTCCGACCTTTACGGAGCAGCGAGCGTTCTCCATCGTCATTCTGCACAATCTGACAAGTTTGGCAGGGATGCCAAAACTAGACATGGCTCTGTATAGCTCGTCCCTATAAATGCTGTCATATGCGGCTTTAAAATCGATAAATAGGTGATGAGTATCGATTTGTACTTCTTGGGTTTTCTCAGGATCTGCCGTAGTGTGAATATTTGGTCGGTTGTGGACTTACCGGGCCTAAAACCGCACTGATAGGGTCCAATCAGTTCGTTGACAAATGGTTTCAGGCGTTCACACAGTACGGAAGACAGGATTTTGTAAGCGATGTTAAGGAGACTGATGCCTCTATAGTTGGCGCAGTTTAGAGGGTCTCCTTTCTTATGGATCGGGCAAACAATGCTGAGGCTCCATTCTTCAGGCATACTTTCCTCTGACCAAATTTTAGAAACGAGTTGGTGTATGCTCTCTACCAAGTCATCCCCCGCTGCCTTAAAAAGCTCGGCCGATAAACCGTCCGGTCCTGCAGCTTTGTTGGACTTCAGCTTGGATATTGCTATCCTTACCTCATTTTTGTCAGGTGGACGGAAGTCTTGGCTTTCATCGCCCAGGTTGAATGGTTCATTCTGCCTGACAGCGGAATTTGTGTTGTCTTCGCCGTTTAGCAGTCTGCAGAAATGGTTTTTCCATGTCCTCAGCACCGACTGTGACTCTACTACAAGGTTTCCTTGTTCGTCTCTACAGGTCTCTGTTCGGGCCTTCTTCCCGTGACACGTTCTTTTTACCTTTTGGTAAAACTTCCGAACATTGTTCCTGGAGTAACACCTCTCTATTTCCTCGATCGCGCGCTTCTCATGCTCTTTCTTTTTCCTCCGGAGAAGCCGGTGTTCTTCCCTCCGTTTTTGCTCGTAGAGCTCACGAGCTGCTCTCGTCCTTCTCTGCAGCGCCGCTTTGTAGGCCAGTTGCTTTGCTGCATGCAGGGCCGGACCAACCATATGTACAAGATGTGCAAATGCACAGCGCGCCAAGTTCTGGGGGCGCATTGCAAGATAAAATTAATTTTTCTTAGGCCTACTCTCCACGTAGCTGTGCTTCGCAATTTGCAGCTTGTTGTACGCTTGCTTGCAGCTTGCATATAAACCAACGAAGCTCTGTCCACGGAGCGGCAAAGTCGCATGTGCGACTAAGAAATGAAGCGCAGCTACGCGGACAGTAAGCCTAAGATAAATTAATTTTATTTTGCGTGAACTAAAACTGTCATTTGCATTTTAAACAAAAAGCTTGTTCAAAAAATTTCAAAATAACAACATCCACCACACCTGTGCTCAATTATTTCTTGCACATTAACTCACATTACTTGCAAAGTTGCAACTTCAGTGAGAATCTAACTCAAAATATCGCAAAATAAAAAATCCCACTAACCCTATGCAAGTTCATTTCTTACCTACCTTATCTCAAAATATTCCACTCAGTTCGTGTAAATATATTTCTTGCACATCCACTTACATTTTACAAAAAAACATAGTTCAAAAATCTCAAAACAAAAAAAGTTCCACCCCGTATGTGCACGTTTTATTTCTTGCACAGTCACTCGCAAAATTTTCATAGGAAAATATGTCAAACAAAAAAATTCATTCTTGGGAATTGTTTGTGTTGAACGTGCAGGTTTTTGATTCTGCACATATGGAATGGATGGGATCAGCGTGACCGTTGTGCGACTAAAGTTGCAATTTGGCACTTTTTTTACCAGCTTGGCACAATGATACCACTTTTCTAAAATTTAATGATTTTGGCTCTTTTTCACAATTTGGAACAACAAAAATATTAAATTTTCAAACTGTTAAGAAAATGCATTGCTCTGAAGTGGCTCAATTGATACACATCACACCAAAAACATAAATGTAAAAAAAAACAGCCAAGCTCTGTTATAAAAAAAAAGTGTGTAACTAGTCAGCCACGAAAAGTATTGAGATCTAAATGTCCGCCAAGTTCTTAGTTTAAGAGGTTAATGTAAAAAAAATGGAATGAAGGGAAAATCTCAACTTTTGGACTTTTCCCAGTGTATGCACCAATTCCTCCAATTTCAGAATCGGGGTCAGAGCGGTCGGAGAATGATTCAGTAGATTTTGTATTAGAACCTGCACCGCTTAATGAATTGATTTGTTATGTTATTGAGTTGATTTTACGTTTAATGTTTTCTTTATGGTATGTTTTATTTGACAGAATTGTTATAGTTTTAAAAATAGAATATTACCAGTACAATATCTTGTTTGTTTGTTATGTTTACTTTTGTTTTGCAGTTATTACTTTAAATGGCACTTTTTTTTCTCCGTGGCCCTTTTTCTTGCGACTTTTCTAAATTTATCACCGGCATCGCTGGATGGGATCATGATGGAATAATATAAGGTGGTCTCGTCGGCTGCCGATTGCCGAATCGTTCGTTTTTTGGTCCCTTAACGTTCAGTGAGCGTTTGCTTATTGAAGCGAAAGGTTGTGTGCGGACGAATTTGTTTGCAAAACGTCAACCCTTGTGCAAAAAAAAATTTTTTTTTTATTATAATAGGCAATTAGGCAACTTCAAACCAATTCCACTCCACTTAAAAGTTAATCAACAATCAACAATTCAACATACTCATGAACAGAATACTCTCTCTGCACACTCTATTGTCGTTTCACTTACACTTACTACGCTGAACCCTTTCACACGCACTTATTACTAGTATAGTTAAGGGACTACTTTTTGCCGACGAGACCACCTTATACTTATTCCATCATGGATGGGATTTCGCATCTACGAAAAAGAGTAACAAATTTCTCTTACAAGTAGCTTTGTATATGAAAATATACTCTTCTCTTCCACTTCAGACTCTCAGCAGCGTTGCCATTTTGACTGCTTTCCAGTCAGATCTGACTGGATTTATATGCGTTTAGCTGGAACATTTTAAAATCCAGGCAGCCGTTTTTTTAGCTAGATACGAATTTTGTTTGACTGTTTTTAAATGTTTCGTGGAATTTATTTTTTATAAGTATGTATATATTTTTAAATTAAAAGTGGCAATAGAAAAAAAATAAAAAGAAGACCAAATATTGCTTAAATTTAATTTTTTTACTCTGAGCTTAAAATACCTAAAATGAAACAATTTTACACAAGTATTTGACTTTTCTAACTTACAAAGATGTTTGGTTCAACTAAGTTAAGTACTAATATTACTTACAAAAGCAGCAAAAAAATGTCCGAAATAAGACCTTCCACAGGAAGGTATATTCACTTTATAATTTCATTACATTTGTAACGTCAGAAAGGAGTCACCGGATTTAATCACGATCAAATTCCGAATAAATTCTGCCATGTCCGTCTGTCTCTCTTTCTGTTGAAAACACGATGGCGTCCAAACGAATCGACATAGGCGAATGAAATTTTGTGAGATAACTTATTTTTACGGTCGTCAGGTTGGTATTGAAAATGCTAAATATCGGTAAATTAGTTTGGTTACCTCCCACTCCCATACAAAGCCAACATTAGATACCTCAATAAAAAAAACGAATTGAAAGTCTACTTCCTGAGTGATGTGAAAAAGACTTATGTATGCATGTGTGCATATATGAAAAAAGGGCGCTTTCTGTAAATCTCGCACAGGGCACGTGTAGGCTGTGCTTTCCGATTGTGCTACCAAAGATGTCCTCCTTTCCTATTTTGGCGTTAAAATCACCTAAGACGATTTTAACGTCGTATTTAGGACATTGCTCATATGTTTTGTCGAGGAGCTCATAGAAACATTCTTTGGTAGCATCGTCCTTATCTTCTGTGGGGGCGTGAGCGCATATCAGGCTGATGTTGGCGAATTTAGCCTTGATGCGGATAGTTGTAAGGCGCTCACTAACGTGTCGAAAGCTCAAGACTTCTTGCCTAAGTCTGCCGCTTACAACGAATCCGCATCCGAATAGACGCTGCTTCTGTTCTCTGTAGGAATCACCGTAGTAGATGTCACAGTTTTTCATCCTTCTTTTGCCGGGCCCATCCCACCGCACTTCCTGGATGGCGGTGATATCTGCCTTGTAGCAGTCTAGGGCCTCCGCTAATTGTTCGGCTGCACGCGGTCTGTTCAGGGTTCGAACATTCCACGTGCAGATCCGAAAGTCATTGTCCTTTTTTCGTTTTGCAGGGTCGTCAACAGTAAATCCATCCATATCCGAGGCTTTTGGTTGCTTCGTAACTGGTGGTTGGGTAGTTAACCCCACGCACAACCCCCCACCTAGAGGGCCAGGCCCTTTCTGTTACCCCTTGGACGAAAGGGGCCGGATATTCCGGAATCAGTAACCCGCTTCGGGGATTTGAGTGCTGCCGTTGACCCATTAAGGGCTCTTCCGCCACCATCTCTATTTCAACACCCTGACTAGTATTAAAAAATCCTTAATGACCTCAGCTCCAAATATGTCGAAGTAGCTCATTAAAGTATCTGCCATGCCAACTGTTGACTTCACCGTTGATTCAATCTCGTGAATTCTTCCGCCGCACGTCCTCTTTCTGAGGGGCTCATGTTAGACTTCTGAGACTCGAGCAGACAGTCAGTTCCGACAGAGCATTATAGTGTTGCTATTTTCTTCGTGTTCAACACTCGCGCTTATAAGTTTAGCAAGCCAAGCCTGGATGGGCGAGACCAGTACCCGGTGGTTACCACGCGGAGGTAAAATAAGCACAATTGATGTGTATGAAAAAGTTGCAACAGCTGGGCACCGCCAAGTTGATGCCAATCAGCGCCTACCCGATTCATACACACCCAACCACCAAGGAAATAAGAGAACTTATTTCCTTTTAAAACCCTCGATTTTTATAACCCACGGATTCTTCATTCGCTCTTCTACCAACGACAACGACGGATTACCCAACCACAGAACATTTGTGGTGACTGTCATGGAATTTCAAGAAGCTGTGGCCATTGTTTCTTAGAGAAAACTCGGTTCAAAAGTCGGAAAGGTCTGGCCAGCCAATGAGTAGGTACCTACATTAAAAAAAATGATCAAATCACAGAAAATATTTTCTTTGGCCCTATCCTGAACTTTCAAGAAGCTATTGGCATTATGTTTTAAAGAAAACTCAAATTAAGAGTCAGAAAGGTCTGGCTAGACCTCTTAGTTGACAGAAGGTTTAAGTGATGAATAATAAATAGTAAGAAGTGGAAGGATCGCCATGTAAATTCAATTTCAATTGTTGCATTTGTTTTGAAGTTTTCGTGGTGCCCCATCTGTCGTGATGCCCTAGGCCCGGGCCTTGTTGGCCTAAGGGTAAATCCAAGGCTGACTCTCGCCAATCGCTGTTTCTTTGGGCTAAGAAAGCAACTGAGGAGCAAAGCCCGCTCTTGAACAACTAAAATGACCCTTTATAAGACCTTAATCATCCCAGTCCTGCTCTATGGTGCAGAAGCATGGACACTACCAAAATGATTAGCTTAACAATGGTTAAATTAGTAAATAGAGGCTGACGTACATCTACAGTGTGCGGCCGAACAAAAAGCGTGGCTCCGTAACGCAGAATCCGGCCCAACGGCTAACGTGGCTCCGGTATAAAGCAGGACAGCCAAAGGTGCTGACACTGTTGATTTAAGGCCACCTGCCCAAAGGAAACTTAGCCACGAAAAATGTAGAATACTGACCAAAGTCAATTTCTATATGGGAGCCTTTTTTGGTACACAAGATTGGTACGATCAACAAGTACACAAGTCTCTCCGAATGGCAATTTCATTCGAGTACTTCTGCAATTTCGTCCACTTAGTCAATGTGACTTATATTAAAGTGACGAATGCAAATTTCTTGACTCAAATGATGGTTGGTTGGACAGTCTATGTTATTTGTGCAATAGCAGCCAGTGGTGTGTCTGCGGTTGGCTGTGCACAGTAGTGGCCATACAAAGTGTATACAGTGGGGGCCATAAAAGTGTGACGAACGGGGACGTTTCATTACAGGCTGGAAAGAGGCTTGTTAGTTGAGGGCCCAGGTCCAACCCGGACTGTAGCCTCACCTTAAGCAAGTAAGGAATCATATAAAATAAAGTCGTTCATATCTCTACATTTATTCCCAGTGAGAACAAAAATTAAATGCAAAATGTTAAGATTCTGGTCAAAACAAATTTTCTAATGTAAACATGTGTTTTTTTGTTGTTATTACCCAGGATCCTTTTTACAGTTTACACTGAATACATTATAAGTACATACTGAGAATAGACTCACACTTGTGAGTCTGTATATTATGTAGTTGATACTTATATCGAAACGATTTTAGATGTTTTTTTTTTTTGGAACGGTATGCCTTTGTACCTTCTGTCATTGTATATTCTAATCGATGCGATGCTTCAATTGATATTTTGTTACCGTTGTCTTTGACAATGACAAGAAAAAAATGATAAACAGTCAGCACGCAGAAATCAAACGCACTATAGACAACTGGATTGCGTTGGTTGAAATCTCAAAGAGCTGCAAGTGCTTCACTGATAGCAGTATTGATGTGCAAGGCAGGTGAGATTTCAAAGCAAGTTCCTTTCTGCAGCTTGAACTTAGCGCTTTCGGAATGACATTCCCCATAGCATGAGGTGTTGAGAGGAATAGGTACAGGTAAAGCTATCGAAATGTACTATAAAAAAAACTGCTTACGGAGTACTCCGACTTTACTTTCTCATATAGGTATTCGTAGTAAGAAATACGTTGGTATCATTTTTAGCGGTGCGGGGAAGATAAGATTACACATTTCACGAATCATTCCGGGACATTTTGACATCACTTAGGCTGAAAACACACCGGATAAAGCAAAACGTTTTTGATTCTTAAATCAAGAAAACGTTTTTTATTTGAACACACACCGAGCGAAACAGAATGTAACAAAACAAAACGTTTTGTTTTCTTGTTTCGTTTGGTGTGCGTTGAAATAAAACAAAACGGAATTTCCGATGCTTTTAGTGCTTTTTCAGTTGCTATTTCTTTCCACAGATTATCAATAGTAAGTTTATTGGCATGTTCCTTATCCTTATAATTATAGATAGGGCTTCTTGCCTCAATTAAAAAAATCAATTTTTCTCCATCTACGTCCATATTTGTTAAAATTTGCGCACGGAGTAAACATAGAAGCAAATAAAGGTGAAAAGTGCAACGAAAGAAGAAAATAAAAACAACGGATTTTAAATTTTGTTTCGCAAAAACAACAGGTCAGCTATCGGCAACGAAACATGTTTTTCTGATTTGCTTTGGTTTTTATGTTTCGTTTCATTTGGTGTGTGTTGCGCCATAAGAAAGTATGCAATTATCAACAACGACGCTGATTCGAAACAGTTTTGTTGTATTCGGTGTGTGTTGCTCGTATGCAATGGCATGTATTTTCGACAACCACAACCGAAACGCTTCAAAACAAAAACGTGTGTTTTGTTTCGTTTGATTTGGTGTGTTTCGTCTCATAAGAAACCATGTTGTCTTGTTTCACGAAACAAAAAAACACGTTTTGCTTTATCCGGTGTGTTTTCAGCCTTAATGTCCGTCACGACTGATTTGAATGCAAATACTTATGAATGCTATGCGCATAAATAGCTTGACGATTAAAAAACAAGTAAAAGTGTTATTATCGGCCTGGCTTTAATGCTTTGATGTCCTCCACTGCATACAAGTCATGCAAAATGTGAGTTAGTACGTACACAACACATGGCACAAATATTGGTTTCGTGTGGCTGGTACCAGAAGTCCAGAACTACTCCACCGATATAGCCCATTTTTAGTACTAACATGACGATGGTAAAATTAAGTCCTCTTACAAAATTTCATTCGTTTTTTTTAACAGACAGACAGACGGACATGGCTAAATCGATTTAGAAATGTTTCGCTTAGATCATTTTAGCATAAAGATCTTAAATTAAGTTTCGTTTGTCGGAGTAAGTTGGGCGCTGAGTGGCTCAGTGGTTAGTGCGCTGTGTGAGTGCTCCCAGGTTCGAACCGCGGAAAAACATAAATGACATCTTAAAGTTTTTTCCGCTGCGCCACCTATGGCGAACGTCTGACAAACATCCGAGAGTATAACTGTCCTGAAAAGCTTCTCAATTTAGCCGTTTGAACTCGGCATAAAATTGTATGTTCACTCCATTCGTCCCAGAATAAAAACTCACCCAAATGAATGGTTGTGAGAAGCTAGGCCTAGGGTTCCTCATATCGCTTTGTTGTCTTGTCTAAGTCAGGGATGTTCTCCCAATGTGAAATGCATTTATTGCGTTCCCAGCTTTTTATGGCCGCGTTTATAGCTGATTTAGGGATTAAACAAAACGGTTCTGGCTAATCAGCCAGGAACCCACCATAGCATGATTTTGTATCTGGTACTGAGTGTCTGAAGAGTGTTGAAGCAGTGTAGCACTGATTTGGAGTCAATAATATATGAGCTAAGGGCTTTTATAGCCGATTGACTATCCGTGAATATGTGGATGTTAGCGCCTTTAATTTAAGATAAGATAATTAGGCCTATTCGGCAAAATCTTTTATTCTGTTATGAATTTTCTGTTATGAATCATAAAAAATTTCCGCCATAAAAGATATTTTATTGTTGAGCCAGATCAAATAAAAAGGTCTTTACTTGGTGACGGTTGATAAAAGAAGAGATAGATATTTATTAACTGAAAGTTAAAGTCAAAAAGTGACAAGACATTAATATACGATAGTATATGCAGTTGGTACAATTGGTAATCAATATACAGTGATTCGCAAAATTAATATTACAAATTTCCACACTCCCACTTAATATTAATTCATTATTTATAATTAACCATCAAAATTCTTTAATTTTATAACAATTCAAAATTCAAAAAGTTAAATTTCATAGTACATAATTCAAACAAATTATTTAGGAACAACTTTTAATTTTTGGCAAAAATATTCAAATTTAACTTTACTTAACGGTTTAGTAAGAATATCAGCAATCTGCTCCTGCGTTGGCACATAAACCAAGTCGAATAGGCCTTCTTTAAACTTCTCTCTGATAAAGTGATACCGAATATCCACATGTATGGTCCGCTTGTGGAATTGAGGATTTTTTACCAGTTTCAAAGCGCTCTGGTTATCCATAAAGAGTACTGCTTGAAGTTGTCGATCAGGAAGAAGATCTTGAAAAAGTGACTTGACCCAAACTAGCTCCTTTACGGCCTCAGATGCAGCAACATATTCGGCTTCTGTTGTTGACAAACTCACACTCTTCTGCCTTTGCGACGCCCAAGAAATTGGTGTTTCGTTAATCAGAAAAACGAAACCACTTGTAGACCGCCGAGTTTCAATATCTCCGGCGTAATCAGCGTCGCTGTAAGAATCAATGTTAAATTTAAAGTTATTTTTAAAGAGTATACCATAAGTTGTAGTCCCCTTCACGTATTTAAAAATACGTTTTATTGCGTTCACGTCACACGTAGATGGATTGTCCAAGTGCCTTGACACAACTCCTAAAGCGTAGGAGATGTCTGGTCGTGTTGCTACTGCTAAGTACATAAGGCTTCCCACAGCCTCTCGGAATGGAAACTTGCCGACATGAGTGTCTGAAGATGCAAGCTTCGATGCCTCCGCAGGTGAGCAGACAGGATGACAATTTGACATGTTGAATTTCTGCAGCAACCTCTCCGAATAGCTGGATTGACTAAGATGAATCGAGCCATCACTCCTGTGATCGATTTGAAGTCCCAGATAAAATTCTGCGTCAGACACCTTAACCTCGAAAAACGTTTGCAAATATTTTATAAGCTGGATCGTTAGTCTCCCATCACTTGCCGCAATGAGTCCATCGTCGATGTATAAAGCCATTAAAAGCTTTCCTTTACTTGACTGATGGACAAACACGCACGAGTCCGCTGCACATGGACGAAGGTTGAATTCTTCCAGAAGCTTAGTGAACTTTAAGTTCCAACATCTTGATGCCTGTTTAAGCCCATAAAGGCTTTTGTTCAGCTTACACACACGTCCGCTCCCGTCATCATAGCCCTCAGGCTGCGCCATGTATATAAGCTCCTCCAGCTGGCCATTAAGAAAGGCTGTCTTGATGTCAAACTGCTTTAACACAAGATTCTCTGCAACAGAAATCGCAAAAATGGCTCTGATAGATGCGAATCGGGCAACTGGGCTAAAAGTCTCCGCGTAATCCGTTCCTTCTTCTTGACTGAAACCTCGCACCACAAGGCGAGCTTTGTAGCGGTTGATTTTTGCATCCTTCGACAGCTTAGCCTTGAACACCCACTTGTTGTCGATCACTTTTCTATTGCCTGGAAGAAAAACAAGATCCCATGTCTTATTTAGATGAAGTGCATCAATTTCCTCGTCCATTGCCGCCTTCCATTTTTCCGCATCCACCGACTTTATCGCTTCACGATAACCTCTGGGCTCGAAACATTCATTTATAAAGGCGTATCCTTCTAACATGTTTGTTAGGACGCTAGTCGTTGCCGAGACTTCGCTTTGCTTGTAACTACGAAGTCGCTCTCGGTAATTCACTGGCTTAACCATCTCTACATCATCCATCTGATCCTTTGCATTGGGAAGTACTGGTTCGTAGCATTCTTCTGACTCCAACTCATCATGTTCCTGGGAATCGTTTGGCTTCGCAGCAGAACCATGCTCCATCAATGATCTTGTTTCTGTATCAGGATTGCTGGGTTCTGAAATGATAGAAGTGTTAGACTCATTTTTAAAGATTATATTGCGAGAAATATCGATCTTATTTGTTTCAGACAGCCAAACACGATATCCCTTCTGATTTTCAGGATACCCAACGAAGTATCCATGCTGCGACTTTCGATCCCACTTTCGACGCTTTTCTTTGGGGATATGGACAAATACCTCGGTCCCAAATATTTGCAGGTTTTCGATGGAGGGTTCCCGTTCAAACCAAAGCTGGAAAGGACTTTTTCCTTTTTCAGGACTTGGACCGTACCTATTGATAAGGAAAACCGCAGTGTTCACTGCCTCTGCCCACAGCATAATTGGAAGATTCTTTGCGTGTAACATTGTCCGAGCAATTTCAACGATGAACCTCATGTCACGCTCCGCACGCCCATTTTGTTCGGGATTGTATGGAACACTGGTTTGATGGCGTATATTTCCCTGTCGTAAGATCTCCGCTACGTCCTTGTTCTTGAATTCAAGTCCGTTGTCAGAACGTAGTGTGGCTATTGTTCTATTAATATCAAGATTCACCGAGTGCAGAAAGTTCTGAAGTATAGATGGAAATTCACTTTTTTCTTTGATAAAATAAACATATCTATAATGGGAAAAATCGTCTTTAAATAAAACGAAGTACTTTGACCCGCCTATCGATGGATTTTGCATCGGACCACATAAATCCGAATGAAATAATTCACCTGCCGACTTAGCCCTGTTGCCGCTATAACTGAAAGGCAACCTGGACTGCTTTCCGTATACGCAGGAGTCGCAAAAAAAATGGTTGTTATCCACAAACGGAATATTTCGTTCCTTGAGCACAGATCTTACTTGTTTTGCACACAAATGGCCGAATCTCTGATGCCACAACTCTAGAGTCTCACCTTTCATCACTACACTTGCTTCTCCTACAGTACCATTCACTTCTCTATGACCACCTTTAGCACCACCATCGTCATCATTCACCTGTATACGAAACATCATCTTGTAGAGCCTACGACATCGAACTCCCACTGCCACTATGCGATTATCTTTAAAAATTTCACATTTTCCTTCATCAGATACCATTTTATATCTTTTGTCCATTACAGTGCCTGAGGAGAATAGATTCTTCTTTAATTTTGGGACAAAGTAAACGTCTTCTAGGCATTTTCCGACCCATTTCTTTTGATTGAATGCAAAAACGTTGACATTGCCTATTCCGACAGCAAATATTTTTTCCCCGTTACCGATGATAACAGGCATAGGCTTGTCAAGTAATTTATAGTTGCTAAACCACTCGCGACGAAAACTCATATGATGACTGGCACCTGAGTCAAGTATCCAATCGTCGATTGTAACAGCATTGATGTCGCGTGCAAGAGTGTTTACCACAAAAGCATCAAAATCGTTCGTTTGAGCACAGTTAACAGCCGATTTATTTCTCATGGGGCATTCCCGTTTCCAGTGTCCAGTTTCTTTACATAGAAAACATTTCCCCTTTTTGCTGAAATTTTTGGTCTTTCGTCTGTCATCGCCCCTCTTATATCGATGAGCTGATAATGCATTATGCTCTTGAGCATTTTGCGATGTCACACCCGACGAAGAAGAACTCTTATGAAATGACTGCAATCGAGTTTCTTCCATTATAAGCCTCGATGTTAGATTTCCCAATGTTTTCTCCTGCGATGCTGTCGACTCCCAAGCGCTGAAAAAATGATTAAAGCGTGCCGGTAGAGTCATTAATATCTTGGTCATTACCATACTTGGAGACACAGTCTCTCCTGCTTCCCTGAGCTGTTGGACAATTGTTTCCAACTTTGATATGTGCGTAGCAATATCATCTTCCGAACTCCTCCCAAAAGAATAAAACTTTTGCTGTAGCATATGCACACTTGCTTCGGATTTTTGTTCATAAACAGCCGCCAATTTTGTCCACATATCCTTTGAGTTCGTGCAGTTTAGAATATGAACAAGTGGTTGATGTCCAATGGTCGTAGCTATGATTTTCTGCGCTCTCCTATCCCTAGACACCCAAGATTTTAATTCTCTGTCAAAATCCTCCGCCTTAATATTGGAATCTTTTACCGGTGCAACTTCAATCCCAGTAACAATCTCAAGAAGATTGCTAGCGTTGAGTAAAATTTTAACCTGAAACTTCCAGGTGCTCCATTGGTCACTTGAGACAAATTTATCGATTTTCAGTAAGTCAGCATCCATGTCGAATGAAAGATTAAAAATATCGTGCACCAAAATCTTACCAAAAATTAAATCTCAATCTTAAATTTTTAATTTATTGCAATGCCGAAAAAAATTTTCTTTGCGAAAAAAACATTAAGATTACCGAGATTTTTGCGGATTTAACTTTTCCTTTTTGTGAACTACGAGGCTGGGCCCATAACCTGTTGAGCCAGATCAAATAAAAAGGTCTTTACTTGGTGACGGTTGATAAAAGAAGAGATAGATATTTATTAACTGAAAGTTAAAGTCAAAAAGTGACAAGACATTAATATACGATAGTATATGCAGTTGGTACAATTGGTAATCAATATACAGTGATTCGCAAAATTAATATTACAAATTTCCACATTTATAAATCGTATTCGGGGTTTCGAACTTTTATAAAACTCTGTAATGGAACTTCAAAAATTGAAAATCTGTTACGAAGCTGTCAAAACAAACCGCAGAGTTTTTTTTATACATAGTCGGTAGGCACCTGGTCAAATTTGTGCAAAAAACATATTAAAAAGCACGCTGAAATGAATAAGTTATGAATTACTATAAACTTAATAATTGTGTAATAAACATCTTTTTAGGAAAAAGACAACAAAAAACTACGACCGATTTAAAGCAAATATATTGCTCTTACATGGGGCTAAATCCAATTAGAAAACACTATTTAAATCAGTAACCAACTGAAGCAATCTAGATGTACTGGCCGATAAATGCGATAAACCAAAAATGTGGTTGCTTGCTATGTAATGTAGGTAGGTAGGTAGAAGTGGCGGTTCATGCCTTTGAAACCAAGTAGCAGTAGCACTAGGATGTGCCGTTTTGTTACCACGACTCGTCTGACCTACTTTGTGATGATTGTTAAGGATATGATCCGGCCGGCACAGCTGATGCTGGACATGCGGCATGTCAAACTCTATATAAAAAAACTGACATTTCAGCATTTGCGCTAGAGCTCTAGCACATTTTGTGAAATATCCTTTTCTGGGAAATTTTTCAATCTAGCGCAAAATGAACTGCTAGATTGAAAAAAAATAACGAATTGTCAAAATAAAAGTGAAAGTGCAGAAGTCAAATATTTCCAATTTGGTGTAAAATGGGAATTCAAACTTCCATGTAATTAATATACATTGTATTTGTTTATTTAAATTATAGTGTATTAATAAATATGCGGCATGATGGCACAAAATACATTTTTGACTCTCATGAAGATGAAATACATAATACGAACTCCAATTGGTTCTAATGTCACTTTGCCGCTGCCGTTAGATCTCTAGCGCCAGCGTTCCTCCATCAGGGATAATATGTGCTAGATGACTAGCGGTCAATAGAACGCGGCCATTTATAACAGATTTCATAACAGATTTTTGCACTCAGAATGCCAATTTTGGAGATCGTAAAAGATTTTTTGACAGTTCGAACTTTTGTATGGAAATTCATAACAAAGCGGAATAACCGGAAAAAGGGATAAAAGATTTCGCCGAATAGACCTGAATATGTTTAAGATAATATTTGCGCATTCTTTGATGGCATGGAGCTCTGCCTGAAAAACAGTAGGTTTGGCCTATGAATACCAGCTCCCCTCCCACACCAGATTCCATTTTAGAACCATCCGTATACCACTTTATGCCGCTTTGGCAGTTTGGTGGGCAGTTGCCTGCCAATGCTTCTCTGCTCGCGATCTCCGTGGAGAACCGTTTGTCGAAGCAAAAGGTTTTTGGGATGCGGTCAGTGACCGCGCAGATCATTTCAAGTTCAGGAATTTCTGAGAGTAGTGTCGTTAGTTCCGGGTGGTACTTGAGACTTAACTCTTTCGCTTGTAACAAACTTGCCGAACTGCGTATTGCCACTTTGTTGATATGTGTAGAGGTGTTTGTCCTATAATGGCTTCTAAAGCAGCCGTAGGACAAATACGCATGGCTCCTGATATGTCCAGACATACTAGGCGTTGTACTTTCTTGAGCTTTGAGATGGCGGTTATTTTTTTTACTTTGGTCCACCATACTAAAGAAGCATATGTTATTAAGGGCCTTATCATCATTGACAGATTTTCGTCGTTGCACCATTCAGCTGCATCAGCGCCCTTAGATGCTCGCAGATTTATGTTAGTTATGCACTTAAATTGCAGCAAATTGTAGTCTTCTGGAAATATATCTAGCGAGTTCCAAAGTTTGCTTGTCCTGTAACAGAAGGAGTTTTGGAAAATTGATGTCCTCGCGGTTGTCAAGTGTACTGTGTGGTCATGACATGACCATTAGCTGCCTGTCTTGTGGGGCGCCCAAAAGTCGCATTTTGAGGGATAATGTCTTTAAGTTCCTCGGAACATCTAGCATGGAAGTATCTATAGAACAAGCAAAGGTCAGCGACTTGTCTTCTGTGCACCAATGGTTGTAGATTCGATGTGAGTGTAGGGTCTCCAATAACTCTCGAACTGCTCGTCTCTGTATGCTGTTCCCATATATGGGAACAATTTTCCAGGCCTGGTCTAACCTTGTATAGAAGGACAAGTTGCTTGGAGCTAAAGTACCTCTTTGCTCTAAATAGGTAGCTCAACTTAGCGGATGCCGATCTTGCGATATAGGATATGTGGTCCTGCCATGCGATTCCTGAACTGACTGTGACTCCTAGAAGATGCATTGAGTCTTTGGGATGGATTGGATGGTCATTCATTTTTCCTAGAAAATGTTGTGAGCTGTGTCTTGTTTGCATTAAATACAACCAAGTTGTCATTTCATAATAATTATTCATAATAGTAATAATTTCAGATTAATGTCGTAGGCATTCGTAATATGTATACATGTTTACATAGTTTGCTGTTCCTTGTTTGCAGTTTGGTTTTTTATAAATAAAAAAAAATAAATAAATAGGTGGCACAACAGGCGGTAGATACCCTTTTCCTAGCTACTCGCAACCATTCGTTTGTGTGTGTTTCTATTTTTGAGACGAATGGAAGGGACCTACAATTTTATGCCGAGTCCGAACGGCTGAATGGAGAAGCTTTTTCAGGACTGTCATATTCTCGAATGTTTGTCAGATGTTCGCGAGAGGTGGCGCAGTAGAAAAAGCCTTAAGATGTAATTTGTGGCTTCGCCATTAACATTTTCATTAGCCGTTTTTTATTATCAGCTATGATCCATATAGATCATCGATTTACATGCACTTACAACAACAACATGTGATCCTGCTTTTCATCGAGATCACGAAATATGATCTAAAAATTAATTCAACTATTTTTCGTTGTTGTTTCTTGGCGTTCTTTATTTCATTCACTAAATGTTGGTGCCCCTGTAAATTATAGCCACACAGTAATGTTGCCAGACCAATTGAGAACGGCTGGACCGATTTGGCTCATTTTTTTCCGTTGTTCGTAATTGCCAGGAGAAGGTTCTTCTGAAAGAAAGAACATTTTGGAAAAACCCTCCGAAAAGTCGGGAAATTGGAAAAATCGAAAATTGATTTTTTATGGAATTTTGTGTGTAATTGTTCCGCAATGGCGAAACGCGAAAAATAATTTATTTTTTCGACGAAATTTTGCATTTTATCGCATGATTTTGGACAGTGACGATGTTAAGATGGAAAATTCGTTGTGAAGCTTGGAACATTTAGTATTGTTAATTTCATTGTGATAAAAGACGTTTTGCGTGCATTTTGGTTGGAGAAGTTAACGAGATAAATAAAAGATGGCGCCAAGTGTCATTTTCGAATTGTCATTTTCTATTAAGCAAATGTGATATTTTTTGCTGCTGTGTTTGTTTTTGCGCTGGAAAACAAAACATAAAATATGAAACATAATTAACAATAATTGGTAGATATTGAATTTTATATCTGGAAAACAACTACTGTCGCCACAACTTAAATGTAAAATCTTTCAATGATCCAGTTTGTTTTATTTTTATGATCTAATCCGGATCAGATCACGCTGATAATAAAAAACGGCTATTGTGTGAAAAGCTTGGCTTCAGTGCGTATGTCAATTTAGGAATCGTCAGGCAATCGAAAAAATAAGAAAATGTAAACTTCTATAAAAAGTTTATGAAAATTGGAAATCGGTTTGCAAATTTACGGGGATCGGTTTGGTGATAAAGAAGAATTGAGTATTCTTTAGTATTGAGATTGAACTTAAAAACACCCTGTATATTCAGAATGGGCAATGCAGACAAACTTATAATCTACCAATATTTTTTCTAAATCGACCACTGACATTCATTCCAATCTACACATTTTTTAAATCCTAAATAAAAACACTTGCACAACAAACTCGTCACGCATTAAATTTGACGTCTCCCAGCCACAGGTTTTTGGTTTAAAGTCGGCGGGCAGATTTAGTGGAACTTTAAGCAAGGTATGAGTGTAATTTGAACTTAGATGCATATTGCAAATGAATATTTATGCAATTTATAGGAAAATTTTAAAAGTAGTATTTGGGTAGGACATCATTTCGTGCGCTTATACTACCATTTCGCGGTACATACTAATAAAATCAATTTTAGTGTCGATACTAACCAAAATTCACAATGGTGAATATCTCCATAATAAATTATCTATTGTTTGTGGCCATTAAAATATTTAGGTTGATAATTCAAAATTATTATTGGTAAGGTCCTATATAAAATGTTTTGATAATATTTAATGCTTACTCCACTAACTTTATTCATTTCTTGAATTTATTCTTAACTTCAAAACTTTTTGGTATTGGTAAGCTCCATTGTCAATAGACAAAGTTTACAAGATAATATAAAAGGAAATATAAAATCCGGCGCTGAATGCAGGTTAAGCTTTGTATGTTCGTTGCCATTATCTTCAGGGGTATTCGTTTATTTCAAATGTAAATGTCATTATAAAGTATTATCTATTATTATTCATTTATTGAATTAATATTGTAGCCTGCCCATGACAGCACAAAACACAAAATTAAATAAATAAATAACATAAAACGCATAATTATTTTAAAAACTGCACATTTAAAATACTATTTGATTTTTGTCCAAATCGTTAGAGCGTTTATGAAAAAATTAAACTTTTAAAAAATTTAAACAGCAAACAATTGCTTTTTTCTAAATACTGTTTGAGACCATTTCGACCAGCCCTTTAGCCTGCTGCTGCCGCTTATAAGTTCACATCATTTATATTGCTGAAAAGGGAAATTATTTCCATCGCAATATATTCACGATACCCATGGCTATGATTATTTTGAGTTAGTAAAATCGAAAATTGATTTTATTATGGAATTTTGTGTGTAATTGTTCCGGAATAGCGAAACGCGAAAAATAATTAATTTTTTCGACGAAATTTTGCATTTTATCGCATGATTTTGGACGATGACGATAAAGGTGGAAAATTCGTTGTGAAGCTTGGAAAATTTAGTATTGTTAATTTCATTGTGATAAAAGACGTTTTGCGTGCATTTTGGGTGGAGAAGTTAACGAGATAAATAAAAGATGGCGCCAAGTGTCATTTTCGAATTGTCATTTTCTATTAAGCAAATGTGCTATTTTTGCTTTTTTTAAATACTTCTCCCGGAAAAGGCAAACCTACAATGCTTCATCAGCGCCCCGAGATGCTTGCAGATGTATGTTAGTTCTGCACTTAATTCGAGTTTTGCGTATTAATAGTACTCTGATTCCGGATAGTCGTATATCGCCCATCACATCCGCAAACGGTACAAGATCAATTGAAATTCAATGCGATATTTATCAATTCGAATTGTGCAACGGTACGCGGTTGTCCGTCAAGAAACTGATGAACAATGTGATTAAAGCGAAATATCATCAAGAGCAAATTCAAAGGAGAGGAAGTCCTTCCTTATCCCACGAATTCCGATTAATCCAACTAATCTTCCATTCCAATTCAAGCGGATTTAGTTCCCCGTTCGATTGGCTTTTGCGATGATAATCAATAATCTGTGGGATTAATCTCGAATTTGCCTGTTTTTCGGACGGTCAGCTGTACGTTGCCTGTTCGCGTGTTGGCAAACCGTCTTCGTTGTTTGTTTTTGCGCTGGAAAACAAATCGAAAAACATTGTTTATCACATCGCTCTCTACTCATTTCGATTCCATTCAAATAAATCACATTGAAATTTAAACTATCAAAGGGGACGGTAGTGCTCCAGCCAAGTTCCCTAGTAAAGGCACTTCCCCTTTTTACAGGAACAAACTCAGTCTGTTTTCGACCCCCCTCTAACTTTGGAACCGATTGAGCCAAAAACTTCAAACTTGAAGCATTTATCAAACTCACTAAAAAGATCCACCACATCACATTTCATCTCTATAGCATTAGTGGTTCTCAAAATACAGCACTTTAAAAATCGCAAAACTGACTCACTCACTCACTTAGATGATCATCAAAATTATGAAGTACTTCCGGCCATCCTAGAATCGTGAAATTTGGCAGAATGTTAGATTCTGTGATGCATATACTGGGAAAAGTCCAAGATTTTCCATTCAGGGAACGTGGTTTACTCCCACTTTTGAAAATTGGTTAACTTTCAGTGTAAAGAAAGACAAAAATCTAAAATTTTATATTTTCCCTTCAGGAGGCCTGGTATCCGCCCACTTTTGCAAATCGGTTATTATTAATTTGGGCCACTTCCCATTGTCGTACAATGTTTAAAATTTGGTAGAGCGGTACCGTGGTAAAAAAGACAAAATTCGAAAATTTTATATTCTCCCTTCAGGAGGCGTGATATCCACACACTTTTGAAAATCGGTTTTTATTTATTTGGGCCACTTTCAGTTGCCGTAGAATGTTGAAATTCGGTACGAACTGCACTGTACGAAAGGAGAAATTTCAAAAATTCAAAATTGCCCATTTAAGGGGCTTGGAAACTGACCACTTAAATTATGAATAGAAGTTAATCTGCCTGCTGAATATAATTTTAATGAATAGTTTATAAGAAAGAAGGCCAAAGTGATAGTAGTCAGTGTCTAATGCAATGAAATATTAAAAAGCGAATATGTTTCAACGTTGTTTGTGAAATCTAATAAAAAACAAACTTTGCAAAAAGCAGTGAAATCACTCCAAAAACATACCTAAATGTAAAAAAAAAGAGGCACCTAGAACAACAAAAATTAGGTGTGTAACTAGTCAGCCACGAAAAGTATAATGAGATCTAAATGTACGCCAAGTTCTTAGTTTAAGAAGGTTAAATGTTAAACAAAATGTGGTATAGGTTTACGTGGAGTTTTCTGAAGGCGTTAAATGGCGAGACGAAGTTTGCCGGGTCCGCTAGTACTTTATAAATATTTAAAGAAAATTATATCCAAACTTCAAAGCCAAATGCAAGCACTCACTTTTGACGCTCACTGTATCTACATATTCATATGTAAGAATTTACAAAATTAAACAAATTAAGAAATGTGTGTAGTGCTACTTTAAAAAAGCTATTCGATATTTCAAACGTTTTACCACCCCCAAAACGCAATTAATTAGAGGAATGTCCATGACTTGATCGAATTGTAAATTATCATAGCCCATAGAAGAGGCAGATATCTATTCTTTTGAATATCTAAAGTAACAACTTCCCAAAACAATATATTTTTCTAAAAAGGGATTTAGAATCAGAACTTATAATTTAAGAGCAAAACTATACAACCCCTTATGGCAATTCATCCACAGTTGCTAATTACAAAGCTTCGTTGGATTAATTGTTGGGAAGCGGTGGTACCGACATTTCCTATTTCCTAGTACAATTTCCTAACAATTCTTGAGTAGATCTAATACAAAATCATCATCACCCAATTACACTATTTTGAAGTGGTGCCTACCTCAAATTAGTGCCTTTACTGAAATTGTAATTATTCCATTAAACTGTGTATATAATAGTAATTCTTCAGACCTAGAACACGTAAGCGAGTCTAGTCCAAGGATGTCACTGGTTAAAGTGAATAAACCATTTTACTCATTCATTATGCTTTGCACAATTAAAATGTAACTCATTATAATATAATGTAACGAATAATATATTGTCAGTAACTTACAAGGGCGGAAATTCCTTCCGCATTCAAAAGCATGATAATTAACTGGTTCAAAGTTTAATTAATGCACACCCAGACAGCAGCGCACTTTCAAAGCCGCCAGAATATTGCAGCGAAATCTTTACTCGAGTTGTTTTATATTACGTTATATATTAAAGGAGCACGCATATCTGACAACTACAACTAAAATATGCTTTTTCATACATTTCACATATTCACATTTTATGTAAGCCAATATGTTCTAATTACTATAATTAAACAAACACAATAGTAACACACGATTTGGTATCGGCTTGTTAGAAATTACACCACAAAAACTCGCAACGATTTAAATTCAAATTTACATTCTACTACGTACACGGCCACGAACATCCGAACCGTTAAAGGAAGGATAGCCGATACGTTGTCGGCCGAAATATTTCGGAAATACTGACAGACTGATGCATAACTTTAGACCAAGTTACTTCAAAAGCTTTAATGTGCTAAAGTGCTAAAGCCCCTACCCATGAATGCATGTTTCAAGTGCGCAGGAATTTTGTCTAAATTCTAAAATATTGGCGGGAAAAACTCATGAATGAATATTTACACATCTTAATACGAGTTGGTACGTTTGTAGAAGAGGCATACTAAAGGAATTTAGGTGAGGCTTATCAATTGCTTATTTATATTTTTCGCTTGCGTAGTCGTAGGTTATTCACCCCGCCACAATGGCAAACCATTATTTGTATGTAGCATGTGGTATGGACGTATGGTAGATGATATAAGAATATAAGATCCACATTTCAATGATTCCTGCAAATTTATTTGAAAGTGACAGGGGACGAAAGAAATAATTTTACTTGCAGACTGTTAGCATTTTTCCAATATTCCAATTAAAAGTAGTCTATAGGAGAGGATACTTTCTCGAATCACGTTGAGACCATACAACTTCACCGGCCAAAAAATTTGTTCTAGGAGAAACTATTTTTAACTTAGGTACCTACTTAAAATGATGTCTACACACAACTTTAGGACAAAACCTGGCGTGATACTGACCTTAGCATGTCATAAATTGATACCTACGATTTTTGACTTGTGTAATAGGAGCTTTACATAGGTAATTAGCGGGCCTCCTACCCATGAGTAATCTGCCTGACATACTCCGCGGTACTAATAATAATTTTTAGTGTCCAGGTTAACTTTTACGAAGTCACAATGGCGAAAATTTCCATATTTGTGACCGTCAAAATATTTAAGTTAAGGGTTAAAAATGATTATTGGTAAGGCCCACTATGTTATTCAGTCCTCTGTTATCCTGGAACAGGGCTTGGCCCTCCAGGTTGGGGATTGTGCCGTCCGGGTAACTTCCTGACCATGAAAAAAACATGAGAGAGACGCAACCAGCCTCGGATAACAGACCCGGAAAGTCAATGGACTACGGCATTAGGAATGTAAGAACACTCTACACCCCAGGTGCCACTCAAAAACTTGAGTCTGGCTGATGGCTGAAGATCCCATCAAGGAGGAGTTTTATGACCTCCTGGATGGAGCCTACGGAGCCTGTCCGGAGTATGATGTAAAAGTTGTACTCGGGGATTTCAATGCTAAAGTCGGAAAGGAAAACATCTTTGCGGGTTAGTTGGTAAGCACAGAATCCACGAAACGACAACAGACAACGGCTACCGACTAATCGATTTTGCAGCAGCTCGTAATACGGTGATAAGTAGCACTAGGTTTCCAAGGCTAAGGATCCACACAGCAACCTGGCGCTCTCCAGACGGTCGAACCGCCAACCAAATCGACCATGTGCTAATCGATGCGAGGCACGCATCCAACATCCTCGACGTGCACACATTCCGAGGGGCAAACGTCGACTCTGACCATTTTCTTGTCGCGGCTAAATTCAGAGCTCGACTGTCCAACGAAAAAAAGCTGCGAACTGCCCAGAAGAAGAAATTCGACGTTGGATGCCTTAGCACACCTCGAGTAGCCAGAGCCTACAGGGAGCGCCTGACTACGAAAATCTCATCTGTGCGCTCACCTACCTACGTCAACAACCAGTGGTGCCAGTATAGCGACATCATTAAGGAGGTAGCCGAGAACACTGTAGGGTACCAGCAACCCCAGAGAAAGAGTCCGTGGTATGATGATGAATGCGTGTACAGGAAAAAGGTGTCAGAAGATGCACATAAGAAAGCGTTACAGTGCAAAACAAGGGCAGCGAGAGAAGAACATCGAGCCCAGAGAAGGGAGGAAAAGAAGATTCTGCGAAGAAAGAAGAGAGCTTACGCAGCTTCCCAGCTTAAGGATATCGAAGAGTCGCGCGATCATAATATCATCCTAAGGTTTTATAAAAAAGACAAGCAACTGGCTGCTGGCTATAAAACCGGAACGCAGACTCTTCGAGCCAGCGAAGGAAACCTATAGTCACCGAAGCGCAGGGTAAAGCAGATGTGTTTAAGCAGCATTTCCAGCAGCTGCTTAATGGGCTTCATATAGAGAGAGTGATTGGGCAATAAGAGAACCCACGTCCAGTCAATGAAGAACTAGTTTCACCACCTAGTATAAGAGAAGTTGGCTTAGCTATAAAAAAGCTTAAGAACAACAAGGCCGCAGGCTCTTAAGAAAACTTGCCCGATGACTGGATTATCAGCTCCAAATGCCCCATCGACAAAAAAGGCGATCCTATGTCTTGCAAGAACTATAGACACATATACCTGCTAAATGTCGCATACAAGATCCTATCCAACGTACTGTGTGAACGTCTAAAACCGTTCTGCAACACACTAATCGGCACGTACCAGTGTGGCTTCCAGACCGACAGATCGAATATAGACTAAATTTTCACACTGGGGCCAATCCTGGAAAAGACCAACGAATTTCAAGTGAAACTCATCACCTATTCATCGACTTCAAAGCCACGTATGATAGCATACATCGTCAGGAGCTCTATATGGCGATGGCCGAATTTGGAATCCCGGCAAAACTGATTCAGCTGTGTCGCGTGACGCTGGAAAACACGCGCTGCAAACTGCAGTTTGGAAGCAGCTCCTCCAATTTATTTCAAACTTGCACCGGATTTCGGCAAGGAGACGCGCTATCATGCGATTTCTTCAATCTCGTACTGGAGGAGATAGTGCGCAGGACAGGTGTCAACACGGAAGGCACTATCCGTCCAGCTGCGGCTATGCGGATGATATTGACATCATCGGTCGATCCCAGCGTGCCGTGATAGAAACTTACTTTTGTAAGTTTGGTCGATTGAGCTCAAACTTACAGAAGATCTTAGTTATCGTCCCTGGTATAGTCCTGTTAAGTTTGGTCAAAACTGGACAAAGGGGAGTGGCACCGCCCATACAAAAAACTTCCAAAATCGTATATCTTGAAAACAACCAAATCTATTGACCTCAAACTTACAGAAGATCTTAGTTATTGTCCCTGGAGTGGTCCTGTGAAGTTTGGTCAAAATTGGACAAAGGGGAGTGGCACCGCCCATACAAAAAACATCCAAAATCGTATATCTTGAAAACAACCAAAGCTATTGACCTCAAACTTACAGAAGATCTTTGTTATTGTCCCTGGAGTGGTCCTGTGAAGTTTGGTCAAAATTGGACAAAGGGGCGTGGCACCTCCCATACAGAAAAAACATTCAAAATCGCATATCTAGAAAACCACCAAATAGATTGAGCTCAAACTTACAGACAATCTTAGTTATTGGTCCTGGAGTGGCCCTGTGGTCAAAATTGGACATAGGGGAGTGGCACCGTCCATAAAAAAATAACATTCAAAGTTTTATACCTCGAAAACCACCGAATCGAATGAGCTCAAACTTACAGATAATCTTAATTATTGACCCTGGAATGCTCCTGTAAAGATTGGTCAAATTTGGTCAAAGGGGAGCGGCACTTCATATACAAAAAAATATTCAACCTCCTATAACCTCCTATACAAAAAAAATCTTCTATGGGGTGAAACTCGATGAGGTTATATCTCGATAACCGCTGGGCCGATTTTCATTATTCCTTTTTTGTTTTGTTCGTATTGCTGTATTTCAGCAAAGCCGGGCGGGTGCAGCTTCTTCGACAGTCTTGGAATTGGAAGCCAAAGTTTTTAAAATTTGTAACATTGGTATAAATAATGAAAGTCAATAATATTGTCTAGGCAATACGATTTCTGAAAAAAACAAATATGTTGTGTACCATTACAATAAAAACAGTTTATCTATTTAACTATTTTGCACTACGAAGTGTGCACGGGCTACGCTAGTAGTTAATAAAAAAAGGCGCCAAATACATGACTCTCCCGGGGCGCCTAGATTCTTAAGGCCGGCCCTGGATGCGATGTCATGATGACATAAGCGTTCTTACACAGTTAGGCACTCACTATTAACTCGTATTCTCACCTTTACTAGGTGGAAGGTCATTTAGTGGCAACGGACGAGACAGGGGGAGGGAGTATCTACTTATTTATACACTTATTCTTGTTCAAGGCGGCGTATCGGACGCATTTTCTAGATCGACTCAACGTTGGTTACAGTTCCAGTTAGGCCGAACTACTGAGTGTAATCTCTATATCAGCTGCTTCGACATATTCGCATACCAGGTATATTTAGCCCTCGATTTAGCCAGGGTAGAGTTAGTGGCGGATGAACCACTAATGTGATTTTTTGGTCAAAATTAACTAATTATGGAAAATCAATCGGATTTTAGAAAGAATCACTCATCAAATCAATTTAAACTAAATAATGTAACGTCAAAAGCAATAGCCGTAAATATTGGTGTACCGCAAGGATCAATGTTAGGAACATTATTGTTCAATATTTATGTGAATGATATGATCAATGTAAAAAAGTAGGTATTGTGAGTTAGTGTTGTTTGCGGATGATGGTCTATTGTTTATTTTGTGTACAAACTTAAATAGCTGAAGGATTTTCAAAAATACCTACTAGAAGATCTGGGTTTTTTAAATAAGTTGCTTAGAGCAAATAAGCTTAAATTGAATACGGTAAAGACAAAAACCATGTTATACTAAATGACCGTACACCAATGCTTATGATTTAAATTTTAATAGAGATGTTGATGTCTTAGAAATTTGCTTACTTACTTAGGCGGCTCTACAGTTCGGGTGAACCGAGGCCTCAGCTAGCAAGCCTCTACATTTAGCCCGGTCCTTAGCTAACTGCTTCCACTTGCGCACTCCTAGTCGGTTGAGTTCGCCTTCGACTTGCGCACTCACTTAAGGCGTGGTCTTCCTCTACTGCGTTGTCCCTCCGGGCTAGACTTGAAGACTATACGGGCCGGAGCACTTGTTTCCATCCGCTCTACATGTCCTAGTCATCTTAAACGATTTGCTCGCAGTTTTTTGACCAGGTCGATGTCGCTGTACAGCTCGTATAGTTCGTCGTTTTGAATGTGCTTCTCCACAGCCCGTCAACGCAAACGAGACAGAAATTTCTACGAAGAATATTTCTCTCGAAGTGAGCGAGGATATCTTCATCCGCTTTAGATAGAGTCCAAGCTTCAGCGCCATAAAGCAGGACTGGAATGATCAAGGTCTTAAACAGAATATCCTAAGTTGCTTGGGATAGGGCTCTACTACTACTACTCAATTGCCTTCTTAGCTTAGCCCAAAAAAACAGCGGTTGGAAGGAGTTATTTTTCGTTTAATTTCTTCTGAGATATTGTTGTCAGAATTTATAGCAGAGCCAAGGTAGACAAAGTCCCTCACTACCTCAAAAGCTGTTGATCGTGACGTTTTGTCCGATTCTACGATGTTGGGTGTCACTTCTTGTTGACAGCATATACTTAGTTTTGCCTTCGTTGACCGCTAGACCCATTTTAGCCGCTTCCGTTTCTATACTAGCAAACGCACCAGTGACAGCTCGCTGTGTTTTACCAACTATGTCAATATCATCGGCGTATGCAAGTAATTATACGGAGTTTTGAAAGATTGTGCCTTGTGTTTTGGTCTGTGAGTTACAGACGATCCTTGAATATCTTGAATTTCGATGAATTTCGAATTATATCGCCACTGAAGTTTTGGGCTTTGCAAAAATATACCGTGTGTGAATAAAGATCGGGATTTGGGTAGTCATTTTCGAGAAATATTCATAAAACGGCAATATTCGAGTTTTCTGAGAAAAACTAAGTACGTGATCATGTTTAGAATGCTTTTCGAGAAAAAGCCAATTTTCAAAACTGCCGCTGCTGAACTTTTTATTGAAAAACTAGGTACGCAGTCAGGTTAAGCATGCTTACTTTAACTCAACTATCAATTTTGGTTCAAATCGTTAGAGCCGTTTTCGAAAAAATCTAAATTTAGGCATATTTCGTAAAATTTTTATATGGGAGGTACCGTTAATATTAGGGCTAGCATAAAAAAAAACGTCCCGAGCGGGAAGCCCACAAACTCTAAATACGAAGTTTGAAGCAAATCCGTCCAAGCGTTTAGATTCCCCAGGGGTGGGACAGACAGACATACGGACGGACAGAATTGCGAGACCCACTTTTTTGAGTTCCTCTATCATCGTAATATCAAAATTGATCAAAATCTCGAGTTCGAAATTTTGTACGAAAACAATATTTTTCTCTTAGATACTACGTATACGAGAAAGTTAAAAATAAAATTGCCCACTGGATGTTTCCACGCTTCGAACTCTATTTCAAACATGCACCAGACTTCCTCGGCAGGGAGATGCACTGTCATGTACCTTCTTCAATCTCATTCTGGAGCAGATAGTCCGCAGAGTAGGTGTCAACACGGAAGGCACTATCTTCAATAGGTCAGTTAAGCAACTGGGGTATGCGAAAAATGTTGACATCATTGGTCGTTCGTTACCATCAGGGTGCCGTGGTAGAGGCTTTCACGAAGAACAGGCGATTGTTATGGCCTTAAAGTGAACGACGACATTATTAATTACATGCTATCAACAGCAACGCTATAACTTCTAAACTATTATAGGTAAAGTACTGTGATGTGAGTATTGGCTACACTAACAACATAGCATGCATAGCATAGTCTGAGTCATGCTCTCCGGTTGAATAAACATATGTATATACATAACACAAGTGGACCGACATGCCGATGCGACATCATACAGGTGCGGCACCAGCGCCAGCGAGAGCGGGAGTTGTCCGTTGTCTTCGTCTCTAAATAATCTCCAGCTCCAGCACCACTGCTGTTGCACTTCTATTCTATGTCTCGTGCATGCACTACCCACGCGCCACGCCACTACCCACCGAGTCCGAGATGAGTCAGTGATAATCGGACCATCGGCATCGCAGGACGCAGAGTGCGTAGCGTACATTGACGAGCCAACCTACAGTCAGCCTACATTTGGCTACGAGTGTAAACAAAGAGAAAGTTTAGGTGTGAAAGTTTCCTAGAGTATTAGGTAGGTACATAATACGCGGCACGAGTACGATAACTTAGGCGCTGAAAATTTATAAAATTTAAGGAAAAAAATTAAAAAAAAAAAGTTGTATGCTAATTTTTTCAATATTGAGAAAATAGATACTCAATTTATTTATAGTTTTTACTGCCCAAATTCTTAATCGAACACTGAAAACCAAACTGATGTAGCTATGTCTTTTAGTTTTTGAGAAAATGGAAAATTGTTTTTAAATGTTGCTCCGCTTAGAGTACAAATTTCTTATTATTTTCATTTTAATGATATATATTTTTTTAAATTACCCCTCCCGCCTAAGCGAAGCGAGATAGACCCACATAGCAAAAAATTCTTGCAATATTTTATGAAAGAACAGATTCCTGGCGCTTAAGTTATCGGACTTTCCCCAAAATCATAAACATACATACTCATAAATATATACCTGCAGAGCTAAAGTGCAAATTTAATAACAATTACTAGTATATATGAAGGTCTCTTAAACTTGAAAATCATTTACACAACTACGATGGGTTTCAATATAAAATATGACCAATGAATATTAAGTGAATATGTACCTTGTATAATACCACCTAGACCTTTTATCATTTTGAGAAACTAACTAAACTAACTCATTAACTCAATTCAAATTAAAAATCAGAGGTAAGATTAAAAATCATCTCATTGGGCCTCCGTACACGAGACTAATTCTGCCGGCATAAAACCGATTTAGTAGGCGAGGGGACTGAAGTGAGGGGAAAAAACGGAAATGTTCTGCCGAGTTTGAGTGGTTGAACAAGGCATAAAACTTTACACAACTTTAAAAATATTTCAATTGTGAAAATAATATACGAGTACTACACAATGAAAAGGGGTTCATATATATAATTTTTCTGCCGGCAGAAATCATCCCGTGTGCGCTCGAAGTATGGTATAAAAACGGTTTTCTGCCGGCAGAATTAGTCTCGTGTTCATAAAATTCATTTGAATTATACGATTTCATTTAAAAAAAAGACACAATTTGATTACATACAATAAAAGAGATACATAATATGTAAAATTTAATGTCATTTCATTTAATTTAATTTTGTTTAAGCTCCCGTTGTATTGCTGTTGTGACCCGTAGAGATCGCATATGAAATACCAGAATATCAATGTCAAGCAACTACTCCGGGCGGAGCGGTCCATGCTTCGGTGGTTTGGTCATGTTAAACGCAGGATCCACCAGGATCCACAGACGTGGTATGGAATCCGTACCATCAGGCAGGCGTCCTCTAGGTAGACCCATGATGAGATGGTTAGATCAAGTTCATAATCTCTCCTCTACCCGTATGGGGATTGTCCTTAATGATTTAAAGTCGATGGCGGAGAATCGATAACTATTTAGGGTCCACTTGAGCAACCTGCACCAGCGACCCACTTAATGGAGAAGCGGCCCAACGAAAATAAATGAATGAATCATTTAATCACCAAACGAAATTTAAAGTGTAGATAGTGTAGGTATACGCGCTTATGAAAAGTTACAAACTAATCAATTTCGGGTGGTAGGTACGAAGTTCACCGGGTCATCTAGTTCGAAATAAAAACAGCACTAAAGTAAAAATAGACTTTCTAATTACCAGTTGGCAGACTTGTACTCATCGCTCAGTTGGCGCAAGTGGTAGGCACTTGGTCAATTGACAAAATCGAAATGCAGGTTAATTTCCTGACAGGGGAAAACAGAAATGTCTTCCCAAGTGGATTGACTGTCAGAATTCAAACTATTCAAACAACATTTTAAAATCTTTATTACATGTCTGTCGTATTGCCTAAAAAAACGTATATTTGTTTAGCTTAGGTACTGCATGAACGCAATAAATCCGATCCACTAAATATAAACGTTCTTTTCAGATACCTTATTGTATATAGGAGTGAAACGAGACAGTTTTCCCTTAACATCCTAAATTTCCTCCAAATTTAGGAATTAAAACATCATTATTATTATCTTTTAATGAATGACTTTAACTTTTATTTGTATCTATACTAGTTTTCAGTTTTATTTATGTTTTTTTATAATGAAAAAAAAAATTTTTCAAAGCCACCTTTATTTTTCTTGTTCTGCCGCGGTATATGGGGTACAATGGGATAATGTTTGACTCTTTGCAGAACTCGCTAGCCAATGTTGCTTCATCATATCAATCTCAATGCCTATAAACAAGAGTTATGGGCACATTTTTTGCACACAATACAGGAACAGCATCCTTCGGTCGATATTAAGTACAGTGGCCGGCATAAGTATTTTGACAAAACTAAAGTTAATTCTGCTCATAATTTGAACTTACTTCATGTAAATTTTGGCATCAATGGAAAGGTCATTTAAATTCCGTTTGAATGATACAAAACTTTCCTTAACCGATTAAGTACCCATTGAAAATTTGGAACTTTTGTAAAAGTCTACTTTTTTGACTTTTTTCCTCGGTTCAAAAAAAAAACTATTTTGATGCAAAAAGTTTTTTCAAACAATTCTAATAGTGACTGCAAAAATTTTTTTTCAAAAATCTCTTCGCTAATATTTTTTATGATTTTTTGAATGGGATGATCTCAGAAAAATTTTGTATGAAAAGGAGGAAAAAGTGACTAAAATAGTCATTTTTAGCAATTTTCAAAAAATCATAAAAAATATTAGCGAAGAGATTTTTGAAAAAAAATTTTTGCAGTCACTATTAGAATTGCTTGGAGAAACTTTTTGCATCAAAACATTTTTTTTTTGATACCGAGGAAAAAAAGTCAAAAAAGTAGACCTTGACAAAAATTCTAAATTCTAAAATTTTTAAATGGGTACTTAATGGGTTAAGTAAAGTTTTGTATCATTCAAACGGAATTTAAATGACCTTTCCATTGATGCCAAAATTTACATGAAGTAAGTTTTAAATTATGAGCAGAATTAACTTTAGTTTTGTCAAAATACTTATGCCGGCCACTGTATATATGTCCTTGCAATAAAGAAAATCTGCGTCTGCATCCTCGTCCTCGGAACTGGTGGCGTTTTTTTTGCCTTAAATTTTTTTTCCTTTGCTTCTTTTCTTTCAGAGCATTTGAAATTTGTAACTGTTTAATTTTTTTTTAGTGACTTGGGTTTGACATCCTAACCTAATCCGCCCATCCTGTTCTGCCACGAGCCATGTGTTTAAGAATGTTTTCTTTACTAGTGGAAATAAACAAAAAAAAAGGAGTAGTAACTAATTATTAATAAAATTAGTCTACAGCAAAAAATAGAAAAAGTACTCCACTTACCTTGAAATAAAAAATTGCAAAATTTTAAAAGTGACTGATAAGAAACCCATTTGTTTTACAGCTAAAAACTCACAAGGCGACGCGTCCTACACCTTTTGCTTTCGGGAGATCACACACCACTGAGATATAATATATAATATAAATCAACTTTTCGTCAAGTTTGAAATACAGCAAGTTAAGTTGTTGAGAAAATCCAATTCTGCCCGGACCTCATTCCGCCCGGGTTTCCCTATTTATACCTACCTACGCTATATGCCATGCTTTACACATACAGCGTAGCGGTATTAATAGAAAAGCCCTATCCGCTTTTAACACATGTTTTTTGCTAGCTGACGGATAGTGGAATTAAAAAATATATTAAGGAGTTTGGCCTTACATAATTATAATGTTTCCAGCGATAAAGATGACGATGGCCTTATCAACTTCGTAGCAAACATTGATGATGAAGTTGAATCTTTGGAATATCGTAATGAAATGAAAAGCCCTCCCACACCCTCATTCCTAGATATTCAGTTTTATTTGTTGACTAAAACCTTTCTGAAATTATTTATCCTTAATTAAAGACACCCTGCGTGATTAGAAATTAGTCCATATCAAATATTAGGCCGCGGTTTATAACATAAGGAATTCTGACTGAGAAGTTGAACAGAAAAAGTTGTTCGTACGGAAAAATTAATCAATTATTTTTCTAAAAAAAATAAAGATAAGCTATCGTTTTTTTAATAAAATAACTTTAAATATTTCATAGGCAATATTTTAAGACCAAGATAGAATTCAACCTAATTCCATTAAGTTCAAGCGGTATAAAAAAGTTTAATAAAATTTGTATGTAGGTACCTACGTTTCTGTTGTAGGTACGCATTGCTATAACTGAGGCCAACTGAGGCCTTAGCTTTGTATAAATTAAGAAGAACAATTCTTGCACACTTTATATAAAACCTATCATTTTCAAACAAGTACAGTACTCAAACAAAAGTAGTTAATTATAATGTTTATTTTAAAGATCATCAAGGTCATCAAACCGAAAAGTTCTTAGGAAAATTCTTTGGGTTCTCAACTTCAATTTCCAGTTGCAACAAGATGGAACTCTGCATGAATCTGCTTGAAAACAAAAACAAGCTTAACGATTTTTGCAAGAATTTGGGAACTCAGACATTTTTTGACATCGAGTTTGAGTAGGTAGGTACTTGGAAGAGTTTTCAATGCTCATGAAAAAAAAAAATAATAATTGCCGAAGCAACCGATTGTCTTCAGAAGGTAAAAGGCATGCTGTTTGGTTGTTTGCTACAAACTTTGGCGACAATAAGGACAAAGTTTCGGAAACTAAAAACTAATGGCACTATTGAGGATCATTCCGATGGACGTGGTGTTGAATTTGGAAAATGCTTCGATGCAAACATTTTCAGATTATTTTAACCTTACACCTCGCGGCACTTAACCCGAACTTTTAAAAAAAGAAAACAAAATTTGCGAAATAAGCTCATTAGTAAAATCAAAGAATGTAAAATCAAACCATTCGTATTTAGACATGTTCTGAGCTTACTACCTAATTTATTTATTTATATAGGTATATTATTTATAGATGATATCAATAACGCTTCTACAAGCTGTATGTCAGAAGAAAACGAAAATTTTGATTAGTACCTTGCCCAATGTTCTCCATAATATACCTTCATCAGCAGCTGTAAAACGGCTTTTTTCTATACCTGGACTACTAAACGCTCCTAAGTGTGAAGCTCTTTCAAACTCTAATTTAGAAAAATTGTTGATCTTGAAAGTCAACAATAACCTAGTTTAAGAATTCAAGAAGTCAAAGAATTTTGTTATTACAGTTTTATTTGTTATATTGAACTTGTAGTTATTTTAAGTTTAACGCAAATTTTTATTTGTATGTTTTTTTTGTTATTTATTTTGAATTTTGTTTGCTATTAAATCGGACTGGGCAAAATCCTCAACTTGTTGTTCCTTCCCGCGGGCGCCCGTCTGAAAATGACCAATCAGCTTGTCTGATTGGTGTCAGCCAAGAATTTATGCTTACGCTTTAATCGTATGTCGTGATCCATTAGTTGAGGTGGGAGAAAAACCCTAAAATCAAACCTGATACCAGAGGTGGAGAGAGCGTAGAGCAAACCGTGCCTCTGGTTGCAATCGGCCGGAGGTAAAACCGGCTACTAACGAGCTCCCTCAGACGCCTTGGCGCGGGTCTGTTGTAATTAGCCTTACCCAGGTACAGCGGCGCTGCCTGGGCTGACCTTGTTTTTTCCGGCTCTACTCGTGGGAACTAAATGGACACAATTAACGTAAAAACCAAAAAAGACAAAAGAGGATTTGAAATCCCAAAAACCGACAGGGGAGTTCCTAATCAGCCGGCGATGGAACTAGGGGACGACTCTAACGAGTCGGAACCTCAGTCATCCATCTCCGGCTTGGAAAAAGAACTAGAGGAGGTGTTGCTAGCTAGTGACAGTGAGGATGCGGACTGCACACTCACTGACACTAGTATGGCCTTTAGTGAGGTGGCTGGTACTCTCACTACTGTAAACAAGGGTAACGGTGGGCAGGAAGGTACTCCCACCAATATAGCGCAGGGCAAAAGTGAGCTGGCTGGTACACTCACTCAGAAAGCTAGGGGTGGTAGCGAGGTGGCTGGTACTCTCGCTGACACTGCTAAGGGTAGAACAACGACCAAGAAAACCGGGGACGCAGTTGGCAGGTACTCTGCGGCTTCCGGGGACTCTAAGGTCGGACATTCAGGGAAGGAGTTGAGCGCACATCAGCTGAGTAGGATAACAGTACGCAACGCACGACGTAAAGTTGAAACTGCGAAGCGGAAAGTTGACCAGTTCAGCGGATGTGATGTCAAGGCTTTAAGTGCCTGGGACAGGGCTAAACTTCAACAAGCCAGGGAAACCTTGACCGCGGAGGCTGCCAAAAAATCGGTGGCCGAAGCGGCCAAAACAGTAAGGGCAACTAGCCAGGCGTCCACCAGTGGACCTAGACCAGGTAGCAGTAAGGACGCATGTGGGGAAAAGGCCGTAGCTGGGGGAGTCAGGGAGAAGTTCCAGAGCAAAAGGAGCAGATCCGATGACGTCGTAGAACCGAGCGCAGCGAAAAAGGTGAAGGCTAGTACTTCGCCTGTGGCGCATCCGGTCTTCGATCCAAAGGACGAGCTCCTGGTTGCCATTGTCAACGAGCAGGAACCGAGCGGTCGCCTGATCATGGAACAGTGGGTAACCATTGAAGAAAAGTTTCAAGACGCTCTGTGGAAGAAGATGTCTTCCACAGAGGATTGCGACTGATGGCGCTGGATGGGATGGCGGTCGCAAGGTTGTTGCTTGTGGGAACAAATCTTCCACTGAGTTCCTCAGGGAGTTTATCTCGGAGGTCGGTGAAGTGTGGAGTGGAGCTCAACTCAGGTGCGTGGCGGTGGCGGAGTTGGCTAAGTACACTCCGGCCAAAGCTTGGGTCTGGTTGCCGCTTCCCTACACCTATCCGGAAAAACTGCTCGGCCTCCTACACATGCAGAACAGGGAGTTGCAGGCCAACACGTGGAAGGTGTTAAAAACAGGCCCCAGACGGCAATTCGGCCAGCACTTCTTGCTGAGCCTTAACAAGGAATCGCTCCCGGTCCTCGAAAAGACAAAGGGCATGGTGAGGCACAGCATGGGGAAGGTCATGATCAAGGTCGTGACCAAGGGAGCGGAGGCGGAAGAGCCAAATGATGGAGGTGATGCAAATCAACCTGCATCACAGTAGGACTGCGACGGCGTGCTTGGTTGAGTACATAACCAAGCACGACGTTTCAGTCATACTAGTACAAGAGCCCTGGACCAGCAGTAAAAACCGCATCCAAGGGCTGAGCATCAGGGATTACACGCCTTATTTCAAGGCAAACGAAGGTAAAATCAGGGCTTGCATTCTTATAAAGAACAATATAAGGGCTTTTCTTTTGAATATTTTCAGTGATGGAGACCTCACAGCTGTTTCCTGTGAACGAGAAGGGAAGAAACCGATTTGCATGGTATCGGCCTATCTCCCGTACGAGGCTACGGAAGTCCCGTCTGAAAAGATGAGGCAGCTGATAGCCAGGGACGATTGGCTTTTTGTCGTGGGCTGCGATGCTAATGCGCATCACTCTCAGTGGGGAAGCGCTGACACAAACACTAGAGGTGAGTTACTTTTTGATTTTATTTTATCAACAAGGCTTACTATATGTAATAAGGGCAACACACCAACTTTTGTGGTGCGAAACAGACAGGAGGTGTTAGACATCACTCTAGCATCCTGTACTGATTCTCTCAGAATATGTAAATGGAGGGTCTTAGATGAGGCATCCCTATCGGATCACAAATGGATTCGCTTTCAAATAAGCTTCCTAAATAAGGAAAACAGTACCTATAGAAACCCAAGAAGAGCTGATTGGGATAGGTACAAGGTTTTGGTAGGGCAACACCTAGGGGAGGGGTCAACTCACATGACCAATCCCCCGGATATAGACAATGCGGTGGACAACCTATGCACAACCTTGAATAAAGCATATGAAAAAGTTTGTCCACTCAGAAAAACGGCTAAGAGGTCTCAACCTCAGTGGTGGAACAAGGAGCTAAGCTCCAAAAGAAAACAGGTCAGACACTTTTACAACAGAGCTGAAGTGGTAGGGGACGATATTACCTGGGATGAATATGTAGAGAGCAAGAGAGAGTTTAAGTACTTGATCAGGCGATCTAAAAGGAAATCCTGGAAGCTTTTCTGTGAATCGATTGCAGATACCAGTGAAGCCTCCCGACTTCGCAAAATTATTGCTAAGGATGCGATAGTCCCCAGCTTTATTAGGAAATCTAATGGTGCATGGGCTGAAAGCAGTGAGGAAGTTCTAGTAGCTCTGGTTGAAGCTCACTTTCCAGGAAGTGGCACTCCAACGGCATCGAACCCGAATGGGTATCATGAGTACGCTGACGAAGCGGAAATTGAACACCTTTTCACTTGAAAAAAAGTGCGTTGGGCTATAATGTCCTTCTCTCAATACAAAGCGCCGGGCCCCGACGGCATTCTGCCAGCTATGCTGCAAAATGCCCCGGCCATGGTTACAGGTAGAATCAGGGAAATTTTTATACATTGCCTTAAATTTGGCTACATACCCACGGCATGGAGAGAGGTACGAGTGGTTTTCATACCCAAAGCAGGTAAACCAAGCCATACCTCTGCGAAAGACTATAGACCCATCAGTCTCTCGTCGTTTCTCCTTAAGACACTCGAAAGGCTTCTCGACATCCATATAAGAAGCAAGTGTTGCAATGGAAATCTATGCAATGCTCAGCACGCATACTTAAAAGGTAAATCAGTAGAAACAGCTCTACATGAAGTGGTAGGCAAGATAGAACATAGCTTACACCATAAGGAATTTGCTCTAGCTGCCTTCTTAGACATTGAAGGTGTTTTCAATAACGTTAGGGCAGAGGCAATAAAACGCGCTCTGGAAAGGATTAAGGTAGACCATAGCATCACCAATTGGCTTTGCACGATGCTTGTCACCAGAAATATCAATTCCACTCTCGGACACAGTTCAATAAGAAAATCGGTTACTAGAGGCACTCCCCAGGGAGGGATTATATCTCCTCTTCTCTGGGTTCTTGTCATAGACGATATTCTTAAAGAACTCAGTAACGCAGGGTTTAGCGTAACCGCTTATGCGGATGATGTGGCGATTTTAGTTCGGGGCAAATTCTTGAACACATTGAGTGAAACCATGGAATCAGCCCTCAACAAGCTCAGAAAGTGGGCTGAAGGGTGTGGACTTCGTGTCAACCCGGAAAAGACAGAACTAGTACTTTTTAGTACAAAATACAAGATACCACCCTTCAAACTACCCAGGATTGGTGGAGTGGAGCTTTCCCTTTCGGATAGCGCAAGATATCTTGGTATAGTCCTAGATAAAAAATTGAATTGGAAACTTAACGTTCAGGAAAGAGTCCGAAAGGCTCATAATGCTTTCTTCGTCTGTAAGAGAACAGCAGGAAAAAAATGGGGATTGAGTCCAACAATGATGCACTGGTTATACATCATGGTGGTTAGACCCATCCTTACCTATGGGGCTCTTGTTTGGTGGAAAGCTACAAATAAGTTATATATACGGGATATGTTGACCAGGGTACAAAGAACAGCCGGCACTGCCATCACTGGTGCTTTACGCACCACACCCACAGCTGCACTTGAGGCGTTCATGTATCTTTTACCCCTGGACCTACAAATAAAACTGCAAGCAGGCAATAGTGCGCTTCGGCTAACTAACGCAGGGTTTTTCAAAACAAGACAGGTAGGACATAGATCCATACTAATGGAATCCTTCTCTAACATCCTCGATAAAACGGATGAAAGTTTGGGGGAAATTGACTTCGACACACCGTACGAAGTACAATACCCAGTTAGGGAGGACTGGCAAAAGAATGAGGTATCGAAGGACAATGAAATCTCGATTTATACGGATGGCTCCAAAACTAAGGAGGGTACAGGATCAGGTATTTACTCTAGGGATATAGACCTACACGTGTCATTACGACTTCCGGATACATGCAGTGTGTTCCAGGCAGAGGTTCTGGCCGTGCTCAAAGCCGCGGATCTACTTGATATGGGATCAATATCCAACAAGAATATCGCTATCTACATTGATAGTCAGGCTGAGCTAAAGGCGCTAGAGTCCTTCATCATCAAATCTGAACTAGTCAGGAGCTGCTGCACAATGCTCAGAGCATTATGCGCGCAGAACCAGGTCAGATTGTGTTGGGTACCCGGACACTGCGATATAGAGGGTAACGAACGGGCTGATGTTCTGGCGAAAACCGGAGCTGAGCTTCCACCTAATGAAACAATTGAGGGTATTAGACCACCAATAGCCGTGGCCAAGAGAATTATTCTCGAGGATATCAAAAATAGGGCAGATCAGAGATGGTTCAATATAGAAGGGCACAGGGTCTCAAAGGCTCTGTGGCCTAAGCTAGATAGGAAAAAATCTTTAGAATTACTAAAGCTCAGCAGATCAAGGCTAAGAATGACAATAGGGATACTCTCCGGGCATTGTCTTCTAAGGAAGCACGCTCAGAGATTAGGTCTAACAAATACAGACATGTGCAGGTATTGCGAAGACTTACAGGCCACAGAGGATATTACCCATCTCCTCTGTGAATGTCAAGCTATTGCTCGGTACAGGAGGAAATACCTTGGTAGGTACTTCTTCGACAATTTGGAAGAGGTCGGCCTTGCGAACAAAATTGAGGCAATTTTCAGGTTCTGTAGGGAAATTAATTGTTTGGGCGAAGTGGTTTAGGTTATTTGACCGTTATGGTTCCCCAGGGATGGCGATGAGTCCAATATGGTGCCTAGTCCTATGTGATGAACTCACACCCTATTCAACCTAACCTAACCTAACCTTGCTATTAAATCTATAATACCTTTTTGTGTCTTATCTTGAAGGCTTATCTTTTATTTAATTCGACTGAAAAAATATACTGGGCATATGTGTGTACATTATGTATTATTATATAGTCGTAAAAGTAATGCAGTAGTTGGTATTCCAAAAATTAAAATATTTTCTTTTTTATTAAGAACTGACATTTGTTTTAAAAATAAAAAAAAAAATTATATTTAGGTACTATACAAAAATATTAAAATTGTTCAACTAAAAGAAGGACTTGTTTTCATACGGTACGGTAACATTTATTCTGTAAACTGTCATATCTATCTATATTTTTAGACCCACGGAATAAAGTTTTATACTGTTTTTAAAACGGATAAGTGCAAATGTAAATTTTTTTTTTAATTTTTACAATGGCTTTCCATTGGCTTCACTCGATAATTCACTCATTCAAGAAATCTGTTTCTGGTCGACTCCACTCATGTATTGGTGTGGTGAAATGTCAAAATTGCATCTTGTAACTGTGGTGCATAAATTGCATTGGTGTAAGTGCTTCTTGAATGAATTCTGACTTGAAATCGAGAAGGATGGAGAAGGGGAACATCCGAAGAGTATTTTTTGTGCCAATGGAACGGGTTCAGAAAATGTATTTTGATTCTGGACGATCCGGGACGCTTAATTTTTCTCAATGGAAAACGACATAACAGAAGTATTTCAAACTAATTTCTGATACCCTATTCACACCAAGCCGAAAACTGGGATTTCGCGAAAACAGTCGAAAACTTCATCGAAAACAGAAGTTTTCCCATACATATTGCAGTTTTCAAAACGAGTTGTTTGAGGTCGTTTTCCATGAAAACGCCACGAAAACGAGTACGATCGTTGGGTTGTTGAAGCAGACACACCTTTTGCAACATTCAGCGAGCTCAGCAAAACTGCTGACAGGATGTGAGAGACTGAGTGAGAGTGAGAGTGAAGTTTTTTTGTTATCTTTGCTTGCACCATAAAGAGCAAACTACCTGCCAGGGCCAGCCTGCCACAACTAAATGGTATTTTCAGATGTTTTGATTTTGAATGTCGGTTATGTTAATATTTAACCATAAGTTAACGATTATCAAGTAGCTTAAATAATTTTGTTTGTATATTATGTCAATACGAGCGAAGTTTAGTAACTAAAATAAAAGTCTAGTCGCCACAAATATTTCATAGCTAGTTTCACAGCTAATTGAAACGTCAAACGAAAACGAGTTGGTGTTCGGTGTGAATGAATCTACGAGTTTTCTAAACTTTTTTGACGAAAACTCGGTTTTCGGCTTGGTGTGAATAGGGTATTAGGCAGAAAGAAAATTCCTCCGAGTCGATTTATTATCATTTATCGCATTTTATGTAAGAACATTACATATTACCTAAGACCCAAGCAATACAATTCCTGTGCAAGGGCAAAGCCGAGGGAGTACAGCTTCTTCGACAGTCTTGTAATTGGAAGCCAAAGTTTTTAAAATTTGTAACATTGATGTTCTGGCAGACCATCCGCCGTCTTAGAGGAAGGAAGTGGAACATTATCGAAGGAGTCAAATCCAAAGATGGTACACTTCTTTCTAATGAGGAGGACATCTTGCGCAGATGGAGCGAGCACTTTTCCGAATTGCTCAATCCAATCCAGGGCATTGAGGATGACACATCCATCGCCTTAAGCAGGGCGGAAAATAGTCCCACGGTAGAGGAAGTCACTTTTGCGATCAAATCGCTAAAAGCTGGCAAATCTGCCGGAGTGGATGAAATCCGGCTCTCTCGTGTCATTAGTCATTAAAGTGGCCTGGGAATGCGGCGAAACTCCCAGCGATTGGCAGATTGGGGTGATTGTGCCCCTTTTCAAGAAAGGGGATAAAAGGGATTGCTCCAATTACAGGGGTATATCACTTTTAAGTCTCCCCGAAAAAGTTTTTGCCAATAGGTGCTGGAAACGCGTTGCAGAGCTGTGGTTGAGGCACGATTAGGAGATGAGCAGTGCGGCTTTCGTCCCGGCAAAAGCACAACCGACCAGTTATTCACTCTCAGAATGGTACTTGGGAAGGCTTGGGAGTATGCTACACCTGTGTAAATTACTCTAATCAAGCTTTTTTGATTAGATTTGTATTTAATAAAACGAGTACTTCAAATCTTTTAAATTTATTTGTAAATTTCTTTGAAGACACTCTAACCTCTTTGGAGTACAATTGGAAAAGAAAGAAAAAGAATTCAGCAAAAAATTACGTGTCCGAGAACAATGTGCTTTTATATAATGACAAGTGCCAAGTTTGACATTTATATGAGTAAATCTATAAATACGATAACTAGCGGACATCCTTGTGTAGACATTTTATAATAATTCATAATGTAGACAGTTTAATTTTAAATAAAGAGAATATTAATAAATTCATAATTCTTGATTGTTGATGTGCTTAAACATTCTCCCCCTCTTGAAGAACTAAAGGTGCTTCAACAACTGGTAAGCGGCATAGATTTGCTGCAGCTCGCTTCACGCAACCAGTAGCTGTCTTCAGCGTAACCACTCGAACGGTCTCATCAGTTCCTGGATGCAGCTCAATAACTCTGCCAAGTCTCCATTTAAGGGGAGGGAGATTATCATCCTTAATAATGACGACATCATTGAGTTTGAAGCCCGGGCAGTCCTTTCGCCACTTATTCCTCTGCTGCAAAGTGTGCAAATACTCATTTTTCCACCGATGCCAAAACTGTTGCATAAGCCATTGCACTCGCTGCCAACGGTTCAGATAAGAAATGTTCTTGTCACACAAGTCTGGTTCAGGTAGCGCTATTAGTGAAGTACCTGCAAGGAAGTGGCCTGGGGTTAAAGGTCTAATATCATTGGGATCTTCGGAGAGAGGAGAAAGAGGACGGGAATTTAGGATACACTCTATCTGGACTATAAGCGTGTTGAATTCCTCATACGTAAGTGCTGCAAGGTGTAAAAGCCGTTTCATGTGATGCTTCGCAGATTTCACAGCTGCCTCCCAGATTCCGCCAAAGTGAGGAGATCTCGGAGGTATGTTCTTCCACTCGATGCCGTCATCCAGACAAGCCTTCATAATTTCAGACGCGGACTGTTGATTGTGAAACATGTCGTATAATACCCTTAGCTCATTCCGTGCCCCAACATAATTCGTAGCATTGTCGCTGTATATTGTGCGGCAAAGTCCCCTTCGACTAATAAAACGACGAAGGGCGCCCAAGAATGCAGATGTCGTTAGATCTCCTACCAGCTCAAGGTGGACTGCTTTCGTACTCAGGCATATAAATACTGCGACATACGCTTTCGTAGCAGCTGTCCCACGACGTCGAGAATGTACCATAAACGGGCCGCAGAAGTCAGTTCCAACATTCGTAAACGGGCGAGATGGCATTACTCGATATTCCGGAAGATTTCCCATACCTGGATATTGAAAATGAGGACGCGTTCTGGTACATAAAATACACTGGCTAATAGTTCGTCGAATGAGCGGCTTAGCATGTACGGGCCAAAACTGTTCGCGAATAATTGAAAGCAATCCTTGAACTCCCACATGATGATGCTTTTCATGCTTATGCTTTATTAAAGCAGTTGTGAATACATGATTATTTGGAAGAAGTGCTGGATGTTTGTATTCGTATGCGATATTCGCGTTACGTATACGCCCACCTACCCTGAGTATTCCTTTTTCATCGAGAAACGGACTCAATGAGCATATGTGTGATCTCGGAGATATAGGCATGTTTTGTGCTAGACGTGCAATATCGGAGGCATATTGAAGCCGTTGAACCATTTTGATAATGCAGGAGAGAGCACTTTGAATTTCCCTCGCTGTAAGTGATCCAGTTAATCTTGAAGTATGCCTATGCTTGGATAGCGTATTATTGCAAAATCGCAACATGTAAGCTGTTATTCTCAGAGTTTTTTGGTAGTCCTTATTGTATTTCATGTTTTCCAAAAAATCATTATCTTTTTGTATCGAAAAGTTGTGTTTTGTTTGCTTGCGCTCCAAATACTGTTCATCAATTTTGTCGGAGAATTTTGACTGTGGCCACTCGTCGGGAGAAAGCAATAAAAATTTAGGTCCGAAAAACCATAATTGTGAGGTGTGAAGTTCATCAGGTGATGCGCCTCTAGAAATAATGTCTGCAGGATTCATTTTTGTAGAAACATGATGCCATTGATCTATAGATGACAAGTTTTGTATTGTTGCAACTCGATTGGCAATGAATGTTTGCCAATGATGCGACTCCGAGGATAGCCATGCAATAACGATGCTGGAATCCGTCCAGTAGTACACATTTTCAAATTTGTCTCCAAATATAGCTCTAACTCGTTTTACCAATTGAACCATCATTTGCGCGGCGCACAGTTCCAATCGAGGTAGACAAACTTTCTTGACCGGAGCTACCTTCGACTTAGCACACAACAGTCGTACAACCACATTCCCATTATGTGTGATAGAACGCAGGTAAATACATGTTCCGTACGCTTTCTCGGAACTGTCAGAGAATGCGTGTAACTGCACCGTTTTTATGTCGCCCCACATAACTTGTCTCTCAATTGAGAATTTGTCCAAATCCGACAATCCCTTTCGGAATTTAATCCACATTTGAAAATAAGATTGGGGAAGGGCTTCATCCCAATTGAAATTCTCTTTCCAGAGTCTTTGCAAGAATATTTTCGCCGATACGATGATTGGATTTATCAATCCTAGTGGGTCATAGAGTCGCGCAATATCTGCTAAGACACTTCTCTTTGAAACCTTCTCATTTTTAATGCCATCGCCTTTGTAAAAAAATGTGTCAACATTTGGGTCCCACAACACACCAAGTGTTTTTATAACATCATTGTTTTTTACTTGAAAAAATGGTTCCCTATCCTCAACGGGGATGCCATCCAATATTCTAGAGTTATTGGAACACCACTTTTTAAGTTCTAAACCTCCACTGCCTAATATTTGTATCAGTTCTCTTTTAATGTGCTCAAGCTCCTCGATAGTACTAGCACCAGTGAGAACATCATCGACGTAAAAATCCGTTTTTAATTTTGCTGCTCCTTTGGAATATTTATCGCGCTCTTTATCAGCTAAGTATATGAGTGCTCTGGTAGCTAGGTATGATGCTGAAGCAGTACCGTAAGTTACTGTGCAGAGACGATAAACCTTTATCTCTTCGTTTGGATTATCTCTCCATAAAATTTGATGAAATGCTTGATCGTTTCTATGTAATGAGATTTGGCGGTACATTTTGGTAATGTCCGCAGTAAACACATAATTGTGTGATCTAAACTTAATGAGCAACGAAAACAAATCTGGTTGCACCACTGGACCCACATATAAAATGTCATTCAAACTCAAACCATTATCACATTTCGCACTAGCATCAAACACCACACGTAATTTGGTAGTTGAGCTGTCTGGTTTTGTTATGCAGTGATGTGGAATAAAATAGTTCGGTTCATCACGATGCAGACTTTGAACTAGTTCCATGTGTGAGAGTTGTTCATACTCCCTCATAAATGCGGCATACTGCAGAGAGAGCTCAGGGTTCCTATTTAACTTGCGTTCTAGAGCATAAAACCTCCTGAGAGCGGTTGCATATGAGTTGCCTAATGATTGCGGATCTTGTTTAAATGGCAATCTTACTTCGATCCGACCATTTGTGAGACGATTGACATGTTTAATAAAATGTTCTTCACACAGCTGTTCACCTTTTGTTAATTGATATTCTGCCGACTCGTGATTCTCGATTTCCCAAAAAGACTTCAGTATGACTGCAATGTCACTGTTATCATTGACTTCCGAACATATATGTGCACATAAAATGTTATCATTGCGTTCTCTCTGAGCTACACTTCCAGAGACTACCCATCCAAAAACGGTATTTTGCAGAGTGGGAAGTTGATGCCCCAGCTTTATCTGACCGATTGATAACAGGCCGAAGAAGTGCTCTGCTCCTATTAACAGATCGACGCGGTTTGGTTTTGCAAATAATGGATCTGCGAGGTTGATATTGGAAGGTATTGACCAATTACTGGTATTAATAGGAGAGTCGGGAAGAAATTCCGATATTTTGCTAACAATTAATGCGTCAATACTTTCCACAAAGTTGTTTATGCGTGATTTAATAGTAAGGCTAGCCTGATGTTTGCAAGTTAATGGATTTTGTCCTATACCATTTATTGATACCAATGTATTTTTCCTTTTGGTACCGAGCAAATTCGCAAATCGCTCTGTTAATAAGCTAACATGTGAAGCAGAATCGAGTAGAGCTCGACATGGAACTGGAGAATTATGCTTATTGAGTATGAAGACTATGGCAGTGGCTAGGATTCCTTGTTTTGAGAAGCTTGGTGTGTCAGATATAGCAGAATGATGAATATGGTAATTTTGGGAAGATTGCTCGAAAATTTGTGGACGTAAGCCATTAGATGTAGATGCGATGTTATTTGTGGGTATAGCTGGACTATTGGATGTGCCTGCGGTGTAAGTGGTAGAAGATTGTGCAGTATATGAAGAATCACATATAACGCTATCGTCATGAAGCAATGTATGATGCAAATTGTTGCATTTACGACATTTGGACGAATGGCAATTATTAGCGTCATGATTAGGTTTAAGACAATTGAAGCATAAATGATTACTGCTTACGAAAATTTGTTTCTGAGATAAGGGCAGGTTGAGGAATTGATAGCATTTGAAAATGTGATGGCCGTGTTTTTTGCAAAATAAACAATTCAATTTGACGTTGTTTTTGTTATTTTGGTTAGTTTGTACAATTGCGAATGTTTTAGAGCGAGTATTTTGATTGTGTTTAGCATGCATTTGGGTACTTGCCTGTGAACTATCATCGTTGATTATTTGGCTGCGTTTGGTGAGGAATTTAGACAATTCCTGATAGCTGGGCATTCTTTCAGTGGGTCCCTCTTCACTCCATTTGGCAAGTGTTGCAGGATCAAGCTTAGGTATGAGTATTTGAATGAGTAGATCATCCCATTGGCTGACTGGACGTCCAAGAGTAGTGAGGGCACGGAGATGGCTATTGATTTCATCGCAGAACTGGCGAAGACTATTTGATGAGGGTTTTCGAATTGCTGGGTAATTCATTATTTTTTTGATGTGTTCCGTGGCGATTAGTTTTTTGTTGTCGTAATTGTCGATTAGAAGTTTTAGAGCTACTTCGTAGTTGCCTTCACTGATCTCGAGAGATTGTACGGTGCGAGCAGCTTGGCCAGATAGAGAGGAAATAAGGTAATGTAGTTTGGAGACATTGCTTAGAGTTGGATTTTTGTGTATGAGGGAGTTGAAGATTTCGTAAAAGGATAGCCACTGGGTAACTTCACCTGAAAAGATGGGGATGTTAAGTTTTGGAAGTTTTAATTGATTAGATGGTTTTGATTCGACTGATACAACATTTTTTGTGCGCAAGGCGGCGTTTTGACTTTGGATTTCGTGCAGGATTTTTGAGCGTGATTTGTAGTACATCTCCTCGTAGGTGGCACGAATATCGATCTTGGCCGATGCCTCTTTATTATCGATTTCTTCCACTTTTGTCTGGAGTTGCTGGAATGCTTTAAAACTGCATTCCAAAGCTTCAAGGCGTACTTCAAATTCTGGAACAAGTGTTTCTGCAGCGATATCCGAGAGAAATTCGTTTATGCGATCAATCTGCTTCGTACAGACTAGGCGTCGAGTCTTGAGTCCTTCCAACTTCTTTAATTCTTTGGACGAAGCTGTGCTTGGTGCAGCTGGTTCGTTATCCCTTCCTTCGAGTTCCATCATAGTGATTATTAGTGAAAATGAATCACGTCGGGGTCACCATGTAAATTACTCTAATCAAGCTTTTTTGATTAGATTTGTATTTAATAAAACGAGTACTTCAAATCTTTTAAATTTATTTGTAAATTTCTTTGAAGACACTCTAACCTCTTTGGAGTACAATTGGAAAAGAAAGAAAAAGAATTCAGCAAAAAATTACGTGTCCGAGAACAATGTGCTTTTATATAATGACAAGTGCCAAGTTTGACATTTATATGAGTAAATCGATAAATACGATAACTAGCGGACATCCTTGTGTAGACATTTTATAATAATTCATAATGTAGACAGTTTAATTTTAAATAAAGAGAATATTAATAAATTCATAATTCTTGATTGTTGATGTGCTTAAACAACCTGTTTACGCCTGCTTCGTAGATTTGGAGAAAGCATACGACCGAGTCCCTCGAGGGAAACTCTGGAGTATATTACAGGAGTATGGAGTTGACGGTTCTCTCTTGAGAGCAATTCAATCTCTTTACACAAACTGTAAAAGCTGTGTTCGGGTAAACGGCCTTAAATCAATACCTTTCACCGTGGGCGTTGGACTTCGCCAGGGGTGCGTCTTGTCCCCTCTTCTTTTCATTACTTATTTATACGGACTGGATGTTATACAGCGCAGTCTTGGCGAAGAACGTTTCGAATTGGGAGATCTGAGGATAAGTCATTTGCTCTTCGCTGATGACTTGGTCATCCTTGGATCCTCTCAGACTATACTTCAGCGCGCACTCGATCGGTTTGTAACCGTTTGTGTTGAAGCTGAGATGAAGGTAAACGTGCATGATAATTGTTTGCGTTTGAGATGTAGCAAAAACATTTTAAAATAACAAGAAACAGCTATGAAGCAAAATCGTATTTGAAAAATGTTGAATTATATTTATTTTTTTTTGATTTTACATTGGTTTTTTTCTGTGTGTGAACAAATCTGAAGTGATGGTCGTCTCCAGAACGCCTGTTCAATGCACTCTGCATGTTGGTGGAGTCCCATATTGAAACAGGTGGAGAAGTTTAAGTATCTCGGGGTCTTATTCACGAGTGATGGAAGGAGCAATGCTGAGTTTTCCTGTAGGATTGGTCAGGCTGGATCGGTTTTGAGACAGCTTGGTCATTCTGTTATCAGGAGGACTGAACTTGGTGTCAAAGCTAAGTTGTCAGTCTTTAATTCGGTGTTTTTTCCAACTCTTACCTATGGTCATGAGGTTTGGGTAATGACCGAAAGAATAAGATAGCGAATACAAGCTGCTGAAATGAGATTTCTCCGTGGTATTGCTGGTGTGACCCGCAGAGATCGCATCAGAAATACCAGAATACGTGAGGAACTCAATGTCGAGCAGCTACTTCTAAGGACGGAGCGGTCCATGCTTCGGTGGTTTGGTCATATTAAACGTATGTCCCCGACCAGGATCCCAAGACGTGCTATGGAATCCGTACCATCGGGCAGGCGTCCCCTAGGTAGACCCAGGATGAGATGGTTAGATCAAATTCATAATCTCTCCTCTACCCGTATGGGGATTGCCCTTGATGATTTGGAGTCGATGGCGGAGGATCAAGTGCTATGGAGGGTCCACTTGAGCAACCTACACCCGCGACCCACTTAATGGATAAGCGGAATATTGAAAATGAAAGAATTGAAAAATGATTGAACATTGATATAAATAATGAAAGTCAATTATATCGTCTAGGCAACACGATTTCTGAAAAAAACAAAAAATTTAGTGTAGTACATTCATATATTGTTGGGGCAACCCCCCTGTTGTAGGCAATTTTCAAATGAAGTTTTATTTAGTTAAGGCGGTTCAATAAATTGGAAGTTAATTTGAAAGTTGATTGCTTCACTATGTTGAAAAGAGAAGAAAACTTCAAATGAGGTAGGTATATCTTCAAATTTGAGAACCGTTCCATATAATTGAAAATGGGAAACTATGAATAGGAAAGACGTTTTCTAATGTTTTTCTTTTATACTTAAATATTGTATATGAATATTGACAATAATCACTTGCATTTCTTGCCACAGAAAAGAATAAAACCAATTGCCTTTGGAGGAGGGTTTTGTCACTAAGGGAAATACAACTTCGTTAGGTTTGTATGGGAGAAGTGAAAGAGAACCCTGAGAGCATGCATGCTGCAACTGAAACTATAATGAATCTGCGTCGAAGATGAGAGCGGTGTTACTGAATTTTGACGGTTTGGGGAAACAGGAGAATTATGGTGGATTTACATTACCACGCCACGCAAATTTGGGACTTAGTTCATATGAACTAACTCCCACGATTTTTAGGAACTAAGACCCAACTAAGAATGAACAAAGTCCCAATATTAGAATGAATTAAAGCCCAATAGTTCATGTTCTTTATGAACTAAGTCCCAAATGAACTTACTTCCAAATTATTTAAAATAAAACGAAAATTCACGATTTGAAATGAATTAAGTCCCAAAAATGTTTATTCCAGCATAGGTAGGTATATACTTTTGTTACAAGATACAAAATAAGGGTAAATTAAATACATATGTATAATACAATATTATTATTGTAAGTAAACGTGAATTATATCAATGATTTTTGTGCGGCACAAAGGACATGTATATCCATCGTTCGAACCTTTGGCGATGCTGTCTGCTTGCAACTTCAAATGACATTCGCTGCAAATCATCATATGCTTGCATGGAAGAAGGCCGATGTTTGGCTTCATATCAATGCAAACAATGCACAAAGAGTTGTCGCTATTCATACGGTGAACCCCTGTAGATACAGTTTCAACTTCATCTTTATCTTGATTATCATCCGTAAACTGCTCAAAAATATCCTCGTCTGGCTCCATCTCGTAACAAATCTCATTTTTCTTGAAAATCATTCGCAAAAAATTGTCAGCCGTGATCCTGCCGTTAACATTAAAGCCAGCTAAATTTTTGAAACAACTTTTATTTTCCCAAATTTTCTAAAGCTAAAAATAAAAGTTTTTTCAAAAACTGAGCTGGCTTTGAGCTTTAGAAAATTTGAGAAAATAAAAGTTCAAAATTCGCGCAAATTTTTAACTTTTATTTTCTCAAATTTTCTAAAGCTCAAAGCCAGCTCAGTTTTTGAAAAATCTTTTAAAAATTCGCGCGAATTTTGAACTTTTATTTTCTCAAATTTTCTAAAGCTAAAAAAAAAAGTTGTTTCAAAAAATTCGCGCGAATTTTTAACTTTTATTTTCTCAAATTTTCTAAAGCTAAAAATAAAAGTTGTTTCAAAAATTGAGCTGGCTTTGAGCTTTAGAAAATTTGAGAAATTAAAAGTTAAAAATTCGCGCGAATTTTGAACTTTTATTTTCTCAAATTTTCTAAAGCTAAAAATAAAAGTTGTTTCAAAAATTGAGCTGGCTTTGAGCTTTAGAAAATTTGAGTAATTAAAAGTTAAAAATTCGCTCGAATTTTGAACTTTTATTTTCTCAAATTTTCTAAAGCTAAAAATAAAAGTTGTTTCCAAAATTGAGCTGGCTTTGAGCCAGCCGATCAGCCCGACAATTACAACGCAATTACTCATTAATAACTGCTGGTACATAATGCAAACCTATGTATGTACTGTACAAAATCTACAAACCGTATTTGTATGGCTGATTTACATTTGAACCCGTTTCCATTCCTAATTTGTTAAGAACATTCTTTTCACAAAATTAACTAACTCCCACTTTCAACAGAACTATTTTTACTCGAAACAAGTTAAATGAACTAACTCCCACTTTCTCAAATTGGGACTTAATTCATTGGGAATTTGTTCATAATGAACTACGAACTATCCCCCAAACATATGAACTAAATCCCACTGAATATTTGGTGGGACTTAGTTCATTTGGCTAGTGGGAGTTAGTTCCAGTTGGGACTTAGTTCGTAGGGCCAGCTGGATGCCATCCAAAGAACAAACCTTAGGTGGACATGTGGCACGACATGTCTAGCGACAAAAGAGATCTGGCCAAAGTTGGATCTCAAACGTTCTAAGAATTTGATCTCTCTTGACAGGAGGCATATCGGCGCCACAATAGGTGTCATTACGGGACACTGCCTTATAGGCTCGCAACAAGGCTCGGCGTACTCTCAAACGATTTTTGTAGAAGCTGCTTGGACGAAGAGGAGGAGGAAACCATTCAGCATTTCCTCTGCACCTGTCCGGCACTCTCCCGTAAACGGAATCTCCATTTGGGAGCCTCCTACCACAACGATCTAAACGATCTAACAAACATAGACATTCGTAGTCTCCTTTGCTTCATCAGAAGCTCAAACTGGTTCAACGAGTAGGACGAAATTTTTAATAGATTCTTGTGGTATCACAAGGGACCTAATTGGTCTAAGTGTGTCGGCCTTTTGCCGGCAGCCACTTCAACCTAACCTAACCTAACCTAACCATTGCTCCAATGCGGAATTTAATTACATATGGTTAAAATTCAATGTACGTAAGCAAATAATACACTCTTGTTTTATTTATAGAAGTCCAAGCATTGACAGTTCATCTACTTTTAACGAGTTTGATGAGCTGTCTAACTCCATCTTAGGAATTGTTTCCCAGTATCCTCATACTGAAATTGTCATTGCGGGCGATTTCAATATACACAATTCCGATTGGCTTCGCCATTCTGGACAGACAACACCCGAAGGAAGGTATGTTAGGATTTTCGCTGAGATTAACAGGTTAACTCAGCTTGTAAACGAGCCTACACGGATTCCGGATGCTGCAGATCATGCCGCCAACACATTGGACTTGTTCCTCACCTCTCATCCAGATAAATACTCTATTGACGTAACGTCGCCTCTAGGTTCGTCGGACCATTGTGTCATTTCAGCTAAATTCTCATACATAAACCACACAGTTGAAGAACAAGCTCCCAAAAAAACGGTATGGCATTATGAGAAAGCCAATTGGGACGGCCTTAACTTCTTTTTTGGGAGCTTTAACTGGTCACTATGCTTCCTCGATAGTGACGTGGATGCCGCCGCTGAAATGATAACAAACACCATTCTCCTGGGTATGAGATCCTTTATTCCCAACAGAAGAAAGAGTATTATACCTAAGGAGAATGCTTGGTGCGACTCGAGCTGCAAAGAGGCTATCAGGTTGAGAGAGTTGAGTTTTCGGGCTTACAAAGCAAACCCAACCGAGGACAACCGAAAAAAGTTTCGACGAGTCCGAAATGACTGCAACTCCGTGATACGACGTGCAAAATTTTCTCATGACCAAAACCTACGACAAAAAATACTTCACTGTCCCAGTGGTAGTAAACAGTTTTGGTCTTTTGTGAAAAATATTAAGAACTCCACCACGTCGTCAATTCCCACACTCGTTTATAATGACACTCCAGCTGTCAGCTCTTTGGACAAAGCAAATCTGCTGGCTGCGCAGTTCGCCGCAAGCTCCAACATTCCAGATTGCATCATGTCTCCACCTGTGCTCGAGAGCGTCGAATACTTCATGGGACAAATACATTTTCGCACTCGCACAGTAGCAAGAGTATTAAAAGATCTTAACATTCACAAATCCGCTGGTCCAGATGGTTTATTTAATGCTTCCAAAACACAATGAGGGTTCAGGTTTCATTAAAGCGAAACCTGAACCCTCACCCATTATCCATGAATGGGACTTGCATCGACGAAACCGAACGACTTTCCATACTTGGTATATGTGTTACCGACAAACTCCGTTGGAATGACCACATATACGAAGTCGCCAAAAACGCTGCGAAATGTCTAGGTTTCTTAAATCGGTGTAAGAAATACTTTACACCCTCTGACTTAGCTTCAATATACAATGCTTTTATTCGGCCTAAGCTTGAGTATAACGCTCATATCTGGTCAGGTGCACCAAAAACTTCATTGCACCTACTAGACAGAATCCAAAAGCGCGCGATAAAACTTATAGGTGATAGAAATATAGCGAAGTCTATTGACTCGCTCGAACATCGCAGAAATGTTTCTTGCCTTTCCTTATTTTATCGATATTTTCACCACCGATGCTCTGATGAAATAGCTAACAGCATTCCGCCCCTTCAACAATTCTTTCGCAACACCCGTCACACATCGAATGCACATCAGTTTACCCTTAAGAGGCCTCTACCCAGAAATCGAGGAAAAGTGCGAAAAATGGCATTTGTTTCCCTCCTAGAGAAGTCAATACTGAAGCGATCGAAATGATATTGGATGCATTGGAAAGAACAGAATATGTCCTTTGAAAGCTCTGAAGCACTTTTTTAAACCGACATCTCGTTTTTCTTTTATTGAAAGAATTCCCAGCTGTGTTTGGGAAAATTGGCCTAAAACCGACTTTTTGTTTGCCAACGCATGATATGATAGAGTTCGAAACAGTCTAAGATAACTTGTCCATCTTAAAGGTCATATGCAAAACACAAATGGGTTTAAAATAAATCTTAAAATTTCATCCTGGTTTTAAAAAAACAGGTGTTTTAAAACAAACAATTTTTTGAATTAAAGAACAACGTTTTTCCTGTATATATTGATTTATACTTGATGCAATTTTTACTCAAAACAACAAAGTATCATACCAGCTATCGGATGCAAAAAAAAAATTATGTATTTACATGTATTTTGTTGCAAAATACTGAGTTTAAATTTTATATATTTTTCAAGAAAAATACACTGCATGTGTCATAGTTGTTGCACATTCTCAGAAAAAAGTTCCAAGTTTCTCATTTAGATGGCGGTAGTTCTGTCGTCTGATTTGATTAGCCAATCAGAATGAATCCCAAGCTATAAGGGGTAAATGTGTAGTTTGTCAACTGCATTGAGAGGTGTGTTATAAATGAAACAGGTTTGGCCTGAAGTGTGATCGAAATGGAATCAAGGATGCGTGTGTTGATATGTGTGTAAGCAGGTGGGGATTCTTTATTCAAAGTGATTTTTGCTTCATGGGGATTCAAAGTAATTTTTGCTTCTTGAATAAAAATGAAAATGAGAGAGGGGAAGCACTTTTCAATATGTTGCTATATTTAATAAATTCTTATTGAAAATGCATTTATTTGTTTAAACTAAATTGCTTAAACTTCATAACAAAAATTATAAATTAATTTAAACGATGAATGTACTCAGATTTTTAGAAATTCTATATATTTTATGTATAGCAAATTTGTATCTTGAAAAGTGCTTGCCGGTCACACCGTGATCAGATGTAAAGCAGATAATGGTTTGGTTTGTGTTGGTAGGAAAAGAGACGAAACGAAGAGGGTGAAATTGTGGGTTAGGCTGAAAGAGATATAATTGAAAGCAAATTGTAGTATGCACCAGCAGCATTGCGCTGTTGCCATTTACAAGGAAATATTATGCAATTTTGTTTGCGCTGTTGCCATTATCTTACCTTTTATGAGCTATGGTAGGGTAGGTGTTTGGTTTTTCGTATGAAGAGGGGGACAGAGGAAAGAATTTGCAACATTATGAAGATCACCAAGATAAGTGGCAAAAGCTACACCAGGATTGTGAGAGGGGATGATGCAAGGGGTATTCAAGTATGGGGCTTAGTTGGGAAGGAATTGTGGGTTCTGCTAAAGAGAATATTACTGAATGCAAATTTATACATATATACCTGTGCACATTCACTCGATAATATGCAGGATCCAATAAAAAGATTTATGAGTATTGGGAATTTGTTGACTTGTGGGAGCGATTTTATTTTTCTACCCGCAATTACCTAACACAATAGTACATTTACTACCTCACCTGCTCCCCTCTTATACCATTAAAATCTTAAAACTACCCTTACAAAAAAACCCAATGGATCACAGAAATACAAAATCCTATTGCAAAAGTATCCGATCTGCATTTTCACATTCCTTCCCTTCACGTTGTTATCCTTCATCATCATCAACCTTGCCATGCTGAAAATACCCTACCACACACACCATCTATATATATGCGCAGAATACCTACCCCATCCTTGATTTAATTTTCGCTTGCACATTCAAAGTCATTATAATGTAATCAATGGAGAATGGATTCTTTGTCTTATGCTTATCTACATTTTCCTCTCACTCCAACATTCATTTGGATGCAATTCTCAGCAAGAAAAATAAAACATCCCCCACACACGATCAATAAATGACACAAAACCAGTTTTCATATCCAAGTATTATATAATATCCCACCTAAGTTCCGCCTCCTGAATTGATTTCAAAAGTGAAATGAATGACGAGAGTGGTTTCACACCATGATAAGAGCTTCGCAAATCAAAAATAGATGGCGCTTTGAGTTCCACTTTATGTTCTACAATATGGGTAGAGGCCTCTTAAGCCTACCTTCGGACGTACTGTAAAATATAGAGAGTCTTTTGTGAGTCGAACAACACGCATGTGGAATGCATTGCCTCACACGGTTTTCCCCTCTCATTACAACCCTCAATTGTTTAAAACCAATGTGCACCAGTACCTCTTCTCTATCCTCCCTATTAACCCTTCCACTCGTGCTGTGCATTAGCATTATAAGGGAACAAAAACCCCTTGAGCACTAGTGAATTATAAAAAAAAAAAAAAAAAAAAAATTCCAATATCAGTATAAAAAAAATGTGCACGACTGGGATGTTACAATTTGGATTCGAAAAGCACTGTTATTAAACTGTTTAGCTGAAAACTGAGTACGACGTATTCTTCAGGATATAAACATTACATAGCAGTTACATTTTGAACCAAATCGAAAATGGCGTTTTCGAGATACATATGTGTATAGTACCGCTTTTAGCGATTGGGGTGGAAATCGAAGGACGCATTCATGGCCCAAAAAGCACTGTTTTTCAACTGTTTAGCTCAAAACTGAGCGAATGGTATTACTATGGATTTATGCATTACCTGACAGTAGCATTTTTATCATAATCGAAAATGGCGTTTTAGAGATATGAGCAGTTTTTTAAAGTACTATTATTAGGGATTTAGGTGGATATCAAAGGACGCAGTCTTTTTAGAGAAAAACTGAGTTTACTATCAAGTTAAGAATGATAATAGTACCTTAAAAATATTTTTTTTAAAAAATCGTTTTTACCGTTTTCGAGAAAAGGCCAATTTTCAAAACTGCCGTTGCTGGACTTTTTAGCGAAAAACTGGGTAAAAAAAACGTTTGAGCCGTTTTCGAAAAAATCGTAATTGTTTAATATTTCGTAAAATGTTTATAAACACTGTTTCGGAACTATTTTGCTCAAAACTGAGCAAATAGTATTACTACGGATTTAAGCATTATCTGAAAGCCAAAGAAAAAAAGTACCTAGTGCTAGTACTATTTAAATAAAAAAAGTGGCATCTACTACTTTTGCTTTGCATCACTTGTATGTTGTATGAGCTTTGATACCTACCTACCTATCATAATCAGCTATTACTCTATCTATAGTCGTCATTTATTTTTATGTTGTTTTCTTACATTTTATCAATTTCGTTTTAAACCAAAGCAGAACTGAAGTGGCTACAATCTTTAATCTTAAAGCATTTATAGAATTATTCATCTGAAATAAGTTCATTGTAATTGAAGTTTCATTTCGAAGCAGTCAGCAAAATGCCAACACCAATTGTCTACACCAAGGTATAGTCATCCAAAACTTATTTTACTTGCTTATGGCCATAGTGTCTCTACGTTCCTATCTTTCTCAGCTTTTTATTGATAATGAATTTGTGGACGCAGTTTCCGGGAAGACATTTGAAACAATAAATCCGACAACCGGTAAAACTATCACTAGCGTTGCCGAAGGCGATAAGGTAAACATGTAAATGAACTTTGCAATTGCTTTTTCTCTTATCGTATCCAATGAATTACTCCTGTTACAGGCTGATGTTGATCTTGCCGTAAATGCTGCTAAAAGGGCGTTTTCTAGAAATTCAGAATGGCGAAAAATGGGACCACAGAAACGAGCTGACTTGATCATAAGGTAAATATCATATTTACTAAATTTGTAGCTAGAACATGTTCATACAAAATGTGTACATGCATACATAATTCATATTATTCGAGATAATGGGCTATTTTTGGCCAGTCGTTAGGTACCTTCCTATTAGGTACATAGGTCCACCTAATATATACATATATAAATATAATTAACTTATAAAAATGATAATATGACAATGACTATGTATAATGTTGTTGTAGATCTGCGTTACTAAACAATGACTTGATCAAAATGAAATACGCATTTTTATTACTCGCATTCAAATGGAATTATCTCAATTTACTTGTTGATTATACCGGCTAATTAATGTTTGTGTTAGTGATGTTCTGTATTGCCAATTGCCATTGCGTGTGGGTTATTACTTGCCTAGTATCCAACTATCGTTTTCGTGATATTTTATAATTTCAAGACGAAAAATAAATTTCTACATAGCAGTTGACATTGATAAACATCTTCGTTTGATAAGGCGACTCACTTTATCAAACGTGTATTTAATAGTCCACCCGGCTAATTAATACTAAAGCTTGTGTAGACATAATAATAAAAATACATTATGTACATAATGTACAAAGGTACATTTATGCATTGAAAAACTGCTTGTTTCTTTTTTTGTATTGATTTATACAGATTTAACTTTTATGGATCTTTGAGCATTAACCACTCTTTTTATCACCATCATTTTATATACTTCTAAAGGCAAATACATCTGAATTTTTTAAGCAAAACTATGTGTCGGCCTTAACAAATATGTTTTTGTTTTCAACAAGTTTCTTAGCAGTCATTTGCGGAGTTTTTGTTAATGAAGTTAAAGGCTCTAATGGTTGTACACAATTATAGCATTTATACGCCATCCAGTTTAAATGAATGAAAATATTTGCACATCTATCGCAGCAAAATAGAGTAAAGTAAGATCTTCAGCACGCAATTACAACAACACTTGAAAAGTGGAGTAGAGTGCAGTTGTTGTAATGGCGTTTCGTTTGTTAAAAATTTTACTCATAGGTTTTATTAACAACTTCATCAATATTGTTTTAAAAAAATTCTCTTCCCATCAGGGACCTTGACCTTATCCTTGTTAAGTATTTTTTACTAGCGAAAATTACATAATTGAAACTCATACAGGGTTTTATTTTAACTGAACGAACATTGTACATTGTAGTTATTTCATGGAACGAACAAATGCGCTTATCAGTTTATTAGCAAAATTGGTTTAATGGTGGAAAACATCCGCTCAAACCTTTTTTGAAATTGATTCTATTCCTAAAGCATTGTTAATATTTTTGTTTGGAAATTGGTATTGCTAGATTTCGTCAAAAAATGTCAAAATATCACTTCTTAATTTATACAGAATACATGTGTTTTCTTCAGATTGACCGATCTTATGAATAGAGACAAGCAAACAATAGCCAAACTCGAAGTCATCGACAATGGAAAGCCGTTAAATGAAGCCCTATTCGATGTTCATTATTCTATTGAAACACTAAAATATTACGCAGGATGGACAGATAAATTTTTTGGTGACACCATTCCAGTGAATAGTTTTGTTTCGATGACAAAAAAGGAACCGATTGGTGTAGTGGGACAGATAATCCCGTGGAATTATCCACTTCTTATGTTGGCTTGGAAATGGGGGCCTGCTTTGGCGGCCGGTTGCACAATTGTGATGAAGCCAGCTGAACAAACACCTCTTTCTGCACTTCATATGGCTGCTCTGGCAAAAGAGGCTGGTTTTCCCAAAGGTGTTATAAACATTATTACTGGTTATGGTCCTACAGCAGGGGCTGCTATAGCATTGCACCAAGAAATTCAAAAAGTGGCATTTACTGGATCTGTTGAGGTTGGACGAATCATAATGGAATCTGCAGCTAAGTCGAACTTAAAGAAAGTTTCCCTGGAACTGGGTGGAAAAAGTCCTGTTGTCGTTTTCGATGATGCTGATGGTATATTAATTTGCTTTCTCAAAATGATATCTTGAAATTATATTTCTTTACTTTTCAGTTGATTTTGCTGTAAATGTTGCCCACGAGGCACTCTTTTCGAATCACGGACAAAGTTGTTGCGCTGGCAGTAGAACTTATGTACATGAAAAAATTTATGATGAGTTTGTAGCAAAATCTGTACAAAAAGCAAAAGAACGTAAAGTTGGAGATCCATTCCAAGAGAATGTGCATCAGGGTCCACAAATCGATGAAGAAATGCTAACAAAAGTTCTTGGCTATATCGAAAGTGGCAAAAAAGAGGGAGCCAAACTTGAACATGGTGGCAAGCGAATTGGAGATGTTGGATTTTTTGTTGAACCAACTGTTTTTTCACAAGTTCAGGACAACATGAAAATAGCACAGGAAGAGGTATTAAATGTTGTCTCGCAAAATGAAAATATTAGGTTGTAGATGTAGCCGATGTCTTTTTATCTATTTGTGTGCTGCTCAATACCTTAAATCTGACCAGGGTCCTATATGGACATGTAGCGAGAAGACAATCGCCCAGTCCAAATGTGGACCTGAGTTTAACCACCATATTTTTATTTTTACATTGTATAGTTTAAGAACTTCATTAACATGTTGTTTTTTAACTTTCATAGATTTTCGGCCCCGTTCAATCCATCTTCAAATTCAACACCATTGACGAAATTATTGAAAGAGCTAATAACACTACCTACGGTTTGGCTGCTGGGATCATTACTAACGACATCAACAAGGCCCTACATTTTGCAAATAGTGTCAATGCTGGATCTGTATGGATCAACTGCTATGATGCTGTTCTTCCACAAACACCTTTTGGTGGATTTAAGCAGTCTGGTTTCGGTCGAGAACTTGGGAAGGATGGCCTTGAAAATTATTTAGAAACCAAAACTATTACAATCAAATTGTTGTAATCAGCTTAATGTTAATACGAACATAACATTATTTCTTTATTGATTTCTTCAACTTCTTTTTATACATGATCATAAATAAAAGTACAATATGTATTCCAATTTAAGTTTTGTCATCATATATGGGTTATGGAATCAGGGGATTCTAAATCAGACCAATCTCACTAGCAGAAACCCTTTTTTGGTCTAGTGATGGAGAGATTTTCATCTGATTCGTCTCTTATAGTTGGTGGCAGCTTATTATTGGTGTCCTCTGCTGGGGGTGGAACCTACGCCGGCCATTCGGGTCACAAGAAATGACTCATGGGCACCGACAAACAACGATTTGCATTGATAAGTGAATATAAGAAGAATATCTATCTCGATGCGGGGCTACAAAATGTAAATAAGGAACTTTATTGTTCAATGGTATCCAATCCCCGCCAAAGCCAACGGAACCGAAAATCACTCAAGGAATTTTGAGGTAGGTTAGGTTATGTGGCAATTATCCATTATATACGGAGTAATTCACTTAGTCCATTGTGATACCACAAGCAGAGTCGATTATTTCCGCTACTCTTGGAACCATTTCGAATTTTGGAGAAATTTCCGTATTTTGCTGATATCCGTTTCGGCAATATCAGCAAGCTCCCCGAAGAAGTACTTCCCTATAGTTTGTTTTCTAATTGAGGATAGTGCCGGGCAGAGACATAGTAGGTGGAACGGCGTTTTCTCCTCCTCATCCATGCAACTGCGACAAAAGTCATTAGCGGCAACTCGACGCCTTGCGGCATGTCTTCCTAGTACACAGTGGTCCGTTAGTACTCCGACAAGAGTTCCGATATGTGTCTAACTGACATTTAACAGGATATTTGTCCTGCGCCGATTTATTCGTGGCCAGGTCTGTTTTGCATGGTTACAGGTATCAAGATCCAGCCATCTCTCGTTACCCTGTTTCAGTGCTAGTGTGGAGATGTTGTATCTTACAGTTCCAATTGCAATATGGGTCTCCCCTTTACCAGTACAGTTCAATTTGTTTGCCATTTCTTGCTAGTTCGTCTGCTTTACATTTGCCTGGTATATCTCTATAACCAGGTATCCAGCACAGAGTTAATGTACACATATCCGAGATCTCGGGGCTTATTCCCAAATGTGCGGCGGATCGCTTTTTATGGCGGATTGATATTTTTGTATTTTCAAAAGCTGTCTTCGTCTAACCGTATACTCTTCCCATTGCTGTCGGTCGGGGATATTGGTATTGGATTTTATATTGAAGTCCAGGACCGTGGATACGTGGTCTGCAACTTCTGTTTTAACATTACATATTCGTTTTTAGAATATTGGCATGCCCTGTGTCATTACTCCTCCATTGCAATGATTCTCTCAGAAAATGCAGATTTTGCCGCCATCTCTTTACCGTATATATCCAAGGGCAGAATGTGAAGCAGTGCTGCGGTTGGAGTTGTCCGCAGGGCACTCTAGTGGTCACACACACACATGCCACTCTTCGGATTCTATTAAGTAGAGAGATGTAGCGTACTTTATCTAGTGCTGGCCACCAGACGATGATTCCGTACATGGGTACTGGTCTAACTACTGCTGTATACAGCCAGTGCATTATTTTCGGGCTGATGCCCTATCTGAGGCCCAGGATCCGTTTGCAGAAGTAAAGTGCAGTAGCGGCCTTCCTAATGCGTTCATGCAGGTTTAGTTTCCAGCTCAGTCTCCTATCCAGAACCAGACCTAAGTATTTGGGGCTGTCAGAAAAGCTGAGGTGGATTCCCTTTAGTTTAGGTGGATCGATTTGAGGAATTCGGTGCTTCTTCGTGAATAGCACTAGCTATGTCAAGGCCGCATTTGTTAGCCCATTTGACCAGCGTTGCGAGGGCCGATTCCATCAAGTTTTGTTGCCGTTTGCCGTATACGACTCACATGTGTCGTGTCATGGTAAAAACGATGATATTCAGACTTTTACAACAAATGACACCGTAAATAGGTGTTCTTTTTAAATTTAAATTTGCACTAGTCACCACAATTTCTTGGCGCTTTTCATTCATATTCGATTCTATAAAGATGCTTGGCAATAATGACATCCTGTTGTCGAAGCCCATAAAATGTTTACTTAAATGTTAAAAATAAAGATGCAACTCATATTAAATAAGATATTTATATAGGTATTTATTAATATTCTTGCACCTATTTTTATTCAAATTTGTGCTTTTGCTTGTATTTATGAACATAAAGCGTATTTTTTATGAACTTGTATAAAAAAAATAAATTATTTCTCGATTATGGTTATAAAATAATACTAAAATGTAAAATATGCTAGTTTAACAATGCAACTATATTTTTCTTTAATTTTTATTTAATAAGTAGAATATTTTTATCTGCGCTTACTTTAAAAACCAATGTTAAATGACGGAAGGGAATGGGAACAATACATAGAGTTTTATAATAATAAAAAAAAAAGAAATAAATTATTACAGAACGACTATAATAAGAAATGAGAACGAGAGAATAAATATTTATATACATGGAGGACAACTGCTGCAGAGGTATTAGCATATTAAATGTCTTAAGAGGAATGTATTTTTCTCTTGTTAAATAAAACTGAAACACTAGTATAGGTTAACTTTTCAAAGAGGAATTATTTTAGTTTTCGGCCAGGTAAAGTTGGACTCTCTGGCGGTGTGTTATTTTGGTGTAGGGATGCTTTTTTCGATGATGATTTAAACGGCTGAAGTTTTCTGGGTGCTCTAGGTGATGGATTGTCCGGCAATATAGCTTGCGTTAGGTCCCGTATGGTTGAATCAACGGTAGTTTGAACCCAACCTACGGCAAAATACAAGAGAATAATTTTATTTCCCAAACAGGTGCGTAAAGCATAACATACAACTCTGTGGTCATTTAAATTTACAATGGCCGATTGTATAATCATTATGGATTAGTTTGATTTAGAATGTTACCTTTAACTGTGGCGCGATGGTGATCAATAAGCGCAGCTGCAAGAGGTGCAGACCCCGTGCCCATAGCACTGTCTCGTAAAGATGCGTACGATGCTGGCGGTATTGGGCTGTATATTCGATTTGCAAAGTCTTCAAAAGTTGAATTTTCTTTATATCGCATCGATACACTTTCCAGTGAGCGATTTCTCTCCTCGTAACTAAGAGTAAACCGTGAATATTAGCAAATATTTTTACTATTAACATATTTAAACTTACAATTGCTGATATAGTGACAACGATGACCTCTTAGAACGACTTGCGTTTATTGCAGTTTCACGGACTAATGTTGCCAAACAAGAACCATTGACAACACTTTCGTTTGCTAAAGGACCAAACCACGGTACATCGGGTTTCCAATTTACAGTAACGCGAAATAGACAATTTTTCAACGGATATACAACAATGAGCACATCACAGAACTCAGTTGGCAGTATATCACGTCGATATTCACGATAATGTTCACTCCAAACAATGTGAACCTCATCGTTACCCAAATGTCGAGTTTTAGTTAAAAGAGCTTCGGGAGTATCACTTGGCATTCGTGTTGCTGCATGATACATAACTTCAACAAATGGAGTCGCATAATAAGGCGCTGTCGCTCCGCAGCCTTGACGTGGTAGTCCACCCAAAAATCCGTTGTGGGTTTCCAAATCGATTTCCCAACCCAATGCAGACACAAACATTTCGTATGCACTGCTACCATATGTATTTTTTAATATACTGTTTTTGTCTTCTTGTCCACACGCAACATATATAACAGCTACTTTGTGTGTGTCTCTGCACTTTTGAATGTCAACATTTCGCAGTTCACGCATAAGTTTCTCACTTCGTTGTAATAAATGAGTCCGACTTCGCCTTTCCCAACCCGCTAGGCCTAAATGACTGAAGAGTAAACGACAATATTGAAATGGTACTTCCGATTTATATAAACTCGTTGTATTATAAGATTCAAAAGATTGTTCAGATGCTTGTTGTAGGAGTGAAATAGAGGAGTGCGCCTTTTCTCGCTCTTGTTGGTGTAAGTTTGCAACATACTCTTGTTCAATAGAACGCTGGTTAAGAAGAATCGAAATTGTCTGTGCTTCTAATTGGCATCCTAAGGGACTTGTCCCAGGCGAGTTTAATTGTGCTACAGATGTTGCTAAGCATTCTGGACTCGTGTGACCGATGTATTGAAGCAGCTAAAAAAAACAACATAATTTTTAGTTGAAAACAAATTCTGTAATTTATTATACGGAAAAAATGGTAATTTATAACAAAAGAGATATTTTGCTAATGTAGTTGTTTTGGCTCTAGGTCAACTACATAATAGACATAAGACAGATAAATAAAAAACTCATTTTAAATCTTCTTATATGGTTAGTGTCAACATTTTGTTGCAGTTTGTCTGAAGAGAGTAGGCGCTGGTCGGCCTTAACTTAGGGGTGCCCACTTGTTGGAATTGTCCCATATACATACATTTTTATTTTAGCTCCCACTTTTAATTACCTACCTGAAGTCAAGTAAAGGCCTGGCCCTCCAGCTTTAGGGCTGTGCGTGGGACAAACTACTCAACGACATAATCACAATAAATAAACTTTAAGAAGCAACAGACCGCGTGCAGCCAAACAATTAGAAACGGAAACCTTCAACTGCTAAAAACTGCCACCCAGAGCCCTATTTCGCCAACTTACGATTTCAACGCCGTCTTTATCATAGGTTGAGGTCCAAGTACCACACTGGAATATATACTTAGGGAATTAAAAAAAAATATACTTACATCATCCAACTGATCCAAATCCGCAGCTGAGTCCGACGCTAAAGGCAGTTTGGTGGGTGGCCGATGTCGCATTGTATGACGGGGTACTGTCATTGCATCTGTTTCGGAAGAAACTAACGAATAAAACGGCTGACTACAGTCACGAGTTTGATATTTTTTTAAGAACCCTCCATTTGGATTCTGGTGAAGATAGTTTTGCACACTACAGCTTTGTCGTGCTTCTTTTGGTTCGCTGTAAAGTATTGAAGCTTCCCAACATGATTTTCCATTAAGATCTCTCAACAAAACCCGAACTTGTTTGTCCGCAGTTACTAGTCCAGCAGTGACACCACCACCAGGCAGCTTTAAAGCTGGTAATTCAATGAAACTAGCCATGAGTCCACTGTTTAACATAAACAATTGAATGTTTTGAGATTGAAGAACTTGAGGAACTGTTAAATCAGCTGAATCTCGTCGAGCTTCATAGCCACCGATTAACGCTAAGTTTGAGGACCATATATCATCCTGTTCTTCAACTAGTGAACTTAAGCGTGACGCTCCGATTCCCGTAGGAAAGTGGCCCATATACGTTACTAAATGCATAATCACTGCCTTTGCACATAGCTGAATTGCCAAGTTGTACCTCTGTATGGTGTCAGACGTTTGGAAATTAGCTTCACAGTTGAATTTTCCATCAAGCACGTCATCAGTGGTAATATTGAAATCGAAATCGTTGTCGGAATTCAAGAGTTTTACAATATTTTGCCTCGCACCAGACAAAATTTGAAATAGAACTCGAAGGACTATAATAATCAAACTGTCGCCGTCATTGTTAATGGGCTCAAGCATAAAGTTGACAGGGAATGACATGCAAAATTCGCCGAGACACATCATCATAGTTGTCAATACCATTTTATCCGAGTCCTTGGGATTGGGAACATGCTGTACTTCTAATGCCTTACATAGTGCAGTTATAATAAGCTGGGGTAACCGTTCAATTTTCGACAATTCGTGACCCCGCTCACTGCAAATTTTTAGCGAACCAGCTGCTACAACTGCAATAGTTCGATGTTTAAACTGTAGCGCTTGCAAGAGTACCTGAATAGCTTCTTTGATGCGAGGATTGAAAGCCAATGGCTGTTCTCTATTGCTTGTTCGGGGTAAATGCTGTGGAATTGCTTGCGAGAATGTGTTTTTTAAGTTTGTTGGTCTATTTAACTCCAAGTAGATCCACTGTCCGAGCTGTGAGAAGGCTACACATCTAGCTTTGGACGATGGTTCTCGACGGGCACACCGCAAAATTATATTTAAAATGTGATCCTGTAAATCTGGACATTCCATTAATTCCATTTGCTGCATTGACGGTTGAAGAACTGGTTTTGGAATCACAGTCGATGGATAACATAATAAAGATCCCAACAGAGCTACTACCTCTGCCCGTGGTGTGGTCCGACTTGTTTCTAATGAGGTTAATAGCACAGCTGATGCGTGTACAATATCTAGCAGCAGAAGGGTATGTCCGGGAAGTAGTAAACTTAGAAAACGCGGCCCTTCCAGATGTTTAAATAGGCAATAAATCATAGAGCGATCCTCTCCAGTGAGGATTTTGTGAAACAAATTGTATAGTAACGACAAATGGTTCATGCCGTGAATGGATCCATGCACAGAAAGCAAACATAACATTTGAATGGCCGATAATTTTCCTTTCTTAAAGTCTGGACCCAAAAGCTGTGCACCATAACACCAAGGACTTGCGATTCCTATTGGTGGTACGAGATTCGGAGGAGATGGCGTGCTCTGGTTGTCTTCTGAAATTCCTTGATTTTGCTTCAGTTTTATCAAGTTGCAAGTCATTTCAACCAAATGTTTAAAAACTTGGGCATGTAGCTCAGGTCTGTGGATTTGATTAACATCACCTAATGAGCCAAGCATTCGTTTCCACATTATTGCTGCGGTGTCTGGGATCCAGCCACTAACAGACCCTCCCAGAATAATCGAACGGCGCTCAGACGACGTTACCGAGCCGTTGTCTTCAAAACTATTAGTATCAGCAACCAACGCATCAATCTGCATTGGCGAATCTTTAATTGATCCGCCTTCGATACCACTCGACGCAGTAGGGGACGGGCTACGTGACCCCTGAAGACTATCGCTTTCTCCATTCTTCGTCCGATGGTTCACTTTTTTTAATTGAAACGAACTTAAAGAGATTGCTCGCCTCAAAGTTCCACCCGACGATTGATTCATCAATCCGTTTACTCTCGAACTTAGTTTCTCAGAGCTAATAAGTAGATCGCCTGAATTTTGATCTAAAATTGCATTTAGCGAGTGTTCAAAGCTGGATGGTTGCGGTATTGTCCTACGATTTCTATCATGAACTCTTATTCTAGATGCTCGTGCTGAAGAAAGGCTGCCTTCGCTATAGCAACGACCGAGAACTGGAGTAAAGGGGACTATATTGTTTGCCGACACCAATTGAAGCTGAGAACTGCCGCCAGATTCGTCTTCCTTTCTCTGCTGATCTTCAATACTGTCACCATTTTTGTCATTACACGTGCGTGACGATCTCGCATCGCTATGATCCTTAAAACCACTTTGCCACACACTAGCCATTCGACGACGTTTACCTTTACTATCTGCCAATCGATCTAATGGCAAGTCTTGCAAATTCAGATTGTACACATACCGACCCAACACTCGCGTTAATGTTTGCATTGTCTTGTCCCACTCATTGATTAGTTCATCCCTGTATGTCAAAGATGTCAGAACCGTCAAAAAACGTTCCCACAGTTGAACATTTATCGGTACATTTGTATGCGCTCTAATCCAAGTAACAATGAGTGTCTGGAAAATCGCTTGACCGAGGCGTGTACCTAACGCTGGACGCGAGCCACTCGAGTTTTGATTTAAAACAATCGAAGTAACCTGCAACAATACTAACAGCAATTGTTCCCATGTTTTCGGGTCCATTCTGGTGTTCATAACCATGGTTCGGTACACATTTAGAACTTTTTTACAAATATCTGTTTGCTCGTTTAAAGGTGTTGATCGGTAGTCCCTGTTTACAGATGGAAACACTATATTCAAGTGACTGGTATTCACTAGAAACACATTTGCAGCATTCGTAACGAAGACCTGCAACACATTCTGAAGTCCTGCTTGTACTCCAATTACTTCTCTGCTGATTGCCCCAACATATGATGCTGTCCTAAGCTTTTGACCGCTGCGAGACGATGTGTCCATAGAGCTGGTACTGTAACTGTCACCTTCGTCTGGCTCCAACATAAATGGAGGCGGATTATTACTTGTCATCCAGTCCCGATACACAGCAATGGAAGTGCGCATTGCATCGATTTGCGATTTCGATGTAAAACCCAACAGAAATGCTTGTCTATAAACTTCGTGTATGAAATTAACATTTTTCTGCGTTGAATATAATACATCACGTACAATTGTACCCTGTAGGTATGCTAAAAATCTAGGATTCGATGTTAGGCGCGCCTGATCCTCTTCTTGAATATGGATATTCTCAAGCTTACTGCTTAATAACTTTTCATGGACAAATCTTGAAATCCAATTTATCAGTACCACGACACAAGACGACATTACTTCATCTTTTTTATTTACCGTCCTCATAACGGGCAGATCAGCTCTAGGCTCGTAGATTGTATTTGTTACGTCAAAATTGGGGCAGAATACTGGTAAAAAGACTTCTTTAAATCGATTTAATACAAATGCAAAAGATTTTATGTCCTTTTGCGCACAATTATCACGCCATTTGAGGCAGCCAGTGGTTTGAACCATACAATTCAAAAGAACCTCTAATCCTTCTTTCGGATCGGGTGGCGCAGACTTTTCACTCGATGATGGTGGTAGTATAGCGAATATTTCCGAAGTTTGAACTGGATGTGAAAACATGTCATGAAAAACTGAAGTTCCGACTTCTACTTTCATATTCGGATGACTAAAAACATCAGAGCTATTAAATTCACCGTCTGGCCCGTTTATACCTTTCTGTGGAACAATCAGACCGGGGATTAGATCCGCAAACATTGTATGCACATAGTTTGGAGCGTTTTCTGCCAACGCTTGATACCATAGCAAAAAATATCTAAAAAATATTTTATACAAAATTATTTAGAATTGTTGCTTAAAAATATAAATTTAAAATAAGAAACTCACCTTACACCTTCTTTTCTTAGCTTCGGGCTGTTTCCCAAGTGTAAAAGTTTTGCCATTACTCTGCTCAGGGAATGGCACTGCCATCTTCGTGCCAATAGTTCCGGTAAAAGGCAAAGAATTTTCCCCAAAAGCCATAGTGAACCATCTAACTCTTCGCGATGAGCTTTGTGAGCTTAAAAAAAATATATAACATTCATAAGTCATAATGAACAAAATGCAAACACAGAATACATAATACGAGTATATGCTATGCACTATTTTTTTCTATACAATTTATGATGACTACGAAAATTAAGAATACAAAATTAGAGATGCCACGAATATTTGACTAAGCGCGAGTTTGAAGTCGAACTTTGAACCCCTTGGAGATCGAATTTCCCCCAAATCGCCTCTAAGTGTTCACTTTTAACATAAAAGGAAATTTGTTTTAAAATGTCATCCTCCTAGCTCTTACCGTTTGGTCTGGGCGTTAATCACCAATCAGTAAGGACAGACTGTTTTATATATGAAGTGGTAAATCTCTCTGTTTGGCCGAGAGAGTTGTCGAATATTGTGTATTAGGATTAGGTTATATTCGTGGCTCTATATAAAATATCCTCTCTAAACAGAGATGATCAATAGACTGGATTTGTGTCTAGTAGCCGATCTATAATTTATAGGGATAATAAGAGATGTTTGTGGAGAGATTATATGATTATACGAAAACATCGACATATTTGACTTAAAGGAGCGGTTAAGATGTACAGTGAGCCTCAAAGGTGACTGAACACCAATGCGGTTTTCATTTGTCTTTGGAGTGAATGCAATTTTTTTTTAAATATTTATAAAGTATTTTTTGTATTGTTATTTCGTTGTCAAACTTTTTACATTGTTGGTTTTCTAGACCTGTTTCCGGACTCTAAAGAAAACTCAAAAAAACATCAGTGTTTACTCACTTTTGACGCTCACTGTACATATGTATACAAATGCCCCATGGTATATTAGCAATAATGACTTGCATCGTGATTTGCAGATTGATCTTGTAATGGAAGTACATAATTAAAAAGTACACAATTCACCACAATGAGCGTCTGCAGATCCATATTAATTCCTAGATAGAAGACTTCTTAAATGTACAATATATTCGTAGATTAAGAAGAACTAAACCTCACTAAACCTTAAATTATAATACATTCTCAAACGCAACAGAACTTGAAACTAAATTCATTTGTTGATCTTTTTTTTGATTCGTCATTAGGTTTCGTTTGTGAAAAAAATGAAAGAATACTTCCTAATTAAAACAACTAATTTATAAATTCAGTTTCTTAAATAAATGTGCGGAGGTAAATTGTCATGAAGTAGTTATCTTTTATCTTAGGAAGTTAGTAGACTTCGGACGAAGTTACATTTTTTCTAGGGTGTCACGGTTGGAGAATGCGGATGAGCAAAAGGGAAAAGCAACTCAACACTGTCGTTATTTTTACGTCAACACATCCCAATAGTTACATGCCATGTACTAGCTCTCTTTGTGACATTCACATATGGTACACAAACGTATTTATACGAAATGTGGCGAAATGCTATTTGAGCCGAAAATAAGACCCAAACGAACAAATTGCAGTCCAATAACCTCTTTGACCTCCGATAATAACATAAAATGCTAAATGACTTCACGTGAAACAGCATATGCTATGCGTGCCCTAAGCCCCTTACATAAAGACGGTTTAAGAGAATGGAATAGACGAAGAAATGAGCGCACAATGCATGAAAGTAGTGTACGAAACTACCAAAATCATACACGGGAAACAAACCCGCACCTATCATGTTTCAAAACATTTCCAAAGTTCATCCAAGATAACATAAAGAAGTACATATGTACTTAAAATCAAAACAAAGCCTACATAAAACAAGTAAAATTGTTATCATCGGCCTGGCCTGTTTGACATGCGAGTTAGTATGTGTCTAATATTAGTTTTGTATGGTAGGTAGCAGAACTACTTTACCGACATAGACAATTTTCAATACCAACCTGACGACTGTTAAAAAAAGTCCTCTCACAAAATTTCATTCACCTAAGTCGATTCGTTTGGACGCTATCGTGCTTTCAACAGACAGAGATATATGGGTCAAATATTGGCTTTGTATGGGAGGTAACAGAATACTTGACCGACATGGACCATTTTTAATACAAACTTGAAGGCCATAAATATAAGACCTCTCATAAAATTTCAGTTGCCTAAGTCAATTCGTTCGGACGCTATCGTGGTTTCAACAGACAGACAGACACATGGGTCTGTCAGTGGTTTTGTATGGGAGGTACCAGAACTACTTGACCGACATAGCTCATTTTCAATACCAACCTGACGACAGTAAAAAGTTCTTTGGACGCTATCGTGCTTTCAACAGACAGACAGACAGACGGACATGGCTAAATCGATTTAGAATGTGATCCTGATTCAGAATATATATACTTTATAGGGTCTCCGCTGAATTCTTCTTGGCGTTACAAACGTAATGGCAAAGTGAATATACCTTCCTGTATAAAAAAACGTTTCTAGCGCGAAGTCCACAAACTCCGTCCAAGCGTTTAGATTCCCCAGGGGTGGGACAGACAGAATTGCGAGACCCACTTTTTTGAGTTCCCCTATCATCGTAATATCAGAATTGATCAAAATCTCGAGTTCGAAATTTTGTACGAAAACAATATCTTTCCCTTACTACGTAGTACGTATACGAGAAAGTTAAAAAAATAATAATAATTGCGTGAAAAATGTACATATATCTTGCCTTATAATATCTATTGTCTTTTATTTCTAAACTAGTTTCTCCCCGCGGCTTCGCTCGCGCAGCCCTCGGGATTTCGTACACAGAGCGTTTTATATTAAAATATCAGGAAGGAAACCCTCCTGTGAAAGTACCTCTGAGGAACAGTTAGTAGATCAGCTATCTAAAAATACTAGGAAAGTAAAGGGTCCGCCAAATAACTTTTTTTTTTTTTTGAAAATGCTATAAAAAAAAATACTGAATATTTTCTCAAATTTCTTTTTTTATTTGAAAGTACAATCCTTCCGGTTAATAATGGAAAATAATTTCATTCAAATGGCGGCCTCGGCTGGCCATGCAGTAGCCTACACGATCGGTCCAATTTTTAAGCACAAATGTTGCCAATATCCTCCTCTTCAATTTTTGTGAACAAAAATTCGTTCAACATGGCTTGATAACGATCGCCATTGACTGTAACGGCCACTCCTTGCTCTCATTTTCGAAAAAAAATGTCCCAATTATGCCTCTGGACCAAAATCCGCACCAAACAGTGACTCGTTTTGGGTATATCGGCTTTTCAATGTATGCGTGCGGGTTTTCTGTGCCCCAAATGCGACAATTTTGCTTGTTTACATACCCGCCAAGATCAAAATGAGCTTCATCTGAAAAGATGATTTTTTTTGGCAAAATCGGCATCTTCTCTAAGTCGATCGCAGGCCCACATTACCATGATTTTCAAAGTAATGTCGCAATATTTCCCAGAGTTGTTCAAGCGTATACACAACCATATTCGTTCAGCGGAAGGATAAAACTAATTATCTGTCAAATCAGACATGAGCTAAGTGTTACCATTCGCGAAATAAGCACTAGTTGAAAAAAAAACGTTAGATGGCGGACCCTTTACATATTGCCTAAAAATGGTTTCAAGTTTTTTTTGTACTGATTTAGATTTCATAGTTTTTACTTCTTTACAAAATTTCAAATTGATACGACGAACGGTTCCTGAGTTATGAAAAAATGCCTCATTTGGATATTGCCAAAATGCCAATAACTCGGCCCAAAGCTTTGTTTGAAGTCGATCGGATCACCATTTTACCCCTTCCTTATTACTTGTACATATACATTTTAAAAGGAGCCTCTGTGCAAAATTTCAGCTTTCTAGGGTAAAGGGTTAGGCTTATTCGCCAATTTCCTTTTGAAAACACTTGCCGAGCATAAGTTTCATTGAATTTGAACGTTTGAACCATGAAGAAAATTTAAATAAATCTATGACAATAAATTGTGCGCGAAAAGAGGATGGAGAATTGTACCTAGTAATCTACTGCTTACAGCTACATTGCGTACATTTTTGAAAGATAATTCAAAAATGTTGTAAACTTCAACATGAAAATTACTTAAAATGCATTTTCCTCAAAATTGCTACCTGGTTAAAAACATTTCTTTATTAAACTTTTATCTTTGACAAGTTTTTTAAAAATTGTAGAAAACGACTATTATGTATATTGTCGGAACTCCACTTAAGTATTGCCGTTATTGTTATTTATTTTTTTTTTTTCATTGTTTCATAGTAAAATGTGCATGTATTTTGTACTTCTACAATAATCCGTTATTATTTTGCGGCGCCTAAGTTATCGTACTCGCGCCAAAAAAAAAGTTGTTTTCGTAATTTTTCATTTTCTCAAAAACTAGAAGACTATCTAAATACATTCTCTCTACAATGCAAACAGTTTTGAATTAAAACAGTTTTTAACTTTATGCCTACATGCATCGATCTAAATGCTTGGACTAATAGCGCAAGCACAACAATAGTAAATCATTGCATGTGATTAAATTAGATTAATATAATTTAAATTATGCATACAATTTTGACTATTTCATTTGCAAAATCAAGTTAGCAAGTACAATAATAAAAAGTATAAACAAGTCTTAGCAATAATTAAATTTCGTGTTGTAGTGCTGGAAACAAATTGGAGACGTTATGTTTATTAAGTTAGCAGATAACTTGGCCCTAAAAAAAATTACTCACAGAGACAATGGGAAATTAATCATTCCTAACATTGGCCGCGTTCCTTTGACCGCTAGTCATCTAGCACATAATATCCCTGATGGAAGAACGCTAGCGCTAGAGATCTAGCGGCAGCGGCAAAGTGACATTAAAACCAATTTGAATTCGTATTATTTCATCTTCATGAGAGTCAAAAATGTATTTTGGGCCATCATGCCGCATATTTATTAATACACTTTATGTAATTTAAATAAACAAACACAATGTATATTAATTACATAGAAGCTTCATTTCACATTTTACACCAAATTGGAAATATTTGACTTCTGCACTTTCACTTTTGTTTTGACAGTTCGTTATTTTTTTTTTTATCTAGCAGTTCATTTTGTGCTAGATTGAAAAATTTCCCAGAAATGGATATTGCACAATGTGCGCTAGAGCTCTAGCGCAAATGATGAAATGTCAGTTTTTTTATATGGAGTTTGGCATGCCGCTAGTCATCTAGCGGTCAATGGAACGCGGCCATTGACTTTTAATATTTTTCAGGTCACAATCAGTGATGCCATTCTGACCGGATTCCGGTCATATCTGACCGAAATCTATTTACTCTGACCGGAGAAAATTTTGAAATCCGGTCTATCCGTTTTTTGACCGGAACGAAAAATTTTTTAACCAGAAAACGCTTTTTTGATTGGAAAAATAAAATTGCTCTACTGACTATGAATAAAGATAGATTTCTATAGGTAATTTGAATAAAACTTTGCCATACATTACGAACACGCTCCCAAGTTCAAACAGAAACCAATTTACCGAATAATGGGACATTTACAACATCACGCAAGGATTTCTGCTCCGGGAGCAGGATAATAAATTATCTTATAGGCTATTTTTTGTACGTTTTCTTTTGCTAGAATGTTGAAGAGGAAATTAAACAATGAATCTCAATTAATTAAAGTGTAAAATTCAATAAATCTCATATTGGAGTTTGGTAAACTACTTTTTCAAGTGTCAGAATTCCGAGAATAATTATTTAGCCCAATTGACACACGACCTTAGTGTATGCACTCCACTGCCAAAGATTTTGGGCCAATAAGCCTGACATCATTCGTCTTAAAAACCTTTGAAAAACGAATGAACGTCTTTATACGCACTCAAGTAGATGACAATGCGATCTCCTCCGCTCAGCATGCCTATATCAAAGGCAAAGGGGTGGAAACCGCTTTGCATGAGGTCGTTAGCACTATAGAGAAATCGTTAAAAGACAAAGTTCAATGCGAAACTAGGTGACACTGACCTTAGAGTAACTGCCTCGAGAGGCACTCCACAAGGAGGGGTCATCTCCCCCTTACTCTGGGTTCTTGTCATTAATGAGATACTAGTGAAATTTAGCAATATGGGGGTCACGGTAACTGCATATGCAGACGATGTTGTCTTGCTCGCAGAAGAAAAGTTTCTACCGACCATAAGCGAATTGCTAGGAAGCTCACTAAGAACACTCAGTACGTGGACAAAAGAATGTGGCCTTGGGGGTGGCCGAAAACTGAGCTTGTTCTGTTCACAAACAAAAGAATTATTAGACAATTCGAGCCACCAACTCTTGAGGGAATACCTCTAAAGGTGACAGATATGGCGAAATATCTAGGAATTACCCTTGACAGGTAACTTAATTGGAAACTGAATGTCAACGAAAGAGTGAAGAAAGCATCCAACGCTTTCTACGCACGCAGCCGCATCTTTGGCAGAAGATGGGGACCAAACCCTAAAATAATCCTGTGGATGTACACGGCAATCGTGCGGCCCATACTCGCATATGGCAGCATGTTCTGGTGGCAAGCCGCGACAAGGCGACCAATCTCAGATCAATGACAAAAATACAAAGAATATTGTGTATAGGGACAACCAGTGCGATAAGAACCACACCTACAGCTGGACTGGAGGCAATTCTTAATCTAACTTCTCCAGACCTATACATGGAGGAATCTGCTACCGAAAGTGCCTTAAGGATTAGCCAAACTAAAACTTGGAACCCAGTGGTAATTTTGGTCACGCGCAGATCCTAGGAAAATATGTTGGAAACGCTGTCGATTCCGACTACATGTGTCCCCTTTTAAACTTTGATAGACCATTCTCTTGCTCGTTGCCGAGTAGGGATGAAATGGACCACAAATTTGCAAAGAGCTCAACGTTCTTTGCTCGCAGCACACTACGAATCTCTGCTGGATCCCTGGGCACAGTGACAAAGCCGACAACGAGAAGGCTGACGAACTGGCAAGAGAGGAATCTACAATGGACCATGATACGAGCATTACAGTCCATCAAGCCCCCCACTCTGCAACCCGAGAGAACGAGTCGAGAACAAGATTCGTATGAAAACCAACAAAAGGTGGAAAGAACTAACGACCTGTGAAGTATCACGGAAGCTTTGGCCAGAGTATGACAGTGGCCGAACCATCAAACTTCTACAGTTTGACAGGTCATCACTGTCTAAACTGGTAGGGGCTCTAAAGGGGCATAACTTCCTAAGAAATCATGCAATGGTACGAAAAAGAACCTTTATGCCCTGCCCAGGCCATGCCAGAATTATTTCTGAAAATGGATTTTCTGCGTATTTTCTATGTTATCCACCTTTCTCCTTTTTACTGACTCAAAATCTACCTGCCTCGCTGGACATTGAAAGCCGTGTATGGCCATGCACTAAAAGTGTATTTCAGGACTTAAAACACGTCATATAAAATGAAAAATTAGTTTCAGTAAATTTTAAACAAACGAAATAAAAAACAAGTTTACAAACTCAAGATTCACATATCATAAAAACGTTTTCTCAACATGGATAATATTTATAATGTAAAAAAATGGCTAATATTAGTTAACTTTTGTTTTTACATTTTTAGTAATACATATGTACATATTCTGTTACCATAATCTATTTTTGACCGGGTTTCTGGTCAAAAACTCTGAATTTGACTTTCGACCGGATTTAGAAAATAAAAATCCGGCATTCGGCAGATTTAACCGGATTCACTTTTTTAAGTGGCAACACTGGTCACAATAGATATGTTTATATGGAGATTTTCGCCATTGTACGTTCGAAAAGTTTAACCTGGAAACTAAAAATGATCATTAGTACCGCGGAGTCACATTTCGCTTGGTTTTATATTTATAAGGTCGGACATTTTTGAACAAAAAACTTTAAAACATTCCCTTTCCGCTGTTACCTACTGCATATAAGTAATTGTATGTGTAAGCCCTTCGTTTTTATTCTAACTATAAAATATGAACATCTATACATATTTTGTTTTTAATAATAAAAATAAAGCCATAAATGGATTGAAAATTAAAATAAGCGAGTATTAAGTATTAAGCTCATTTACATAATGAGGAGCAACAAAATGCATGTACAATTGTTTAAAAGATTGATTAATTAACCCTAATGAAGCAATTTTTTTTTCTTTTTATTCAAAACTATTAACTTACCAATATGAAACGGAAGTTCTGCGAGTTTTAAATTTTAAGAAAAAAAAAATTAGAAAATATAATGCTTTATTAGTATTATTTTGTCTAACATAGAATAAACAAGTAATCTCTACCAATAAACCTCCATTTATGTTATACATGTTTTTCGAAATGAGATCATATAAATCAAAGACTCACCTTTTTGTTTTAAATTTGTTTCGGCTTGAACGAATGTATCGTACAGAATATAATAAACATGACTATAGTTCGTTTCAAACAAGGATTTAGCTCCTTCGGTATCAACAAAATCTGAAATAAAAAAAAAATTACATTTTGTGTTTTTTTTTTCTTTTGAATTTATATATGTAATTTAAAAATAATTCAAATTAGCGAATATGTCTGTACATTAAGAAGTTGTTATGTATACAATATATAGGAACTGGGAGGTTGACACTGTCCGGCAGAGTTGCCATAAGTGCAGATTTGTCTGCATTTTGCAGAGTTTCACCCTAGCCGCAGACTTTTAAAATTCCAAAATCTGGGCGGCAGATTTTGTCTGCATATTTTTGAATTATTTAGTGATTCTGAACTCCATAGAAGAGAACAGAAAAGTCAAAGTGTTCCACTGCTGGGTTTTATGAGGCTTTACTGAATGCGTTTAGGACTAACCTGTCAAAATAAAATTTTTTGATATCGCAATATTAATTTTTACCATAGAAATCTGAATTGCAGATTTTTTTTTTGCATAATTGCAGATTTGTCCAAATATTTTCATGGCAACACTGGTCCGGCTTCGCGTTCAATTTTATTTTATTACTCTCGCTAGCTGGATAATACAGTAGGTTAGGTTAGGTTGACGGGTTGACAGAGCAGGGTATATCCTGCTGTGCCACACTTAGGTCCCTTGTGTGACGAAAATTGATAATTTCAGATGAAAAGCTCAACCTAGATAATCATATCCGTCTGGCCCATATAGGTTGAACTTTTTTTTACCTGAAAAGATACATTTTCGTCAATTGTTTGAATTGCTGCTGCCATCAGTATTCCATGCCATATGGTATTTGCAAAAATAAGCCCCTGCAAATAAGTATTCTTCAGCTTTAGTCACTTTAGGTGTCCAGCACTTTTGATAACCCGACTTATGGCCATTCGGCTAACTTATAATCTAGCTTCATGTCTTATTTTATTCAAAGAGTGGGTGGAATTGGAAGCTAGTCTAATGATTTTACGCTTGTCTTGATTAGAAAGAACTGAAGAAGCTTTAAGAAATTTCCCGAATTTTGACAAAGTCTCAGAGAGCAATCTCTTACCTTGTCACTCAATATATAATTCCTTATGTAGTAAGCATAAAAAAATAAAGGAAATACTTAATTTTAAAAAAGACAATGCGTGAGGCTATTCAAATGTTACGGACTGTATAAGTTAAAAAATGCGTCGGCGAACCAAATCCTTGAATCAATACAAATGCATTGCGTTTTTTTTTTTACTTGGGCAAAAATCCACATTCTTCAGACCTTCTCGTAGGCACCCGCCTTAAAATTGCTTACCAACTTGTCTGGTTATTGTCAACCATGGATTTATGCTTATGCATAAAAAAAACTAACTTCTAATAAACCATGGTTTAACAAAGAATGCAAGCGAATTACCGCAGCAAAAAACTAGGCTTTCCGTGAATGGCGGTCAAACCCTTCGGAGCAAAAAAGATCTGAATTTATACATTTTCGAAATAGATGCAACCTAATTATTGAATCGGCGAAGACAACTTACAACGAATGAGTCACTAACAAAGTATCTAATTGGATGTCCTAACGGCTCACGCGCATTCTGGTCCATGGCAAAGGCAATCAGTAATAACTTTAGTTGGTCTTCCTTTCCACCTCTAGTAAAAGAAGGCGGAGTTGGCTAAGTACACTTGGCCCAAAGTTTGGGTTTGGGTTCCGCTACCCTACACTCCCGAAAAAGTTACTCGGACTCCTCCATATGCAGAACAAGGAGCTGCAGGCCAACACGTGGAAGATGTTGAAGACAGGGCCTATGCGTAAATCCGGCCAGCATTTCTTGCTGAGGCTAAATAAGATATCACTCCCATTCTTCGAAAGGACAAAGGGTTTGGTGAGGCATATCATGGGAAAGGTAATGTTTAAGGTCATGGCCAGGGGAGCGGAGGTGTAAGAGCCCAGCATTGATAGAGGTGATGCAAATATACCTGCATCATAGTATGGCCACGACGGCGTGCTTGGTTGAGTATGTGACCAAGCACGACATCAAGTATTACACGTCAAGGGAAACGAAAGTAAAATTAAGGCCTATATTCTACTAGGGCATACTAATAATAATTATAATAGTAATAACTAAAGAACCATATAGAAGCTTTTCTTGCAAAGCGCTGGGCCCTAACGGCATTCTGACAGCTATGCTGCAAAAGGCACCGGCTCGGGTTACAGATAATACAAGGAAAATGTTTATACATTGCCTAAAGTTGGGCTACATACCTACGGCACGGAGGGAGGTGCGGGTACCTTTGTACCCAAAGCAAGCAAAGATAAAGAGCAGATAAAGCATAGCAACACCAATTGGCTTTGCGCTTTTCACAAGAAATATCAATTCCACTCTCGGACATAGTTCAATAACAAACCCAGTTACTAGAGGTTCTCCACATGGAGAGGTTATCCCTCCCCTCCTCAGAACTCAGCAACGCAGGGTTTAGGGTAACTGCATACGCGGATGATGTGGCGATTCTAGTTCAGGGTCAACTCCTGAACACAATGAAACCATTGAATCGGCTCTTAACAAGCCCAGAAAGTGGGCTGAAGGATGTGGACTTCGTGTTAACCCAGAAACGACGGAACTGGTACTTTTTAGTACAAAATACAAGATACCATCCTTCAAACTACGTACCCAAAATTGGTGGTGATGAGCAATAACCAAGAAATCAAAAAGGAACACACTCAAAACATATATATTTTCGAGGCAATGTTTGTTTCAATTCGAAATAAATACGAAATTCTCCTTTTTACCTTCTATAAACATCCAATTTTAATGTTTGAACGCACGAACGTGTTTAAAAATACCAACAAGTTGGGATTGTATTCGGACGTCGGAACTATACGTACGTTTATGTACGACGAACTCGCATCCAGTGTGCGCGCTTCCATACTACTAGGCGTCGTAATTTCGCCAATTACGTAAACCTAGGCATATTTTAATCGTATACGTAGGTACTAACTACAAAAGGTTACTTATGTAAATGGCTGATAGGTGTAGTGTAGTGTAGATGTAAGATAGTAAACATTTCATAGGAATTCAGTGGAACCTGTTGTGGAATTGACTAAGAAGTTGAACAGAAAAAGTTGTAGGTACGAAAAAATTAATAAATTCGTTTTCTACAAAATGTAGACAACAATTGCTTAATTAATTTTTGTTTTTTTTTTTAACTAACTTTTAAAACCGGAGCGAGATAGACCCCCTCCCATTGTAAAAAATGATTGTAGGTATTTAACTCCTCTACATAAACCCGTCATTAGTTTTCATCGCGAAAATTTGTCTACTCACCTCAATTTTTGTCCATAAATTTCAAATTTGAAATTGTTTTTTTTTTTCAAAAACTATTTGCAGAAATAACTTGATTTAAAAATAATATGAAAGAACAGATTTCGGGTTTTCAAAAATTAAAACTTATTATAAGTGTTGCCAATTTTTTGTCCATTTAAACTATAATTTTCTTTAAATCACCACTTCCGCCTAAACGGAGTAAGATAGACATCCTCCCATAGAAAAAAGTGCTTGTATTTAACCTCTCTACAAAATACCGTTATCAATTTTTGGCGCCGGCGCCGTAGTTATCGTACTCTCCCCATGCAAAGTAATATAAAAATAACCATTTTAACTAGGTATGAAAAATAAATAAATAAATAAATAGGTGGCGCAACAGGCGGGTGACACCCAAGGCCTAGCTTCTTACAACCATTCGTTTTGTGTGAGTTTCTATTTTTGGGACGAACGGAAGGGACCTACAATTTTATGCCGAGTCCGAACGGCTGAATTGAGAAGCTTTTTCCTGACAGTCATACTCTCGGATTTTTGTCAGACATTCGCGAGAGGTGGCGGAGTAGAAAAAACTTTAAGATGTAATTTGTGTTTTTCCGGGGATCGGAACCTGGGATCCCTCGCACAGTAGTCCAGCACACTAACCACTGCGCTACTGCGCCCACAACTAGGTATGTCCCACAGATAATACTGTAGGGCATATCCTGTTGACATGTCGTCGCCCGAGGATTGTTTTGTCGTAAACGCCAAAATGCACTTTTTTAAAGTGGGTATGCAGTACTAGGTTTTCGAAGGTGCTCTTTCCATTTCTGCAATCAGATCTAGCCTATCATTTATTGTTACTGAGATAATTGGTGTTCATTTTGTCGTACATCCACAAAATAATCCAACCTTTAGTTTTGTTTTGTCGTAAACGCCATATTTTGGCATATACGACAAAAAGCCCATATATTTTTCCCATTTTTTACGTTTAGTTTTGTTCTGTCGTATGTGTATAGGCCTAATACATACGACAAAAAATTTCAAAATAAACATTAGAATTGTTTTGTCGTACGTGTATGTGATTCGGGAGGATATGAAACCGAGCGTATGCACATGCAACACAAACGCAAAATATAATTGCGTCTTGGTTTGTTGTACGTGAATACAGATTTCAATAGAAAAGTGGAAATAATAAATACCAGAGGACCAAAAGTTTAATCGCATGGTAAATGGTAAATCTCTTTGAGCAAGGTCGTGCTGTACTCTTAAAAAATGGAATAACCAGTCCAAAAATTGTACCATAATCGAAAATATTAGTTCCTCATATTATTATTATTTCACTTTGACTCGTTTAATTTTATTTATTTGTTGAAATATTTCCTACTGAAATGAATTTGCTGAAAATATTGATCATCTCAATTATATTTTATCAGAAAACGATTTTGGTATTTATGAACTTCAACACTAACAAGGATCCCGATTTTATTCCACCATGAGAAGAAAACGAAAGAGAATTATTTAATCATTCAAAATAGGAATTGACTTATGAATTTATTTCATTTTATAGTTAAATTTTTCTTGCTAAAAAATTAAAAGAATGTTTTTATACGAATACTAACTACCCGCCCAGCTTTGTTTTGAATAGCGTTTAAGGTCTATTTTTTTTTTTTTGTACTTTGACGATACAGGATCTTATCCGTTTTCGCAATTCCACAGGTTGGATATAGGCACCGACCGGACCACATCCTAAACAATGACCAGAAAATAGGTCACACGAGTCGTGGTAAGAAAACGGCACATCTTAGTGCCACTGCTACCTACCTACCTAAGGGTGGTGCCACGCCCCTTTGTAAAATTTTTACCAAACTTTCACAGAAACACATTTAGGCCAATAACAAATATTTTGTTTAAATTTGATTTCAATCAGTTCGGTAGCTGTCTAGACATTTTTTAAGTTTTTTTGTATGGAAGGTGCCACGCTCTTTTGCCCAATTTTCACCAAATGTGAATCTAAACCATCCTTGGACCCACTCAAACACACGTAAATAATTTCAATAAAACCGGTCCAGCCGTTAAGAAGGAGTTAAATTATTTATTATTTTCAAATTTTATTAAATAAATAAAAAGTTTATATTTTAAACAAATTTTTATTAACCGCACTCAGTAGTGCATTCAACCGTTGGACTCAGTATTGGAATGTCGTATGTGCGCTTAATTTGTCGTACGTGTATGTGGTGTAAACAACTCTTCATTTTCGTGGCGTATACGACAAACTGATTTTGAGAAAAAACCTTAATAATTTGAAAACTAAAAGCGATTGACAAGTCTAGAGCACCTCAATTGAAAGAAGATTGTCAATATAATATTCTATTAAAAATATAAAAAACTTCAGCGGTTTGTTTTGGATAATTAATTATTCCATCAAAATTTATTAAGAAAACAAGTTTATTAACAGTTTAAATAACGAAATTTCGAAATTCAAATTTTTTGCCGCGAACGAAAACACCCCGGCGCGAATTGTCAGTCTATTCACAATCCACATCATTTAAATCGCGTTCCACAAAGTAGCGAATAAAAAATTCGTTCGAACTTAACCTTATTCCAAGAGGAGGATATCTTGGAATAATAAAATGTGGAATTTTCTGTTTATAAATGCATAAAAAGTGGTTTATTCGCATTTCATCAATTCGTTCGTTCGCTCCCATGTGAATGGTCCTTAACTGTGAATTTACTCACAAAATTGTAAATGTGTATATGTATTTATATTTTTTGTCCCATAAACATTTTTTTAGTATAAATTTGTCAATAGATATATTATTTTGGGATAACTCGCAATAGGTTTCACAATAGTTTTTATTTCAGCTGAATAGTCAACGGAAAAAAATTCATTATGACAGCTTGATGACAGTTCAATTATTTCACCTCCCTCCATTTAGAATTTATTTATTTTTTGCTTATTCACACGTATTCACAGATAGAAAAGGGGCTGGGCTACTTATTTCAAAACTGGCTCTATGGATCTCTCATTTTTGGCCGAAGCTGGTGGTCTATTCTCTCTGGTTGGTGATGATTGTTTTGATTGATTGCTTTAACATCACCATTTCGTTCATTGCAATGCGATTACGATATTTCGTGTTTTGTAATCTGTCGCTGATTTTTTATATGGGAGGTTCCACGCCCCTTTGTCTAATTTTTACACACATTTTCATTGTTAAGCTATATTTTAAAAATAATGAAAGTTTGTCAGTTACAGTCCTCAATGTTCGAACAAAATCATCTTCAGTGATGAAGCTTATTTTCATCTTGATGGCCTCGTTAACCGTCAAAATTGTCGAATTTGGGGTTCAGAAAACCTACGAGTAATTGTTGAGAAGCAAATGCATCCACAACGCGTGACTATTTGGTCTGGATTTTGGGCTGGAATGGAGGCATTATCGGACCATTCTTCTTCGAAAACTTGGTTGGTCAGGCAGTAACAATTGATGGTGTTTGTTATCGTGACATGATAACACAGTTTTTAGTGCCTAAATTACAAGATATGGATATGACCAACATGTGGTGCCACATGCCATAAAGCGACAGAAACGATTCAATTATGATCATGATCATGATCGTGTAATCGGCAGTTTTTGCGATCAGGATTGGCCATCCAGATCTTGCGATTCAACGCCATTGGACTTTTTTCTTTGGGGTTTTTTGAAGTCAAAGGTATATGCAAACAAACATATACCTTTGTATTAGCGGTGCTACGCGCCATTGTCCAATTTTGACAAAATATACTTTACGACCTATTCTCTTACCTACCAAATATAAATACACTAATTTCATAAAAATCGGTCGAGCCGTTTCGCAGAAGTGCGACCACAAACACCGTGATACAAGATTTTTAGATATTAGAAGATTGGAATGGAGGCATTATCGGACCATTCTTCTTCGAAAACTTGGTTGGTCAGGCAGTAACAATTGATGGTGTTTGTTATCGTGACATGATAACACAGTTTTTAGTGCCTAAATTACAAGATATGGATATGACCAACATGTGGTGCCACATGCCATAAAGCGACAGAAACGATTCAATTATGATCATGATCATGATCGTGTAATCGGCAGTTTTTGCGATCAGGATTGGCCATCCAGATCTTGCGATTCAACGCCATTGGACTTTTTTCTTTGGGGTTTTTTGAAGTCAAAGGTATATGCAAACAAACATATACCTTTGTATGGGCGGTGCTACGCGCCATTGTCCAATTTTGACAAAATATACTTTACGACCTATTCTCTTACCTACCAAATATAAATACACAAATTTCATAAAAATCGGTCGAGCCGTTTCGCAGAAGTGCGACCACAAACACCGTGATACAAGATTTTTAGATATTAGAAGATTGGAATGGAGGCATTATCGGACCATTCTTCTTCGAAAACTTGGTTGGTCAGGCAGTAACAATTGATGGTGTTTGTTATCGTGACATGATAACACAGTTTTTAGTGCCTAAATTACAAGATATGGATATGACCAACATGTGGTGCCACATGCCATAAAGCGACAGAAACGATTCAATTATGATCATGATCATGATCGTGTAATCGGCAGTTTTTGCGATCAGGATTGGCCATCCAGATCTTGCGATTCAACGCCATTGGACTTTTTTCTTTGGGGTTTTTTGAAGTCAAAGGTATATGCAAACAAACATATACCTTTGTATGGGCGGTGCTACGCGCCATTGTCCAATTTTGACAAAATATACTTTACGACCTATTCTCTTACCTACCAAATATAAATACACAAATTTCATAAAAATCGGTCGAGCCGTTTCGCAGAAGTCCGACCACAAACACCGTGATACAAGATTTTTATATATTAGAAGATTGTCGAATCAACTGAATAGTCGAATACATAAACCGTATTAACCAATCGGAGTGAAAATTTAAATTTAATCAAATCGGAATTAAAGAACTATAGAAAGTTTGTAAAAATCTTAAAAAAGGCAGATTTTGAGAAAATAAAACCACAAATAATTACTGATATTCTGGGATAGACGGTGCTTACGCTAGTAAAATATATCGCTTATAACCGGAGCATTCCAAATATCATGGAAGGACTCTATGGTGAGGTGACACCAGTGGAGAAAATTACAGACACCTGTAGAAGTAAGGATTTCTGACCGATTAATACACTAAAAACAATTGACAAATTAATTGAAACGATAGTTAAGCAAAAGTTTGTGAAGTAAGTAGAAGACAACATCTTGTCAACATATTTATTGGGCTCTATGCCGATGACACACTCAACTACGCCGAGAGAATAAACGCCGAAGATTGAAGGACTAACTAATATTTGATATTAATCAACTGAATATGTACATGGCTAAACAAGAAAAAAAAATAAAACTTGACCGAAAAAACAACGAAATTAATGGAAATAATAATATCAACAGCGAAACGGTAATCGAACTAAATTATACTTTTTTTAACAGTTTCGGAAAAGTATGTATTACAGTGGATTACATGACAGCAGTCAAGGTTTCAAACACAATTAAGAAACCACATTTTATTTTGTTCTACAATACTGTTCACATGTTGTAATCAAGGTTAGATTGAAGGGTTACAGAAACTGCAAAACAAAACGATGAGGAGTATCCTGATATGCAATCGCTGTATCCCAATAAGGTTCATGTTAGAGGGCCTAATGTGGTTAAAGATAAAGAAAAATTGGTACCTAATACTCTATTGACGGTTTTTAGAATAAAGTAGGGTGAAGAACCGATATATTTTTAACACATGAGGTCAGGGCCAGGGGGTGGTTAATGTTCAGCCATACCAGCTAAAAAATGCAGATGATTTAAGAGTGCGCCAGTCTTCATCAACACCTAAAATTTCGCTAATATACTATCGATTTATCTTATTTAATACACTACCAAATAATATTAAAGATGAGTGCAATCTTAGATTATTTAAAAAGAAATGTATAAAATTTCCAAAAATATTTAATCGAACTGCGATAAGAGTGAGTATTTATTTGTACTATGTATTTATTACATAATAAATGTTAATTAAAACGTTTTAAAAAAAGAACTACTACGCGCGGAGATATATCCTTCTTAGTTTGGCGGAGATATGTCGTTTTAAATGCGAATATAAATTTAAATATAATTAAACTTAAACTGCGGCGAAACACCCAGCGATTGGCAGATTGTGGTGATTGTGCCCCTTTTCAAGAAAGGGGATAAAAGGGATTGCTCCAATTACAGGGGTATATCACTTTTAAGTCTCCCCGGAAAAGTCTTTGCCAAGGTGCTGGAAACGCGTTGCAGAGCTGTGGTCGAGGCACGATTAGGAGATGAGCAGTGCGGCTTTCGTCCCGGCAGAAGCACAACCGACCAGTTATTCACTCTCAGAATGGTACTTGAGAAGGCTTGGGAGTATGCTACACCTGTTTACGCTTGCTTCGTAGATTTGGAGAAAGCATATGACCGAGTCCCTCGAGGGAAACTCTGGAGTGTATTACAGCAGTTTGGAATTGATGGTTCTCTCTTGAGAGCCATTCAATCTCTTTACACAAACTGTAAAAGCTGTGTTCGGGTAAACGGCGTTAAATCAATACCTTTCACCGTGGGAGTTGGACTTCGCCAGGGGTGCGTCTTGTCGCCTCTCCTTTTCATTACTTATATGGACTGGATGTTACAGCGCAGTCTTGGCGAAGAACGTTTCGAATTGGGAGATCTGAGGATAAGTCATTTGCTCTTCGCTGATGACTTGGTCATCCTTGGGTCCTCTCAGACTGAACTTCAGCGCGCACTCGATCGGTTTGTAACCGTTTGTGTTGAAGCTGAGATGAAGGTAAACGTGAACAAATCTGAAGTGATGGTCGTCTCCAGAACGCCTGTTCAATGCACTCTGCATGTTAGTGGAGTCCCATTGAAACAGGTGGAGAAGTTTAAGTATCTCGGGGTCTTATTCACGAGTGATGGAAGGAGCAATGCCGAGTTTTCCTGTAGGATTGGTCAGGCTGGGTCAATTTTGAGACAGCTTGGTCATTCTGTTATTAGGAGGACTGAACTTGGTGTCAAAGCTAAGTTGTCAGTCTTTAATTCGGTGTTTGTTCCAACTCTTACCTATGGTCATGAGGTTTGGGTAATGACCGAAAGAATAAGATCGCGGATACAAGCTGCCGAAATGAGATTTCTCCGTAGTATTGCTGGTGTGACCCGTAGAGATCGCATCAGAAATACCAGAATACGTGAGGAACTCAATGTCGAGCAGCTACTTCTCCGGACGGAGCGATCCATGCTTCGGTGGTTTGGTCATGTTAAACGCATGTCCCCGACCAGGATTCCACGACGTGCTATGGAATCCGTACCATCGGGTAGGCGTCCTCTAGGTAGACCAAGGATGAGATGGTTAGATCAAGTCCATAATCTCTCCTATAACCGTATGGGGATTGCCCTTGATGATTTAGAGTCGAAGGCGGAGGATCGAGAGCTATGGAGGGTCCACTTGAGCAACCTACACCCGCGACCCACTTAATGGACAAGCGGACCATTGAAAATGAATGAATGAAATGAATTAAACTTTAGCTCGAGGCGCCTGGCAGACAGTTGTTGACATACCCTTAGCGTAGCGACGAAGTTGCGTGAGCGGCTAAACCCTGAGAAAAAAGGGTTAAAACCTGTTAGCGAGCGAGCAACCCACCAAAAACTTTAAATACACCAAACTTTCTTACGCCTATCTGACAGTTTTTGGTATGGACTTATTCAGAAATTAAAGAAATAAAAAAATAATTATCTTTTACATAATATGTTTAACATAAATGGCAGCGTTCCTTTGACCGCTAGTCATCTAGCACATAATATCCCTGATGGAGGAACGCTGGCGCTAGAGATCTAGCGGTAGCGGCAAAGTGACATTAGAACCAATTTGAATTCGTATTATTTTATCTTCATGAGAGTCAAAAATGTATTTTGTGCCATCATGCCGCATATTTATGAATACACGATAAATAAACAAATACTATGTAGCTATATTAATTACATAGAAGCTTCATTTCACATTTTACACCAAATTGGAAATATTTGACTTCTGCACTTTCACTTTTGTTTTGACAGTTCGTTATTTTTTTCAATCTAGCAGTTCATTTTTTGATGTCCGAACTTTCCGAGCGGCCAACATAGACTCGGATCACTACCTTGTTGTAGCCAAGGTACGTATGCGGATATCCCAGACACCACAACAACGAGGAAATACTGTGAGAAGATTCAACGTTGAACGGCTACAAACGCAACAAACCGCCAGAACTTTTGCCGATCGCGTCTCCCTCAACCTCTCGAGTAGTCCTGTGCAGCCAGCATCAAGTGCTGAAGACCAGTGGCATCGATGCCAAGAAGCCATCAGAAAAGCCGCGACTGATGTGCTAGGTTTCACCCGACCACCACCGCGAAACCCCTGGTTTGATGAAGAGTGCCGGCAAGCACATGCAGCAAAGCAACTGGCCTACAAAGCGGCGCTGCAGAGAAGGACGAGAGCAGCTCGTGAGCTCTACGAGCAAAAAAGGAGGGAAGAACACCGTCTTCTCCGGAGGAAAAAGAAAGAGCATGAGAAACGCGCGATCGAGGAAATAGAGAGGTGTTACTCCAGGAACAATGTTCGGAAGTTTTACCAAAAGGTAAAAAGAACGTGTCACGGGAACAAGGCCCGAACAGAGACCTGTAGAGACGAACAAGGAAACCTTGTAGTAGAGTCACAGTCGGTGCTGAGGACATGGAAAAACCATTTCTGCAGACTGCTAAACGGCGAAGACGACACAAATTCCGCTGTCAGGCAGAATGAACCATTCAACCTGGGCGATGAAAGCCAAGACTTCCGTCCACCTGACCAAAATGAGGTAAGGATAGCAATATCCAAGCTGAAGTCCAACAAAGCTGCAGGACCGGACGGTTTATCGGCCGAGCTTTTTAAGGCAGCGGGGGATGACTTGGTAGAGAGCATACACCAACTCGTTTCTAAAATTTGGTCAGAGGAAAGTATGCCTGAAGAATGGAGCCTCAGCATTGTTTGCCCGATCCATAAGAAAGGAGACCCTCTAAACTGCGCCAACTATAGAGGCATCAGTCTCCTTAACATCGCTTACAAAATCCTGTCTTCCGTACTGTGTGAACGCCTGAAACCATTTGTCAACGAACTGATTGGACCCTACCAGTGCGGTTTTAGGCCCGGTATGTCCACAACCGACCAAATATTCACACTACGGCAGATCCTGGAGAAAACCCAAGAAGTCCAAATCGATACTCATCACCTATTTATCGATTTTAAAGCCGCATATGACAGCATTTATAGAGACGAGCTATACAGAGCCATGTCTAGTTTTGGCATCCCTGCCAAACTTGTCAGATTGTGCAGAATGACGATGGAGAACGCTCGCTGCTCCGTAAAGGTCGGAAACAGTCTCACCGAGACCTTTGATGTCAAAAAAGGATTTAGACAAGGTGATGCGCTGTCATGTGACTTTTTCAACATCATTCTTGAGAAAATTGTGCGAAACTCGCAAGCCAACACCAGGGGCACAATTTTCCAAAAGTCTGTGCAACTACTTGCATACGCTGACGACATCGACATCATTGGCAGGACACAGCGAGCTGTCACTGGTGCGTTTGCAAGTATCAGTACAGAGGCGGCAAAAATGGGTTTGGTGGTGAATGAGGGCAAAACAAAATATATGCTGTCAACTAGAAGGGACACACAACATCGACGAATCGGACAGAACGTCACGATAGACAGCTATAACTTTGAGGTAGTTCGGGACTTTGTCTATCTCGGCTCCGCTATTAATTCTGAAAATGACATCACATCAGAAATCAAGCGAAGAATTACACTTGCCAACCGCTGTTACTTTGGCCTAAGAAGGCAATTGATTAGTAAGGCCCTGTCGAGAAACACTAAGGAGACTCTATATAAGACCCTCATCATCCCAGTCCTGCTTTATGGCGCAGAATCATGGACGTTGTCAAAAGCGGATGAAGATCTCCTTGGTCGCTTCGAACGCAAAATTCTTCGAGTGATTTTCGGTCCCGTTTGCGTTGACGGGCTTTGGAGGAGGAGATTTAACAGCGAACTCTACGAGCTGTACAGCGACATCGACCTTGTCAGAAAAGTACGTATCAGTCGACTAAGATGGCTAGGACATGTAGAGCGAATGAACACCAACGCTCCGGCCCGAAGAGTCTTCGATTCCAACCCGGAGGGACAACGCAGTAGAGGAAGACCTCGCCTTAGGTGGCGCGCACAAGTGGAAGGGGACCTCAACCAACTTGGAGTGCGCAACTGGAGGCAGTTAGCCAAAGATCGTGCTAACTGGAGAGGCGTGTTGGTTGAGGCCCAGGTCCACCCCGGACTGTAGCGCCATCTAAGTAAGTAAGTAAGTTCATTTTGTGCTAGATTGAAAAATTTCCCAGAAAGGGATATTTCACAATATGCGCTAGAGCTCTAGCGCAAATGATGAAATGTCAGTTTTTTTTATATGGAGTTTGGCATGCCGCTAGTCATCTAGCGGTCAGTGGAACGTGGCCAATGATTAACAGTTGGAGATATCACGTTTTAAAGCTTCATATTTCCGCGGGGAGATATGTCGTACTTAATTCGGCGGAGATATGTCGCTATGCTAGCACGATCTTTCAAAAATTCGTAAAACACAGCGAGCTGTCACTGTCACATCGCCAGCTGTGACTTTAAGGTAGAAAGTTTGTTTATCGGATGAACACGTGCTCCGGCCCGTAGAGTATTCGAGTCTAACAGGGGGGCAACAGCTTAAAGGAAGAACTCGCTTTAAGTGGCCTGTGCAAGTAAAAGGTGACCTCAACCGATTTGTAGTGCGCAACTGGAGGCAGTTAGCTAAGGACCGGGCTATTTGAAGAGAAGAGTCTTGTTAGTTGAGGCCTCGGTTTACCCGAACTATAGAGTCGCCTAGCTAAGAAAGTACTTATGTAGTTGTTGCAATTGTGTGCTGAAGATTCTGCTTTATTTTATTTTCTGAGATAAGTGTTCAATAAAATACACTTAATATGCCTGGAGTAACATCACCAAGCATGCTTTTAAAAACGTCATGGACCCCATGCCTAAACGCACGATGTGCTGCAGTAATTTAGATTAAGATTATACGACCAAATAATAATTTTGTCCACTTAGTTCACTATTTTATTTCTTAGTTTAACGTACAATTAAAAAATAATAACCTATAAAAGGTTTTCAAACTTGTCTTTACTTTTTTCCAAAGCAAGATCATTTCGGGCTTTAGTACCTAAATGTAAATGTCTTTTGGGTTCTCTACAAGTTTCATCTGGTTCAGGGTTTTCAGCGGGGCACAGTCAACTAACCATTTTTATATTTAGTGTGATTAAAATCTTAATAGCTAATGTTCTCCGATTTTGGCTTTCATTAATTTGCCAGTAAAAAAATAATAGTTAAAAAAAACTAATGAAACGCTTTTCTAAGTAGATATGTAGATAAATCATTAAAAAGCAAAAAAAAAAAGGACATAATTCAATATATTTGAAGGGTTTATCCTGAAAGGATAACAAGCCATGTTTTTGTAGTTTAGACTAATATAATCACAATATAATAATCACATTTTTGTGATATTTTCTTCTGACAATTAAACTACTGTTACAAGAAAATATTACAAAAATGTAATTGTCACACTTATAATCACATAACGCAAACCAACTTTTTTTTTTTGATAGTGACTAGGTATCAATTATCACAAATCACCGACCAGTACCACCCCAGGATACCGAGGACCTAACTGAGTTATTCCCTATAAGTCTGAGTCAAACTTATAAAGTATATACATACATACTAGATGCTAGGTTTATAACATATCAGTATTTAAAACCGGGAGATGAAACGTGTTACTTAACTACATTTATGAAAGTGAATTAATTTGAATAAGCACTGCGTACATTCAACTCTGTAGTATGTATTTTTTATTTCGACATTTCTTCATTTTTACCTAATTGGTTTGAAAACACTACCCTCAAAATAAACTACATATGTACATAATAATGTATCTTCTAGTAATCAATCGCTATCAAAATAGATATCTTTGCAGATTCTGAATTGCATGCAAATAGTTTCACTATTAAACTATTTACTTATCGACCTACCGAAACTACGTCAGCGCCCATTCTCTCAACTTTCCAGTGCCATACTTTATAGCTATAGGTGCACTAGCTGATAATGGTTTGTGTATCTAAAACTTAATCTAATGTATTGCCTACGGCTACGATACATAATTCAATGCAATTGATCTTCATTATTAATATACATAGGGCGTGTAGTAAACCATAGACAACCAGAGATCGACCAATATGTACCTACAATAATACACAAACTTCATTGAAATCGAATTAACTCAGATTAGCGACCTACAATATTATGTATTGAGAACAAATAATATTAATATATGCTTTGTTGGTTTCCAATAATGTGCACTTTGTATATATGTATAAGAATATATTTAGACAAATTTTTTCGAACATCAAAATACCTTAGGCTATTAAAATTTCACTGAAAAAAAAAACGCACTAGCTACGTACTATAAACAAATCAAGATGTTTATTCATAGCAAATTAAGAATGTGCTCGCATCCACCCAATTTGCGTGTACTTTTTCTTTAATTCTGCTGTCAATGCAAATATTTACCCAAGATCGATTTGAGATGTTTAAGGCGAGTTGCTGAATCCTTTTTGCAATCCTGAATTTTTAGAGTTGATTTCTTAATGTCTGCATATGTTTTTTTCGTGAACATTTTGATGCCGCTACTTCCACTTTTGGAATCGATTTGCACTTTATATTTTTTAAAGCACTTTTATCGTCATGTTTTGAAAATGTATGCCAGAAACCAAATAATGTTACAGTAGCAAAATTAAAAATTTTCTTTGTTATTAGATAAAATAGTATCGGAATGGAAGCATAGAATAATGTTGACGTTTAGGTAGTTTAGACAAAAATCATCAGAAGCTCTGGAAACTGGAAAGAAGCAACTGGACTGGAACTACTGAGCTTTTAGTACTTTTTAGTTCTTCGTTTCTCTTTTTCGTTGGCTGCGTTCAGTGAAGAGTGAACACAGCCAATGTTCAGTTAGGTATATTGATGAGTTCAGTCCATTGACAAGTGTACAAGTTGGCTTGCGATATCTGGTGGTGAAGAGAAGAACCCTATCAGACATACAGGAATCTGTCATCGGTTTATTTATTTCATAAATGAAAAGCTATTTTAATCGATATAAACACCTTGTCTGTCTAAAATTCAAGTACTGTTTATGAAAAATAAAATAGTCCCGGAGTCCGCATAATATGTTTAAATCGTTTAAAAGTGAAATAAAAAACTTGTTTAGGTTTCGTGTAAACAATTTTGTTTTTTGGATCAGACTCTTTTTTAACTGTTTTAAGTTCTTTAAATTTTTGTTAATATTCCATTTATTGTGCAGCATTATAGCAAATACCTATAGCGGACCCAATTAACCTATATTTATCTGAGACTTTGTCTATAACCATCTGTGATGTTGCAGAGTATTTTAGCGTTCCGTTCGCGAAGGGGAAGAGCTCGTCAAGGCTGGTTGGGTCTGAAACCCTAATCACATGATAAGTCGCTCCATTAACAGCCAAATCGTATGAAAATTTGAGTTTCGCAAAATAAAAAAATAAATTTAATAAATAGAAACTGATATTTACCAAGTTTATTGGTGAATTTAAGAGAAGAAATATTTAAAAGTAGATCTATATGTACCAAAAAAGCAACTATTAAAACAAGATGATAAATAAATGTTGATTCTTTTAAATATATGTTGCGGTCTAAGAAATAATTGTACCTGTCCCTTGCGAAAACAATTTGTGAAAAGTACGTGATTATTGAAGTTAAATATGTTGAAGTTAATATTTTCATATATTAAATAGATTTTGTGCAGATCAGGGTAGGCTGCGGCAGTAGAGATCGATGAAGGGTGACCGAAATAGTCTAAGCCCCCGCCTATTCCCTCTGACGGAGTCTGAAAGTTCTACGTGTGAAGGTGACGTAGTCAGCCCTTCCCGTTGGCGTTTTTTTTTTAACATTCTGACTCGCCATGGCGATATAGAGAGAGCACCTCGACCTGTAAGGTCTTTTGTGCTTGAAGCGTCATAAATTGGTTAGGAGAGTACCGTTTCTAATTTTTTTTTAGCTGATGATACAGTAGAGTAGAGGTCGTCTTTAGTACATCGGTACTAATAATTTCCCTGAAAAATTACTTCCTTCTGATACCACAGAGGGCCGGTCATTCACACATGATATGCTCAGCTGTTTCGCCTTCCTCAAGACGTATACTACGTTTACATGAGCGAATTGAAAGATCGAATTCAAACTGAATCGAAAGTCAATCACTGTTTTCGCTCTTACCGGATTGAAAAATTGAATTGAAGTAGGATTGAGTTATACGGATTACTTGTATCGTATAGTTGTGTTAGTAGTTAGCGGCCGGCGCTGTTGTTTGGTTACATTTGAAAATGGTTGGAGCAATATTCTTGTCGGTCGCCACTATTTTTTTATCTTTCACTGTACACAAGTCTAAATCCACCAGCCGAAACAAATCACAAGCAACTAAACAGAACGAAAGAAAAAACCACACACACTCACATGATAAACTCGATCCTTCAATCTGCGTTTACATGAAAATTTTCAATCCAATCACAGAAAATTTTGTGATCGGATTGAGTGAATTCGGTTTCGATCCGATCGGTGTTTACAGTTTACATGGGATTCAATTCGAATTGAATCCGGATTGAATCGCTCATGTAAATGGGGTAAGCCGGCACTCCGGTGAGTCGACTAATTGCATTTTCTTTAGGTGATATCGTAATCTGTGGTGGCCAGATAAGGTAGCCCACCAAATTTTTGATATCATTCTTGCGTAGATTTAAGGTCTTTTTGGCATATTTTTTAAAAGGTTGTATGGCTTTTTTGGCAGATCATTTCAAGTTCAGGAATTTCTGCAAACTTGGCGAACTGCGAATTGCCAGTTTGTTGATATTATATTTGGAGAGGTTTTAAGGACCATTCACATGGGAGCGAACGAACGAATTGATGAAATGCGAACAAACCACTTCTTATGCATTTATAAACAGAAAATTGCACATTTTACTACTCCAAGATGAGGATAATTAATTATTTCATCGAAATTTATTAAGAAAGCAAGTTTATTAACAGTTTAAATAACGAAATATCGAAATCCAAATTTTTTGCCGCGAACGAAAACACCCTGGCGCGAATTGTCAGTCTATTCACAATCCACATCATTTAAATCGCGTTCCACAAAAGGAGCGAATAAAAAATTCGTTCGAACTTAACATTATTCCAAGAGGAGGATATCTTGGAATAATAATATGTGGAATTTTCTGTTTGTAAATGCATAAAAAGTGGTTTATTCGCATTTCATCAATTCGTTCGTTCGCTCCCATGTGAATGGTCCTTTAGTCCTATAATGGCTTCTATAGCAGCCGTAGGACAGGTGCGCATGGCTCCTGATATACCCAGACATGCTAGGCGTTGTACCTTCTTGAGGTTGAGCTTTGATCCGGGCTGAAAAGTTTTCCGGATAAACTGTTGATTCTTCTGAGGTTTCTCCGAAGAGGGACCTCTGGTATATGTTCAGTTGTATGATCCATTATAATAGAACCGGGAAAATCGACTTGGAGCAATGTAGTCAAAGTCTCTTCTCGGTCGCATGTGGTTGTACCATCAGGTTTGATTAGTAATCCCATGCAATTTGAAGGATCTTTTGAAAGGCTTTTTGCAGACGTGCGACTGCAGGAGGTTTTTCCAGTTTCTCGCAGTTTTCACGCCAGAAAGCTCTTTTGGATCTTCCCAACTCTAGGTTGTATTTAGTTAGCAGAGACCGATATTGATCCCATTCGCCAGTATGTTTGGCTTTTTTAAAAAGCTTTCTCACTCTTTGACGAGTAGCTTTCAAATTTTTATTCCACCGTCGAACGCTTTTTTTGGCTACAATTCACTTTGCTTTGCAACTGCTTGTGAAGGGGGATGTAATGATATTATTTAGCATTGTGCAGCATCCGCATCGCACGGTGTTTGCGGCGGACTTAGTAGCAGTTCGGATTTGACCGCAAGGTTTTCCCTATAAGTTCTCCAATTTATTAATGTGTTGTTGTATCGAACTGGTGCGTGCTCGACGTTGCATATCAACCTGATCATAATATGCATATGATCCGATAGGGATGCCTCATCGGACACGTGCCAGCCCTCTACAATGTTTTGTACTATGGAGATGAGAGAGTAAGGTCTAAAACGTCTTCTCTTATACGGTTCCTAAAGGTGGCAGAGGATGTGAACGGTAGTTTCCTCTTCCACCTCGTTCATGCAGCTCCTGCAGAAGTCGTCATGGGGTACTCCCATTCTGCGGGCATGTCTCCCTATCAGACAGTGTCCCGTTAATATTCCCGGAGCTAATTTTGTTTCTTTTAATACAAAGGAGTGTTTCCTAGTTCTTTTGGCGTCTAATTTCGGACAAACTTTTCTGGATGTTATGCAGGGTTTAATACTGTTCCAACTACTGTTACTGATTTTTAATGCTTCCTTTAGGAGCAGGGTTTTTACTGATTGAAATGGAGCGTGCGGTTCTTCGCCGATATCAGTACTCAAGAGCTGTGCTCCAGAACTTGCACCTGTACTATGTAAGCTGTTTAGCATGTCGTACACCAAGAAGACGTTTCCTTCTTGCTGGAAAACCGCTCGCATTCAACCTATTCCAAAGAAAGGGAGGAAATGTCTGCCACAAAACTATCGTCCAATAGCGTTACTTTCAATGCTCTCAAAAGTAATGGAAAAGGCAATAAATGTCGAAATAATCAAATATCTAGAAGGCCACCGATTAATAAGTGACAGGCAATACGGATTTCGGAGCCGTCGTTCCACTGGAGACCTGTTAAGCTACGTAACGCACACGGCGAATCTAGAGCCGTAGCCTTGGACATATCAAAGGCATTTGACCGAGTCTGGCATAGAGCCCTTAGGCAACAACTCTGCGGATGGATGCAAAATTTTCGTCTGGGAATATCGATCCAAGTTGTGGTAGATGGTGTATCATCTAATTCGTTTGTTATAAATGCAGGAGTATCCCAAGGATCTATTCTTTCCCCAACTCTATTTCTTCTCCACATCAACGATTTGCTTGGATCGACAAATAATAATATCTACAGCTTTGCTGACGACAGCACTCTTATATCCTCCATCTCGAAGAGTGGGCCTGTGAATGCGGCGCGGCTACATCACACAGTCAGAGATGTGAACAAATTAGTTCTCTAAATGGTGATCTGGACAAAATCTTGAAGTGGGGAAAAGACAACTTGGTTGTATTTAATGCAAACAAGACGCAGCTCACAACAGTTTCCAGGAAAAATGCATCAACAGTTCCTCAGATCCAAATGGATGACCATCCAATCCATCCCAAGGACTCAATGCACCTTCTAGGAGTCACAGTCAATTCAGGAATCACATGGACCACATATCCTATATCGCAAGATCGGCGTCCGCTAAGTTGAGCTACCTATTTAGAGCAAAGAGGTACTTTAGCCCCCCAAGCAACTTCTCCTTCTCTACAAAGCACAGGTTAGACCAGGCCTGGAATATGGCTCCCATATATGGAGCTCGGCCCCAAAACATTCACTTAACCTGACAGGATACAGAGACGAGCAGTTCGACTTATTGAAGACCCTACACTCACATCGAATCTGCAACCGTTGGTGCACAGAAGACAAGTCGCTGACCTATGCTTGTTCTATAGGTACTTCCATGGTAGATGTTCCGAGGAACTCAAGGACATTATCCCTCGAAATGCAACTTTTGGGCGCCCCACAAGACAGGCTGCTAATGCTCATGACCATACAGTACACTTGACACCCGTGAGGACATCATCTTTCCAAAACTCCTTCTGTTACAGGACAAGCAAACTTTGGAACTCGCTTCCTGGGGATATATTTCCAGAAGACTACAATTTGCAGCAATTTAAGTGCAGAACTAACATACATCTGCAAGCATATCGGGGCGCTTATGAAGCGTTATAGGTTTGCCTTTCCCGTGAGAAGTATTTAAAAAAAAAAATAAAAATATGGAGGCCGCGGCCTTGTCTACCTAGTTCTACTACCTTGCAGTTGCTAGGAATGTCACTGTGACCTGGAACCCAGCGCAGGGTAACTGAACATCTATCCACAATCTCGTTAAGAGATTCCCGGCATTGTTTTACCAACTTTGATCTGGTTGTTGGTGTATTCAATGCTTTTATGGCTGCCTGTTTATGTAAAAAGTGATAGCTTTCCCATCTATCTCATACAAGACAAGTCGGCATGCTGCTTCGCGAATAGCCATAATTTTTGCCTGTAAAACGCTACAGTGGCCAGAGAGGCGTAAGGCGAGGTTGACTGCAGGTGACCGGGAGAAGACTCCTATGCGATGTCGTCCGCATAGGCTATAACTTTGCACCCCACATTTTCTAGAATGGTTAGTACCTTGTCCACTACTAAAATCCAAAGTAGTGGGGAGGTTCGCCTCCCTGGGGTGTACCCCTGAACACTGACCTCTTGGTTTGATAACTCCCCAGCTCGGACAGAATCATTCTACTGTTTAGCATGTTTTCTATTCATAAGCGGAGGCAGTTATCAACTTCCAGTCTGCGGAGTGCATTGGAGATAGCCTCTGTTTTGACATTGTTGAAGTCACCTTCGATACCGAGAAACCCTTACGATATGCGTGTTGGGAATTGTATAGTGAGTTTGCTTTTAGTTTCTTGCAAATATATAGTTGACCCTTTTCCATGAGGCTGGAGTGTAGCCGAAAGTCAGGCATCAGCGGAAAATCGCTTCTAGCCAAGGGTTCAATATTTCAAGGGCTTTTTGAATCCCCACTGGTGGTATATTATCAGGTCCAGTCCAGGGGACTTATACGGAAGGAAACTGTGAACGGCCCATTTTATATTGTGGGTGTTCACCATTTCCTCCGGTATTTCATTGACTAGGTGATGAGTTACTGTAGACCGGTTAACGTCTATGGTATTACCCGGAAAGTAGATGAAGTTTTGTGCCTGCTGACTGGGCAAGCTCTTCTGAAGGCGTCGTTCATGAATTTGGTAGCCTTGTCCACCATGCAATCTAGATCTGATAGTGAATTCGGTTGATTAGGTACGTGGTTAAGCTTCTGCGTGAAAACGGAGTTATATGCCTGCAAGTTGACTTTTCTAGGATTCCTAAAGGGTACGATTGGAGGCATACAGTATAGTTAATGCTGAATTGAATATATCGATAGTCCGAGAATGAAACATCTCTCGATACCATCCAATTGCTAATTCTTAGTTTGGGAGAGTTAGTAGAATCAGATGAAGGCCCGCTACTGACGTTAATTGTCGAGGGTTTCACGTTAGTCTTGGCGCCATTCGTATCAGCTGGCTGCCTGACCACCGTCTGGTTGGCTTCTTTTCCTTGAGAGGAGGTTGAGGGACCGTCAGGTTCGGCATCCAGGCCAAGGTCACCTAGCGAGGATACCATTCCTGACATAAGTCTCTCCTCCTTCTCCTGAACTCTGAGGACTAACTCGTCCATGCCGTAAGAGATTCTATAACCTCTCTTAGTAAGCAGGTCAAGAGATTCCTTGTTCATGAGAAAAGAAATCAGCCTTCCCTTCTCTTCCGGTTCGCCTTATGGCGAATAAAGGTGCAGGGAAATAAGTCCCCGGGAACTAAGTCCACTGAGGAACTTAACCACTTTTGTAAAGTGGACTTAGTTCCCATGTCAGGTGGGAAATAAATTCCGAAAACTCTGAGTGGTTTTATTTCTCTTTCAATATACTCAATTTCGCCCATACTGCAAATCTGACAGTAAACCGAAGCAGGGGGTTGCGGGGGGCATGCCCTTATGGGAACTTAATAAACTGTTGGATGTGTACTAAGTTCCCATAAGAAAGTGGTTTTACTTCCCACTATGTGGAAACCAAGTCCCTCAGTGGACTTAGTTCCCGGGGACTTATTTGCCTGCACCGTGAATGAACTATGTACTTCTGATATTGGTGGGGAGGGGTGCAAGGTAATTGCCTATGCAGATGACGTTTCTATGGCTGTCTCAGGAAAACAACTCAACACGCTAAGGGATCTTTTGCAGAATGCTCTCTAAATGGACCAAAAAATATAGGCTTGAGGTCAATCCCCCGAAAACTGAACTCGTTCTCTTTACAGAAAGAACAAAATTCCCGACTTTGTTCCCCAAAACTAAAAGCGGCAAGATTTTACTTTACTGCCCGTTCGAAAATAACATTTTTTTTGCACAGTCCTATCTGATTGCAGTGCCCTTAACACAAATCTGAACAAAATATTTAGCGCTCTTTTACCGTTTGGGCGTGGCACGCCCCCAAAGTTTCAAAAATACCATATGAAATAGTAACAAATTTCACTGTAGGATTTGGAGTATAGTTTATATTCGGCCCTAGCGAGGTATCCGTCGGAACGGAAAATTCTCCGATTTCATATCGGAGCATTTTTGCTTCGAGGTATACTTCGGAAGACCTTTTCGGAACATTTTTCCGACAAATATCCAACACACACTGGAGTTTTACGATTCAGTGCGATCAAGTGCGTTTTTACTGATATTTTTGACAGCTTCATACGAATTTTCTTTAGATATGCTCCGACATGAATTGGTTGCGGAATTTGTTTCCGATTTGCGGTGAAGTGTTGATAAATGAAAGCAATAAAGAAAAAAAAAACGTTTAACAAAGTAATTGGTTGTAGGTTTGTGTTTCCAGAGCAAAAACAAAAGAAAAAACAAGCACTAAAAAGGAAAACCCCGATGTACCACCTACCACGAAACAACATCATGTAAAATCAATGCGTAGTCGCATTTTAATATTCACCCCAATCATGGAATCCGCCGGATGGAATTGTTCGCGGAAAAGAATATTTTGGTATCGTCGAATCCGAAAAGTGAACAGAAATCTGAAAAAAAAAAACCACACCCTACCAATAGTATGCGTTAATATTATGTATATACCTAGTACCTACCTATATGACATATTAACCGTTCAATTTGCGGATTCGACGATACCAAAATATTCTTTTCCGCGAACAATTCCATCCGGCGGATTCCATGATTGGGGTGATTATTTCCGAAGGCGGATACCTCGAAGGTAATTTGAGTGGAGTCTCCGACGGAATATACGTTGCGGAGAATTCTCCGTTCCGACAGATACCTCGCTAGGGCCGATTATGTTATTTGCTCAATTTTACCGCCAAAAACTGTGCGTTTTTAATTATTTTATGTCTCCGGTGTTTATGATCCGATGTTGATTAAACTTTTTTTATTAGTTAACTGCACATTTAATAATTATAAAAACAAAATACCTATTGTTCTCCCAAAATTGTATTGTTGTAAATTGTACTATCCCATTCTGCCTTCCTAATCAGAATCACTGTATCGTGTTCCAAGCGGAAATCATGGCGATTAAGGCTGCAGTTATAGCTATCAGTAAAATGCATCCGTAAAAACACGAAACAAAACAAAACTGAAACATTCAACCATAGCATAGCATAGGAATTCAGTGGAATACTTCGTGAAACTGGTTGAGAAGTTAAACAGAAAAAGTTTTTCGTACGGAAAAATAAAGAAATTCTGTTTCTAGAAAATTTAAAGATCAATTGCTTGATTTTTTTCTACGAATTAGTTTTATAATTCAAAAGCAACCTTTTAAGATCAAGATTGAATTCAACGATTAAGTTCAAGTACTCCAAAAAAGTAAAACAATTTTTTTACGGATGCATTTTACTGATAGCTATAACAGGCGCCTAAGGGAATCTGTCGTGGCTACAGTATAATGTAATATCCGCAAGGGATATCGTAATTATTACCCATAGTGAAGTCGCGATTAAATCCCTGGACTTAAGGAGATGGCGGGCGGAACAATTTAAAATTTTATGAGTGCCAGGCCATAGGGACATTCTAGAAAATTGCAAGGTCGACGAACTTGCCATGCCTAGCACAACTTTGTCGATTCTACCGGAAAAGGGGAATCTCGTTATGCCTCTCGCTACGTGCATACTTTTAATTAAACAAAATGCGATAAGCATAGGGTAGGATGGGGCAGATTCAACACTTTTTTCGGCAGACTTCAACTATTTTTTTTCCAAAATATATATTTGAATAATTGTTTTTCTATTAAAAGCTATGATTATTTTACTACAAAAATCCATAGTTTCTTAAAAGTTAACTTCACCCAAATAATTTTAAAAATAGAAAATTTAAAACTGCCTTAAAAAGACGATTCTGCCCCATGGTGGGGTACAATCGTCATCCAGGTGGGGGACTTTCGACATTAATTTAGAAGGCACAAGATTGGCAATAAAAATCAATTAGTAAAACATTTTATATATTAGAGTATAACGTACTGCTGAAATCATGGTTTTTATTCGAGTCCATACTACTATATAAAAGGCAATGTCTTTCTGTTGGTCCATCCATAACTCAAGAACCCATATTTATTCGATTTGCATGATTTTTTTTTCTTAACCATAAATTTGTTGCCCAATTAGTCCGAAGAGTGGGTGGTAACTGGCGAGGGGTAAAGGAGGCGGGGGTAGTGGATCTCTAGATCTGTTTATCTGATTTTCAATATTCTCGGCTATGTCGAAACTGCCCCATGTGCTTTTGTCGAAAGTGCCCCATTCTTTCTTATAGTAGACGTTATTGTTTTTCACAAAACTTATAAAGAAAATTCTATCAAATATTATAATTAACTTAAATGTATTATAAACACAAACGTTTGACACTCACAACCAAAAAATTCCCATAAGAAACAATTAAATATCCCTTACCTCGTATAATAGAAAAATTACGAAAAATCACTCAAAAAATTAAAAACCGGTCTGACAACCACAACTGCTGAAGAAGACCTGCCATAGTTCGTGTACGATCTGAGAGAACAGTGTGGTAAGATTTGCCATCAAACATTTTATCTAAAAATTAACCGCCTTTCTGTAATTGCGAAAGTCAAAAGTACCCCACCCTACCCTAAGCTCCAGGGGCTTATTCCCAAATCCGCGGCGGATCGCTTTTCATAGCGGATTGGTATTTTTTGTATTTCCAAATGCGATTCGATCCATTTAAAAGCGACAGCTATTTAGGTGACGGATTGCTGAGGGAATTATTACGGATAAAAAATAAACTAAATTCTTGTGTCGGGAAAAAGCTGTCAAACTTTTGGGAAAATAAATGGAAAAATAGAAGTCTAATTGGAAAAAACTGGAAAGCACAGTTCGCATTTGAGAATAAGCAAAGGCGAAGACGGTCGAAATCGAAGTATCGCTTTCAGTACGATCCGCCGCGAATTTGGGAATAACCCCTCAATAATCACAGGTGGTCAAATTGCATCACGTGCTCCATCACGAAACAGATCTGGCCTATCGTTGCTCCAGTGCTGCCATTAAAAAAATGAAGAAAACATAGTTTTGAAACATGATTTAGGTTCAAAAAGCATGATTTCCATTTCATAGTTGAATAATGGTAAAAAGAGAAAAAGGAGAACATTTGCAATAGAAATGGTGAAACCACATCGTGACAAGTAAAACAAGTACTTTCAAATATACATACCTTAATATTATTTATATAGAAAAAAACACACAAATGGAAGGAATAAAACTTTAAATAAATTCATAAAATTCAAAAATACATTTTTATATATGCTCAAAGTACATATTCTGTAATTTAATAAATAGCACTTACAAATACAAAAAATTAATAGTTACTTTTTCGTAAATTTTTAGTTCATAAAAAAACTTATTTGGAAATAAATTTTATTTATTGAAAAAAATAATACCACCATCTGCTGCTAATTTCAAAACAAAAAGTGACAGGAAAATACGAGCATTAAAAAGAGAAAGAATGAATAACTACCTGCGTTTCTTAGGTGCCTATCAGCGTCTCTAACAAGGATTGCCGAAAAAAACGAACATCAAAGAATGAAAAATATGTTGGCAACGCATCATTCTGATAGGAAAATTGACATTGACTGTCAAATTTTAATTAAAACCAGTAAGACACTTATCTTCGACTATGCCGAAGCTCAAATACCCGGTACTATGTTATTGTAAAAATATAAAAAATAATATTTTAGTACTAAAAATATATATATTTGTATGGGAGGTATGGGTAGTTTTTATTCGACCAAGCTCATTTTTTGTCAAAATTTTTTAAATATTATTAAAACAATATGTACAAAGTTTAAACGTGCTATCTTTATTGTAGCTATTTAAATTTAATTTTTAACATCAAAAAGCTATATAAATCCGATATTTTTGTATGGGAGGTAGTAGTAGTTTTCATCCGATCTTGCTCATCTTCGAACTTAGCCTCAGTTTGGTGGATAAAAGCTTACGTACCAAATTTCAAGTCGATAGCTCATAAATTACGGCCGTAATCGTGCGGACGGACAGACGGACAGACGGACAGACAGACGGACATCGCTAGATCGACTAAGAAAGTGATGCTGATCAATAATATATATAGTTTGTCATACCTACAACGCCTCCTTATGTGCGTTACAAATGGAATGCCAAAGTGAATATACCCTCGCCACAGTGTGGTACCGGGTATAAAAATATTATAAGTGCAAAATTCTAATTCTAGGCGGTTTTGATGCATTTACATATAAAAGGAAAATTCCACATTTTACTACTCTAATCATAAGATAATTAATTAATCCATCAAATTATATTAAGAAAACAAGTTGTAAAAGGCTTTAAATAACGAAACTTTCAATTCCAAAGAAAGGGTGTTTTCGTTCGCGAAAAAAAATTTGGAATTGGAAATTTGCTCCTGACTTGTACTTTTCAACTGACAATTTTTGCAGTAATCCTGCGTTGTTGGCGATGATGATGTATTCGCTTGTGAGGTTTTTTTGAATTTTTAAAGTTCTTTTTGCAGTTCCTGGATATAAGGAGTTGGCTGAATTTGCATGGCAATTTTTCTCTTACCTTAACTTGGAAATGCTTCTTTCTGGTAGCTTCCAGTACTCCTTAAGCGTTGTGCAGCCTAATCAGAAAAAAAAGTCTTTTATTTGCACAAAATCTGCGTTTTAAAGATACCATGCAGAGATTGTTTTTGATTTCCTCAACAACTGTTTGCACTCTAAAGGTTAAACACAATTGTTGATGAAGTCAAGAACAATATTGGCATCTTTAAAACGTATGATGTTGTACAAATAAAATATTTTTTCTGATTTTTTTTTTAGTTTTTGTCAACATGTCAAATGTCATTTATGACATCTCCATACAAGTTATCGATAACATACACAAATTTGTGTTGGAAACCGAGTTTTCGTCAAAAAAGTTTAGAAAACTCGTAGATGCATTCACACCGAACACCAACTCGTTTTCGTTTGACGTTTCAATTAGCTGTGAAACTAGCTATGAAATGTTTGTGGCGACTAGAATTTTATTTTAGTTACTAAACTTCGCTTGTATTGACATAATATAAAAACAGAATTATTTGAGCTACTTGATAATCGTTAACTTATGGTTAAATGCATCAAATAATTAACATAAGCAACATTCGAAATCAAAACATCTGAAAATACCATTTCGTTGTGGCAGGTAGTTTGCTCTTTATGGTGCAAGCAAACAGCAAAGATAACAAAAAAAACTCTCACTCTCACTCTCACTCAGTCTCTCACACTAAGAATAAGAAGTACAGGAAAGAGTGTATATCACATATACAGTGTACGTGAGTGAGGCCGCAAGATATGAAAAAAAACCAGAGAATTTGAAACTCATCTGTCATTTTGCTGGGGAAATTTGCCGTGTTTGAAATTTCAAATTGTTAAAATAGTGAAATTACGTTTTTAACTTAATAAAACAGTGAAAAAACAGTGAATACAGTGAATAAATACAATTCTTTACCGAAAGAAATGTAAAACAACATGCGGTGCTGCGTTAAATTCTGCAAAAACGAGCATAATAAGGAGAGAAACAATTTTTCATTTCACAGGTAAATTTTATCTCATATTCCACATAAAATAATGTTGTTAAGTGTTTTTTAGGTAGATATATTATTGTAGAACACTTTTAAATTAGTATTTCATGACATTTTGTTGCAAAAAAGGGAATTTGGTTGAAAACAAAAATATACTTTATTTATCTGATAGCATTTGATTTAACTGAAACTCATCTGTCAAATCGGAAACTCTCGTTCAGGGACGAACTATTTTTTTGTTGGTGAGGGCAAGGCGCTTAAATCGGTTGAGCGCCCTAGTGCAGTTTTCTTGTTATAAATAGAAAATATGTTTAAAGGTATTTCTTCTGTTGTCCTGTTATCGTGACGTTTGCTATCGTCGTCAAGATGTTGAAGACATATGTCTTATAACAGAGAAACAGCTCAGAGTCCAATCAAAACTAATGGACAAAAAAAAAAACACAATTTTAAGAAACAGAGGTCTAATCGCGTAAGGCAACGATCGAACGACGTCGTCGATGCTGCTACTTCGTGTAACAAACAAAAAACGATGATCGTCGAAGCGAGTAAACAATTTAACTTTGAAATGCTGTCGTCGAAACGATTCGATTGAACGATGGCTCTTTGGCAATCGTTTCATCGTTTTTGGTATATTTTCTTTTCATAAAAGCAAAACAAATGTTAAAAGAATATTGTTTCTATCAAATCTTTTATAATTTCGACAAATAGTCTCTCCATTATGCATTGTGAAATGTGAAAATCTAGGAAAAATATCCATTTACTTAATTTTAGTTAAACGAAATAGGTACACTAGAAAGTTCACATCACACTCTTGTTGTGTTCTCTTTGGAGTAGGCAATGATACAATTGCATTTATTAAATTGGCTTTAAAGAATGCATTCACTAATTTTGTCTTATATAACGACCCCTTATCAATACAAATGTTCCTGCACCACAAAATGTTTACCTTTTTACCTATTTCCACATAAAAGACAACAACACACACAAATTGCATAAATATACATTTTTTATTAGTTTTCAATTGTCACAGTTTCTTTACAGCCCTGCTCAGACTGTTCAAATCGAAAACAATGAACGGTTCGATTGAACGACGCTATTGTGATGTTACATGAAGCAAACTTAAAACGACGTCGTTTTGTTCAATCGTCGAGATCGAGGCGATGATCGTCTGAAAAGTTACGCGAAGACCCCAGATGTATGACAGAATTATTATCAGATGGATGTAGATAAAATGTACCTAACTAAAATTTATTTAACTAAGGAAAATATCTGTGATAATGTTTTTGCATTAAAATTAAACCTTAAACTAAAAACTGAATTTTATTTATACCTACGTTTCCTGTAAAAGGTACGTTTTATTTATTAAGGATTAATAATAGCTGTGATTCTTTGAAGGTGCCTAAGTACTTCTGAGAAGATAAAAACCATAACCTAGTGCTACCTTAAAGCTCAGCTACATATTTTCCTACTTTATCACTTTTAAAGAAACGGGTAACAGTTACATTGTGCGCCCCAGCATTTTGGCGTCCTAACTCTACGCTGGCCCCTTAGGTCGGCCCTGTGTCAATGCATTTGTGTTAGTGTAACTCACACTATTTTGAAAAAAGCCTCACTGTTTCCTCGATATGCCCCTTCCTGTACTTCTTATTCTTAGCTCTCACATCCTGTCAGCAGTTTTGCTGAGCTCGCTGAATGTTGCAAAAGGTGTGTCTGCTTCAACAACCCAACGATCGTACGTACGTACGTGGCGTTTTCATGGAAAACGACCTCAAACAACTCGTTTTGAAAACTGCAATATGTATGGGAAAACTTCTGTTTTCGAGGAAGTTTTCGGCTGTTTTCGCGAAAACCCAGTTTTCGGCTTGGTGTGAATAGGGTATTATCCTATAGCCTTGAAGGGGACGAAAAAACGCAGCTAATATTACAGAAACAACAATCTAAAAAATAAAGTGCTCATCTTCTCTGCTTTTGAGATAGAGCGACACTTTAGTTCTGTTTGTTTTAAAATAGTATAGTCGTGTTCGTGTAGAATAGGCTAAACATGTTGAACTTGGTGTTAATGTGGCTTTACAAAGCGATTAGATTGAAGAACAACTTTTTGTTTTTTTAATAGGTACAAAAAAAAACATGATTTTGGACTCGAAAACATTAAAACATATTTTGAGTTCAAAAAGCATGAATATCATGCTAAATCATGATTTCTGGCAGCCCTGCGTTGCTCTCAGGTTGTGCCTCCCTGCCAACGATTTCTGTAAAAGCTGTGTAGATGTGATGTGTATAATATGTATTGTATATACCTTATATAGCTTACCATCTTTCTCGTGACACGTTTTAGAGAGTATATTAATATAGAAAAGCAGTACTTTTTATATGATCTATTTATTTATCATTTTTTCTTCTAAAATAAACAATGCATTTTTTATCATATATTTTTAATGCTAAATTTTTAACAGAATTATAAATATATATAAATTTATTTAGGAAATCGTTATTAATACAAAAGTAAAAATATTGTTATAAAAATTAAAAATATGTATCACGTATTTCTACATTAGGTTCGTTTATTTATCGATAATACATGCATTTCATTATTTTTATAGATCAACCGAAAATATTTAATTACAAAATGTACAGGTTTTGAATATTACAGCCCAGCATTATCAAACATATGGTAAAATAAAACGTATGCTTCATTAGATGAACTTACACACAATGAAAATAGAATGCTGAACATTTTTTACCATTTTTATTAAATGCATTTCGAAGCTAGCTATTTATAAATTACTATGCTCACATATAGGTGTAGTCGACAGTTTTCTATTTAATTTTTTTTTTTTTTGCTCTAATTTTTAATTTTTATATTACATTTTAATATAATTTATATCGGCAAGGCTGAAAAAACGCAATGATACAACTACTGGGTTTTCTTAATTTGCAACATTATTTTATTTAATACATAATTCTAGATGTTTATATAAATATTTTAGTCTTCATTGTGGAAATGTAAAAAAATTACTGTTGTAGATACATTTCCGGTATAATTTACAAGGATATACCTTTTATTATTCCTTTTTGTGTATAGGGGCAGTTAAGTACAAACCTTTACAGCAGGGGAATGTATTGCAAATTATTACTATAAGAAAACAAATGTTCGTTCTCCAAACCATCAAAGCTATCTCCGGGGTAACAATAAGAAAAGCTGGGTCTACATTTTTTGAATTAAAAAGAGATTACAAACAATAATTAAGGTTATTGATAAATCATAAATCAATTAGAGGGATATCTTCTGGAAACTTGGTTATAATGCTACTTGCAAAATGAATCAATATACCTACACAACTTTATATTTATTTAAACACTGACAAAGTGGACTCTGCACTGAAGATAAAAACTCTATCCAATGAATGTTATTCAGCAGCTGATATTTTAACCAAAATAAGCGCATATACGAGTATGCAATACAATTTTGTACCCCAATACATGTACTTTGGGAGTCGTAACGCCAAAAATTAGTGCAGTTAATGTACGACAGGCGGCGGAAGAGTCAATTCGTTGAGAGGTACAGTAACGCAGTCCTTAACTTCGACAGCAAGAACAACTGCTGTATAAGGAAACCTAATCTGAAACCACACATTCTCAAAACATATTCGAAAGCTATTTGTATATAACGTTTTATTGTTATTTGTTTGTCATTGCGAATTAAGGCTCTAGTTTTATTTAAGGTGGTGAAAATATAAATTTAAATATGTAATACATATTTCTTTGTTAACAAAAGAAAAAACTTTAATACATTAATGGACATGAACCCTATACAAACAAAAAATGTATGAGACCGTTTAGTTCAACCAGAAATTGCGACTATTGGGTTCCCTATTTGGGAAAACTATCCGCAACTACTAAATTGTTTTGAGACATGGTTTATGTTTAAAGCACCCAGGCCTCTATGGTTATTGTCAGTGATACATTATAGGTATTTTACAAATATGTATGTTCGTTGAATATTTTATAATAGCTAATTAAATATTAACTAATTAATAAAAATTTAATTCTTGTTTTAGATTGTGTGTGCTTATTAATAAAATAAGGGTAAATGTACAATTAAAAAAAATATTTGTTAGAAGTTTTTTGTTTTGAATCCGTAATTCTAGAAAAAGAAAAACAATAAGCGAAAAAACATTAAGAGCCTTATTCGTATAAAATCTTAAACGACATCTGTTAGTAAAGTAGAGTTCTTAATCAATTTTAAATGGTCTATCGCAATGCTTCGTATATCTTTACACAAACTTAGAAATCGTACCATTTTGTTTGAATATTTTGACCGAATATTCAATAAAATACCGAAACACGTTCGTTAAAATGTTTGTCGCCCTTTGGTGCTGGTTTAGATGTCGCGCTTGTACTTTTTACGAAAATCGGTACAACGTAACCTAACGCATTAAAAAAATGCCAAAAGCGCATATTCATATTAGTTCGTTTGTGCTGCAAAACTCTCCAAGACAGATATTGATTGCCAGTAACATATTTTTAATTCCTTTTAAGTTCTTTTTTATAGGTTAATTTTTTACGATTCTAAAACAGTATTACTGGAGTGACATAACTTCAATTTTATGGGATTAACGTTTACGCCGTGGAATATCGTATCATCAACGGAAGAGGAAATCGTTTTTTATGTCACATTTTTGAAGTTTTATTAGCCTCATAATTTATGGCGTCTAACCGCAATATATAATTTTTTATTGCAAATTTACACACAGAAATCAGTCAAAAATAATAAATAGTTGGCCCATTTATATATTTACCAAATAGCATAACTTGAATATTATAACAACCTTCGTAGTCATTACAAAGGAGTTAATTTTTGTATTATATATCAATATCACCCTTGCGACTCTACGAGAATAAAAATGGAAAGTCCAATGGAATGTTCGTCGTTCTGAAGTACTTTTTTGTTTAATAAGCACGCCTTAAGGTGCTATAACTGATGTTGCAGAGCAGTGTGACGTAGTATCTATACAGTGCGGGTATTAGGTAAAAACATATTGGTTTTTAATGCCTGTATATAAATAAATATCAAGCCAGAGTTTTTCATCATAACAAAACACAGAAAAGGCAACACTCAAGCCACTATTATCGACATCGTGAAGTAGGGACCTAATGTCTGATTATTAAATCAATAGGTGTTTTGCTTGACAATTTGACATGGTCCACCAACGACACTCTAACAGTCAGATGTTGCCATCACTCAGTCAACATGAAATTTTATACGGCTGGTGCAATGCCGAATACCACTTAAGAGAAATTTCGGTTATTGTTATGTGTATTAGGGATATTTTCAAAACATGCAATCCAATTTTACCAGAATGTACAACCTAGATAGGAAAGAATATGTATTTATTAAGCGAAGCACCTTTTATTCAATTTAATTGAGGAACCACAGATTATAGAGTTCTTCTGATTTGTTTTCTTGTTAATTAACTTAGAGGTAGTTATAGACAAATATGGATACATAACGTAATCGTAATCTTCAGCTTATTAAGTTTAAAAAATGGTTTTATTCTTGAAAATAAATAAATTGAAACCATGCCTTAAAAAGGCGTAAAAGTTGTAAAAATTTATATTAAAATAAAAAAATCAATTTAAAATTTAAACAAAATTTAACATGGCTGGGGACATGATACATAGTCGTTACATTATACTTGTGTAACACACTGTGCATATTTTTCTAATTGATTTTGAAGTAACTCTACTCGATTCGATTCTTCGCGTAGCATTTTTTGCAGATCATCAATTGTTTTTTGCTGCAAATGCACTATTGCTTCCAGACTTTGTACGCGTTTTTCGAGTTCGACTATTTTTGGTCCTTCCGGAGCAGTTAAGTCGGAGCTTTCATCGCTATTAATGACAACAGATGTGGATGATTTAGATTGTTGTGTTTGCGAACGCGTTACATTGATTTTAATCGGTGCACTCTTCGGGTGTGCTTTTACTTCCGTGTCTTCTGGCATAATGCCCTCTTTTGCTGATACCTTATTGGTTACAGTATCAGAAGATATCGATTTAGCTACGTCGGTTTCGCTTTCAATTTTGCTGTCTACGGAAACTGATTGATAAAGTGCAGTAGATGATTTCGTTACAACGGTTTGGCCAGACGTTGTTACATTGGTCATATTGCTGTCAGTAAGCTTTTTATTTTTACTAATGGTTGTCACAACTGAAGAACTGGTGGATACCTTCTCCTCAATACCACTCTTAAGAGTGGTATCTACAAGAGTAGTTCTAGGCTCAATATACGGCGATGATTTCTTTTTAACTTGACTTGCTTTCAATTCATCCATCCATGGTACTTTTTTCTTTTCCCATTCTCTACCCTTAGGTTTAACTTGTTCATCACTATCTGCGGATGATGAAGGCGTATTCTTGAAGTCATCTACTGAGTCCTCAATGCCATTGAGGTAAACAGAATTTCTAATAGTACTATCTGTCATTAGGTTGGTCGCTACTGAAGGTGGCCTCCGTTTAGGCGCTTTTACACGACCAGCTCTCACGTCCTGAAGAATCGAGGCACGTTCAACCTTATCGAAATCACTGTTGCCATCAAGAAGCCTGTCCGAACTGCAAACCTTTTCATTATTGTCAATTGGTTCCATATTGTATTTACTACTGGTCCCACCATCGCTGGCATCTTGAGACGCGGTAAATTTTTGTTCAACGTTTTTAACTTTCTGCTTTAGGCCTGATAAAATGTTGCCAGCAACATTTGTAACACTACTGGCTTTTTTGTTTGGAACAGTTGGTTTTTTGGTAAGTAATGGGGGCGGCGTTTTCTTGTCATCGAGGTTTTCAATACTCTTACGTGTTTCCCCTGTTTTTAAATCTAAATGCTTACTTGTACGATCAACTGCAGCCGACGGTGTTATAAGTTCGAAATTTTTATTCTCCAAAGACTTCCTTTGAGCAGCAACATTCCCACTTTGGATGCCGGTTTCGCTTAAAATGTCATCTAGCGAATCTCTTGAGCCAAAACTTTCCAGTCGACTGGTATTTGGAATGTTTGAATTAATGCTTTTCTTTGTTATTGCCTTCGTAACAGGATCTGCCTGGGTTGCTCGGGTGTCCTTTACAGGAGAATCTGGAAGAATACAGAAGTTTAAAAATAAAAAAAAGTCGATTTGCTAATATGTACAATAACAAACATAATATTATGTAGAATATGTCATTTACTTAAGACCTAGATATGGTGTAAAAATAAGTAAAGAATTAGACGAGTATTTTACGATCTGCGCATATAAAAGAAGAAGAGGCATAGCATAACCAATAACTCTCCCATATATGCGCGACAGTTTTTGACCAATTTAGATATTCACCCCTATTCACGTTGGCGTTTGTCGTAAGCGACTCATATTTCACTTCGTTTTTTTAAATTTTTTTGAGACAACGACACGAATCATGAATCTAATACGACAAACGCCAACGGGAATAGGTGTGATTGTTATTGATGAAACGTTTGTATAGCTGCCAGACAGTCACATAAATTCGATAACGATATCTCTATTCAACATAGCCGTTGGTGACTGTTAGGTGTCTAGTACCTCGACACTGGAAATGGAGTAACCAACCCCTATGGAAATTCGTTAGTGCCAGCGGACGAGAGAGAGGGAGGAGTGTAGACGCACTTAAGCATTTCCTCTTGCTTCAGGCGGCAGCGGATGAATTCCCTAGATGGAATCAACGATGGAGTCTAGAGTTCCAGTCAGGTCAAACTATTAAGCATCCTCCCAGGTCTATAGGGATTCGTACTGAGACAGGGCGTTGGAAAAGAGTTGGTGGCGGACGAACCCTTATTGGGTCAACGGCAGCGCTCATATCCCAAAATTGAGTTACTGAAACCGGAATTCCCGGCCAGCGTCCTAGCGACAAATCAAGGGCCTGGCCCTTCAGGTTGGGGGTTGTGCCGTCCCGACCATGGAAAAAATGACTACTAGTTATGACAGAGACGCAACCAACCTCGGATAACGGAACTCCTCATATGGCAACTAGATTACGATATCAGAGTATGTGCCTGGAATGTAAGAACACTCTACACCCTAGGTGCTAGTCAAAAACTTACGTATGTCTCATGCGGTACAAGGCAGACATTACCACGATCCAGAAGATACGATGGATAGGATCAGGTATGATGAAAATAAAAAAATGCGACAATTATTACAGCTGCAACAAAAGACTGCATGTATTAGGATGCGGATTCGTAGTGAGAAATCGGCTTAGGACAGAAGTTATTGACCTGAAGCCGATAAGTCATCGCCTTTCTGTGATCCGAATCAAAGCTACTTTTCAAAACATAAGCCTAATATGTGCACACGCCCCTACCGACGAGGCTGAAGATCCCATATCAAGGAGGAGTTTTATGACCCCCTGAAAGGAGCCCTGTCAGGAGTATGATGGAAAATTTGTAGTCGGGAAGGAAAACATCTTTGACGGGTTAGTTAGTAAGCACGGAATCCATGAAACGAAAACAGATAACGGTTACCGACTAATCGATTTTGCAGCAACTCGTAATACGGTGATAAGTAGCACTAGGTGTTTAACACGCTGGCGCTCTCTAGGCGGTTGAACGTCCACTCTGACCATTTTCTTGTTGTGGCCAAATTCAGAACACGATTGGCCAATGAGAAGAAGCTGCGAACCGCCCAGAAGAACAAACCCAACGTTGAAAGCCTAAGCACACCTGGAGTAGCCACAGCCTGCTGGGAGCGCCCGAGTATGAAACTCTCCTCTGTGCACTCAACTACCACCAACGGCAACAATCAGTGGTGCCAGTATCGCGACATCATCAAAGAGGTAGTCGAAACCACAGCCCGTGGTATGATGATGAATGCGTGTAGGGGACAGAAGAAGCACACAAGAAAACACTTCAGCGCAAAGCAAGGGCAGCGAATAGAGAGAGCGATAGTGTAAGAAGAGCACCCACATCCAGTCAATGAAGAACCAGTTCCACCACCTAGTATAGACGAAGTTGGATTAGCTACAAAAAAGTCTAAAAACAAGGCCGCAGGTGTCAATACGGAAGGCACAGGTCCGTTCAGCTGCTGGGGTATGCTAACGATATTGACATCATCGGTCGTTCTTAACGTGCCGTGATAGAAGCGTTCACGGAGATTGAAGAACAGGCCTTGGACTTGAAGTAAATGAGGACAAGACTAAGTACATGCTATCAACAAACAAACAAGCATCTGTCGACCGCCTAGGAGAAAACTTCACTATTGATAGCAAAAATTTCGAGGTAGTTAAGGATTTCACCTACATTGACTCCACAAATGACGCCATAGTGGAGATCCACCGAAGAATTACCCTAGGAAACCGTTGCTACTTCGGTTTGGGTTCAAAAATCCTAACTCTAAGGACGAAATGTGTGCTTTACATCCTGCTAGTTCTGCTTAATGGCGCCCAGTGCTGGATAAGCAAGAAGGGAGAGTTGATACTGGGTTCCTTCGAAAGACAAATATTTCGGCGGATTTTTGGTCCTGTGTGCGAGGAGGGCGAATGGAGAAGAAGACACAACCGCGAACTCTATGAGCTGTACCAATATGTGGATGTAGTCCAAAAAGCCAAAACACATCGACTACATATGGTATGATGCCACATCGAGGGAATGGACAATAATGCTTCAGCTAAGAGGGTCTTCGAATCCCAGCCCCCACATTTAGATAGTATGTACGGTACATAGTACTCTGGCAGACTAAGTGTTGGCCTGCTTTTGATTACTTTGTCTAAAGAGATATAGACTGCACGTCATCTGCATATACGCACGGATCGATTTGTATTCACTGATTTCATTGAAGGCTAAGTAGGATAACTTATAATGGTAGAGATCCAGGATTTCTAATATACGAAATATGGATGTAGTCTGAAGGCTCGATACTAAATCAAGCGTCCAATGAGATGAACTAATTACATTAAGATTTTCCTATTTCCATCGAAATTTGCTAGAGGGCTGCATCTCTTTAAGTCACACTAATCGCTTAGTAGCGACATACCTACCTCCTTCCCAAAATTATACGACAAGTGACTACAAAAGATGTGGTTAGCATTTTACTCTGCCATGATAAGTAAAACTAAGACACTTTGCTTAATTTTACAATTTAGTAAGTTTAACTATTTATTTCAAAACTATCATTATATTATCAAAGTTTTTATGGGAGTAGCAATTTTGCAATCAAGGAAGATATGATACAGTAAATAAATAAATAGTTGGATCAACAGGTCCGTATAGACACCCTAGGCCTAGCTTCTCAGCTCACAACATGCGTTTGTGTGTTATTATTTTGTGGAACGAATGGAAAGGAACCTTAATTGTATGCCGAGTTCGAACGGCTGAATTAAGAACCTTTTCCATTACGGTTATACTCTCGGATATTTGAAATATATGTAACAATTTAAATTAAAAAAAAGTTCAATACTCACCATCAAGCGGCAATAATTTGACGAAATTATCAGGAAAAACTCCTACTTTTCCATGGACTTCACCTTTCCACCAGCCTTTGTCGGGTAAATCCTTATTTACTATTGCAATTATCTCTCCAATGGCTAATTCCAATTCATCCTCATTCTGCGGACTGTAGGGAAACTCTACACGACAAAATTCACGAACAGGTCTAGGTGGGAGAATCGGTGCAGTATAATTATCACCAGGCGTATCAACCAACGCAGGCACTCTGCTATTACTGTGCACTTCATCTTTAGAATTGTTTTGAGTTTTTGTTACGCTAGAAGGTGGTATTTTTTGTATAGTGTTGACAGGTTTACTAGCTGTCATCGATGTATTTGCATCGGCCGCATGGACTGGCCGTTTAGTTGCACAAATTGGCGATGTCTGCATTCTGACTACAAAGTTCGATGGAAAAACGCCGACTTTATTACTTAGCTTTCCTCGCCACCAACCTTCCTCGACCTAAACGCAAGTAATAAATTAATATATAAATTTAATTTTCCAGGAGCATTGCTTACTTCTCCTAAAAATTCGATTACGTCCCCCACAGCCAGAGATAACTCATCCTCATTCACCTGCGTATAACTATATATGGCTTTACATCGTCGTTGAACTGAGCTCGATTTATCTCTACAGGTGTTAACAGAAAAAGAAAATGATTAGCTTATTATTTCAATTATAAAAGGAAATCACCTGCCCATTACCTTAAAACCACAGTGTTATTTTCATTAGTCTCAAGAATACGGACAAAATTATCTGGAAACATTCCTGTTTTACCGGATAAAGCTAGAGTTCCTTCCCACCAACCTCCAGGTTGCTGTACAATTTTATGTAGAACTTGACCTTTAATTAGATCTAATTCATCCAGTTCTTTGGCCTTGTAATCGTATTCAACAACGGCAACAACTAAAAAAAAATATGTTCTTGAAAATGTCATTCTACCGAAAAAAATCATTTTTATAATTAGACAGATCCTTATGTATTATCTCATTTGCCTAAGTGGTATAAAGAAGTCGGTCTAGTTGTCAAAAGCATTCGCTATATTCACCCATAGTCATAAGCATTTCTTTTCCTGAGGGCATAGTGATTAAATACAAGAAAATGGCCATGATATGAGGAATAATCAACATGTTCACTGACAAGTGACAAGTTTATAAATAATGTGTATCATATTTGTTTTGCGTAACACAAAATATAGGAGAATTTATCATTAGACCCAAAACATGTATATTATGTACACATACCATGTACCTCTAGTTACATATTATATACATGTAATCTTATTGAAAGAGGAAGAATGTAGCGAGCGAATAATAAGAGGGTCTATGACTCTTACGAATTGCAATTTCAATCTTCTTTGTACTTTTTATCGCTATAGCGATAAGAAAAGTATTAGCCGTAGAATGATAACAGCTAATAGTCATGCTCATTTTTCATACATTTATAGAAATTTGGAAAACGTCGTTATCTGTCAATAGGAAGTCATTTGAGCCAATGACTATGTATATCAAAAACGAAAACTGCTAAAAATATTTAAAAAACAACCGGTGGGTCTAAAAAAAATAAACGAAAGGAGAGTTCATTAGGCAAATTACAGGCAGAAGTTTGTTTTGAATGTATTTGTAAACTTTCCAAAGTTATTATCCGACAAAACACATGACAAACAAGTGAATAAAAAAAAAACATAAAAACACCTCCCCCAATGGGACAGGGGGTAGAATATTCCCGGGGTAAGGCATACCTGTCGTAGAAGTCGTCTAAAATCCCATCCCTAAAGGACCACTTACATGGGAGCGAACGAACGAATTGATGAAATGCGAATAAACCACTTTTTATGCATTTATAAATAGAAAATTCCACAGTTTATTATTCCAAGATATCCTCCTCTTGGAATAATGTTAAGTTCGAACGAATTTTTTATTCGCTACTTTGTGGAACGCGATTTAAATGATGTGGATTGTGAATAGATTGACAATTCGCGCCGGGTTGTTTTCGTTCGCGGCAAAAAATTTGAATTTCGAAATTTCGTTATTTAAACTGTTAATAAACTTGTTTTCTTAATAAATTTTAATGGAATAATTAATTATCCTCATCTTGGAGTAGTAAGATGTGCAATTTTCTGTTTATAAGTGCATAAAAAGTGGTTTGTTCGCATTTCATCAATTCGTTCGTTCGCTCCCATGTGAATGGTCCTTAAGGCAAGGTATAAGGCGACCGGTGCCGATGTCTGAATGGTACTGGGGACGTGAAACAATACAACATCGCTAACGGAGCCCTACAGATACCTGGTGACCTCTGGTTGTAACAAATGCCTTATCGGGGGCTATGGACGTGGCCGACATACTTTCTCCCGCACTCGTGGGATTCAAATTAAAAAAGCATGGAACAGAACAAAACAGAACAAAATAAAAATCAGGAAAATGAAAGCTCATTGAAGAATCAGGAGGTGATGGAAGACCCGTTCAGACGGAGATCTGCGTTAATGCGCTCACCGCCACTGAAAACCGTCAAGGGAGCTGAACAGATGAAAGACGGGAGTACCCCAACAGGCTGATGTTTCAGCAATCTGTCAATATCGTAACCCCGGGAGTGGAACACTTGACCCATGTGGAACGGAAAGCTACAAGTGAACCCAGAAGAGATCACTTTAAGAGAGGTTCACGGGTGCAATTCACGTCACCGCCGAACATCCATGTAGGATTGTAAGAGCTGGCTGCAGAAAAACCTCCAGCAGGAAAGCCTTCAGCCGCTCGGGATATACTTCAGAAGGAAATACTGCCAACGGTATGCAGCAGCGCCTCGGCCGAAGAGGCTCCAGGAAATTCGACTGAAGAGAAATGGAGCAGACTAGATGAAGCCCAAAAACGTACCCAAGATCTTGTAGATTTGAGTTCTACAGAAGAACGCATGTGCGAAGCAAAAAACTCCCAGCATTAACATCAGAAACGGAATTGCTGCATTAGAGGAATCGTTGGACAAAATGATGTGGGATGCAAAAGTCCGAATCTCTCTGAAGTCAACCCGGAAGATACCGCCACCAAACGGGAAAGAAAAAACAACAAAAGAGATAACCCCAATTCAAAAAAAAAAAATAATAATAATCTCGCAAAGCCAGTCGGAAACAAGAGACCTCCATCTAACCTTCTTGAAAAATAAACGGACAAGAAATTCTCCAATTCCAGTAAATAAATCAAAACAGGAGAAAATGCTGCAGACGGAAGGTGTGGACACTGAAGCAAGAAACACAGTACAGAACAGCTTTGCAAAAGTTCTCAAGAAGAAGAAAGGGAAAACACCAGTTACACCCAAATCTACTACTAAGGAATGCGTACGAGAAAATACTAGAAATAAAACAAGACAGAAGGAAAGTAGACATCGGAAATCCAGGCACGATGCAATCCCTATCAAACCAAAAGACACAGAAAAGTACGGTGATATTCTGCGGGAAATTCGGAAAAAAGCCAACCCCGACGAAACGGAAACTGTCATCAAATCGGTGCGACAAACAAAACGAGGGGAAGTCCTTTTAGAAATGGAACCGGGGACAAAGGACAAAGAGGCTTTTGGGTAATCCCTCAGAGACATTTTAGGAGAAAGAGCTACGGTTCGCAGTCTCGAAGAAAAAGTTGCACTAGAAATCAGGGACTTGGATGAACTGACCACAGCAAAGGAGGTTGAGGAAGCTATCAAGAAAAAAAAACATCAAACAAAAAACCTGGAAACACAGGTGGCAGTGACTTGGAAAAACAGAAGCTCGCTGAAAATGGCTATAGTCCACATGGACGCTCGAGCAGCTCACGAGATGTTGAAGATTTGTCAATTCAAAATAGTATGGGTTTAGTGCAGAATGCGCCGCAGAGTAGAAGTTCCTAGACGCTTCAAGTGTTTTGGATACGGAAACCATCAGACAACCTGTAAGGGCACGGACAGCATGTGCCTTAGATTATATGCCGGGGTCCGGTAAGTGTCAAGTTTTCCGATACGCACTTGAAAATGCGAAGAAAAATGTTTATAATGACCAGAATCTTACAAGAAAATATCCACAAGAGTCGAACGGCTGACAACCTACTGACTAAATTACTTAGTGAATTATAGATTGATGTCGTCATCATCAGCGAACAGTACGTAGACAAAGAGACAAACTGGATAGTGGACACGTTAGGAACCGCTGCAATCATGATACCAGACACAAGGAAATTCTTCCTGAATTGCCAAGGTACACAAAGAAGCGTGGGCCAAGACCAGTAGACTCACGGTAATAAGCATCAATCTCAGCCCAAACGACAGGATCGATGATTTTCGCCAAAAACTGGATGACCTGGAGGACTCCTTAAATAAAAATACAGGCGAGATCCTGGTTGCTGGCGACTTTAACGCCAGAGCACAAGAGTGGGGAATGCCAGCTACAGACTCTCGAGGAAGGCTGCGAGACAAGGCCTAATCGTAACAGATTCATTCAAATTCAAAATAAATTAATGTTAGATCAGGTAGAGGTCCATTGTGATAACTCATGAAAGTGGAAGGCTAGGAGATTACGAGTAGATTGGACATACGGACATAAGATTACTAAGCAAGTGTGAAGTCCATTGCTTAAAATTGTTTGCACATGTTTTTTGTTTGGCATGTCTAAAGGTATAGATCTTTTTTCAATGCTTCCTTGATTAACATTTTTAGAAAACTTTGAGAAAGCCAAGTGAACTAATTGTCGGATCGGAGATATGGTTTCACTAATCAATACCAACGGCATAGTTTTTCACAATAACAATAACCTATACTTCATGCTCTGGGTCATGATCATGAGCGTGAATGAGTCGGGAAGAGTCGAAAAAATCTGCTGGGTTCACCAACATTTTCAAAAATGCATGCGTTCGTTTCACCCATATATTCATGGAACCTTTTTTTAAGTTGGAAGCAAAGGGCAACATCAAGAAATGTGAATACCGCTTAGGTCCGAAGCCGATTACCGTTATTCAGTTGAATGATAAGAAATTGTAACTAGGAATTTGAATACATACTGAAACTTATTAGTAAATAACGAGTAGTAACAAGTGTGTAGAACTTAGTAAACCAGAAAAGGACACCACGGTAAAGCAACTACACACACCGAAAAAAAAAACTTTTTGCCTATTCAGGAAAATTATACAAAATAATTTCCAAACATTTCTATTTAATTAAATGGCATTTATATAGAGAAATTAAATAGTGAAACTATGCAAACAAATTAATGTTGCTCACCCAGTTGCAGCAATTTGGCGAATGGTAAAAAGATAAAGAAATACACATGCACCTAACTACATACAGCAGGAGTTCCCTAACTGTGCGTCGCGACGCCCTGGGGCGTCGTGGCGATATTCTAAGGGCGTCGCAGGAAAATCATTACGCTTCTCTTTACGAATACTAAGTCGAAGCGAAATCCAATAGTCAAATATTAAGCGCGTTTGTGTTTCCCGTATTTTCAGTCAGACTTGCTCGTGGCTGTCACTTGTATTTAACTGGCACTTAAAATTGAAAAAGGGTTTTTCAATTGGTATAGGTCGTTGCCAGCAAGATTCGTCGGAAACATTGGCGTGGTCCATGAGAGTGTACATGAGAATTCGAGGCAGTCAATTCGACGTGCATAAGAAATCGGCCTTTCGCAGATTCGAACTTGGCGAATTTTGCATCGGGAGTTGGGCTTACGCCAGTACAAGATCCAGCTAATCCAGGAGCTCAAAGTTAATGAACATAGACAAAGCCGTTTGTTCGCTGACTTGGCTTCGGGGCTTTGGAAGAGAACCTCAATTTTGGCCGAAAAATCATCTTTACCGACGAGGCGCATTTTTGGATGAATGCGGGTATGTCAACAAACAAAATTGCCATAAATATGGGACGACGATATTTCAACATTTGCCCGTCCTTATTGAAAAACCCTTTAGTGAATATTTAGTAAGATCAACTTCACATATCTCTGCTTTTAGAAGGGCGTCGCAAAAATATTTCAACCTCTCTAGGGAGTCGCAGTATGAAAAAGATTGGGAACCCTTGACCTACAGTATTCCGACTTTTAAGGGTGAGCTCCAAGTACGTAATAACTTTCGTAGAACGGGAAAGACACAAATGTAACCATCTGTCAAGATTTATTGATGATTTGATGTGTTCAGCATTTTGACTTTTTGTGTCGATTCTGGCACAGGGATCCAATGCCTTAAATATAATTGAGAACTGATGTAAATACTATATCTAGTTAAAACATAAAACAAAAACCAGACATATTTATTTAATACTGATTTACCTAAAACAACATCTGCATTATGTCACACATTATACTTTCACCCGTAGCGGAAAGATGAAGGAGACATTTTAAAATTGTCGACAAACGGTTACTTCACTTTTAGGAATGATTACATTTATAGCTTTCTAATGTCGTTTTCGCATTAGTTTTGTTGATTATTTCACCAAACCACTGACGTTACTTAGAGCACATGTTTGACAATAATTAAATTTACTAAATCTACACAAAATCCACTTTGTAATGACTGATTTCATCGACAATATTTTAAGACTGGTTAAGCCATTTGGAAACACCAAAGCATTACATTTTTATTCAATCTATGAGGTAAGACTGCTACTCAAATATAACCGCGCACATCGAAGAATACCAGTTTCTTGTTTGTCGAAGATGTGACTCATGATGACGTACGATTTGAAAACATTTACATAGATATAAATTAATACGATATCGTGAAAAGTTTTAGTTATCATTAAACAGTGGATCTGCTAAGGAAAACAACTGATGCGCGAAAAGGGTCGCATCCATTCTCTTTTGACGGTTATCGTTTAATCGCGATAAAACTAAGGTAGGTAGTTGGTAAAGATGAAAATAAAGAGAATACGCACATACCTAGACATCCTTTTTAAACCATTCAATATGAAACATCAAAATCACTAAATCAAGAGAGTTGGCTGCCATATGCCTATTCCAACCTACTGGACTACAGTGACATAATTAGGTATAAATTATTGTACCGAATAGAGAAACCCAATAAAAAATCATTCAAAAAATATGCGCCATCATATTAGACTGGGAATTTATTCAGGGAAAGTGTTTGTTAAATAATGGAAGAACGAACAACAATATCCATATTCAGGAGGCGATTATTATTGCCTTTATTTATTGTTTATTCAAGTGATATCCATTAATCTAATTGAAGATTATAGAAAAATTAAGACACTCTAATCATGGTAGTGAGAAAAAGTAGTTACCTAGTTGTTGACCAACCTTCCATATAGGTATGTATTATAAATTCGATGTCTACTTTAATTTGTCAGTATGGTTATGATTCATATTATGCATATCTAACCACATGATTATAAGATGGGTACAGAAGTTGTGTTAATTTAAAGTACTGAATAATTATGAAAGAAAGTATGTTTTGAATTTTTACTTTTACCTCGAGCAATACAAATTTTGTTTACATATTTTTTCATCAATTGGTGTAGCTAAACGTTGACAAAGCTTTATTTAAACAGTATGGAATTTGGCAAACATGAAAACTTCCATCAAAAGTACAATGCTGCGTTGCATTCATGTTGAAAGTTCATCTTTAGTATTAAAAAAAAGGAAGAAGCCCTTCAATTACATCGAAATGTAAAAATTACCAAAGTGCAATTAACGCTTATAAACATAAATGGATATGGGGTATACCAAGATATTTTATTTTGCGTATGGCAAAATAATGACTGCGATAAATCCGGTTCTTTTTATTTCACTTGTTGTTGCGTTTAATCGGAAGAAGTTTTATTTATATGCCTATGCATATTTTTACATAACTAAATTCATTGCTGCATATACCTAGGTAGATTTTAAATGTAAACCTTAGTTTTTTGATAAATTTGGAACTCCTTAATTTTGTGTGTCATATATTCTTATAGAAAGCGCAATGCAAACATGACATCTAACTCATGTTCTAATTAAACAAGATATGCAAATAAAATTAAGGAGTGCCCTAAGAGAAACACATATAAATGAATCAACTTCATTGAAGTTAAGTATATTTTCTTATCTGCAAATACATTTACCTCCTTCGTAAATATCTTGACCTGAAGGATGATCCATGTTCGGAATTGTTTCTTTGAAATCTCTTTTCTTCACCAGTTGGATTTATTCAAAATATTAAATTTACACGGATTTTCATGTAATTTTTATCAAGCACGAAGCACCTATGACTGTTCCATGTATGTTGGCCAAAAACTCCACTCAACAAGCTTCACTAATGTTAAATAGAATTCATATTTGCGTAAATTGTTTCAAAGGCGTGTCACGAGAATTATAAACTCAGCATTTAACATCAATATAATCTAGTGATAGCAAATCCAAAACAAAATATTTCGTTCTTTCAACTTTCGACTTTATTATTGACTTGACTCATCAACTGACATTACACTCACACTACACTCATACTACACCCTGACGACGCAACACTATTTCCATTTCCATTTCGCCACCCTTGTGTGAGAGTTTTGATTTTGAGCATTTCTCTCAAACGCCATCTTTAATAAAATTGTTATCTACGACAGCGCCATCTATAAGTGAGAAAGTTCGTGTCGCTACTTAGTTCTAAAACAAAAGCATACTCCTAACAAAAAATTAAAAACAAAAAAAATGTTCTTGAAAGAACTTTACAATCGATTGAATAAGAGAACAAAATGTAAATAACTAAAGATATAGATATCTACTGTCACTCCACTCCAAGTCGTCTTCGTCGGTGGAGAACGCCGTGAACTCTTTAGGGTCGGGTGAAATGCGACCGGGTGAGTTGCGATGACCCCCATCTTCATACGATACCAGAGCGGTTGCGTTCGCTCGCCCTCGCCAATTTCCCGGAATCAGTTTCCCGGTGTTGGTGTATTAATCGGTACATACTCCCATTATATGAGGAAGCGGCTCCGCCGAAGATGAAAGAAATAAGCGTTTTATTCCTTGCGCTTAGTTAAAAAAAAATATATTATACTACTACTGCAAGTTTTTTTTGACAAGACTTTATTAAACAAATTATCACACATTCGATTGCAATGAGTTAAATGTCAAATTGTATTCAATAGGAAATGTGTTGTCGAAAGTTGTATTTAAAAATGTAAGTTCAATTGTTTTTGCATAAATCGAAATAAATTAAATAGATTTCATTTCAATTAATTTTCAAATTTATATAATCGCAGGTCGCAATTAAATGGACAAACCAAGGACAAATCGAAATGCTCATTTATTTCATTTTTGGTGCATTTTTCTATTCAATTTCATCGTTTCTTCCTCTAAGAATATATAAAAATCCATTTTTTTCTCTAATTAAGAATGTACTATTCTTTCCGTAGGACTGCTTTATTGCACATCTATCTCAGTAAAGTTAAGTATAGCAGAATCTTCAGCACGCAATTACAACAAGAATTATAACAGCAACAAATTTGAGTCACGCTGTATAATTTTCTACACAAAAATCTCCAAAAAATATTTCACGAGCCATTTGCACTTGAAAAAAAGTAAACATTTCAATTCTCTATAACAGCGTACCTTAGTAGTACTGTATTTACCACACTGTCTTAAGTTGAAAAGCCCCTTTAACCTTTGCTTATGGTTATCATTCTTTTTCTCGCTCATTGTACTTGTACCTATATTTCATTTCTTTTATTCGACCCAGTTCGAAAAGCATCACCAACACAGGTTAGAAGAGGATGGCAGGAAGATTGTGTTGTTTACATTCGATTCTATTCTTCTCACACCTTCAGCTGTCATTTTCAGTTTTGTTTTCTTTTACAGCATTGTACAAGTTATGAATTTTGCTAATGGAATTAGGTTAAGAACTCGTGAAATTTCACTGCATTCAAAAAGATATGCAAAAAGAAAAATAAAGGAAAAGTCTGACGCTAATGAATATGAAATTCCTAAACAATTTCCTCCGAAATTTCTTCAAAAAAGACATAAAACCCCGGAGTCATTTTATTTGGCACAACAAAAGGGAGCCGAAATAATAGCCGATGCAATTAGATCTCGCATTTCAGAACAAGACACACTCCTTGAATTTAATCCGGGAGTCGGATTGATGACCAAAAAATTCGCTGACTGGAAAATATTTAAGAATATCATTTTAGTGGAACCAAATGAACAATTTAAAGAAAACTTGGTGGTAAAGTATTCCAACTTTGTTGTGAAATCCCTCCGATCCAACTGTTGCATTTTACTGGCTAAACGATTTTTATGATTTATCGTTAATGTTTAGATATTAAGAATTGGTTTTTAAAGCTTACGAAATTCTAGGTGAAAGCAGGCATTACGAACTACATAGGCACTCAGTTTCATGAACATACTTATTCAACGGCGCGGCAATTTGGCTCCTGTCGTCTACATTGAACTTTAAAGTCCTCAAACGGATTATATAAGACCAAGAAAATTAATTATAAAGCTGATGCATATAACAATTGTCTTCCAATTTAACTAAAATACCTTCCATGCTGAGTTTTCCTGTAGGATTGGTCAGGCTGGGCCAATTTTGTGAAAGCTTGGTAATTCTGTTATTAGGAGGTCTGAATTTGGTGTCAAAGCTTGTCAGTTTTTAATTTTAATTTTTTAATAGTGCGTGGTCGTTGTCTCTACAAACGTTTAGCTTATTGGGGGTAGCCACGAGCATTAGCCTTCTAGGGTGAAACTTTTGAACAAAGAATTGGTCGAACTGGAGACGAATTAGACAACGAAACCATTGACTCTGATTAAATTTAGAATATTTAAATATTCATTCATATTTACAATGTAATAGTTACTCTTACTATATGGGGGGGCAGTGGCTCAGTGGTTAGCGTGCTGGACTACTGTGCAAGGGGCACCAGGTTAGATCCACGAATTTAAGGTTTTTTCCACTAAGTCACATCTCGCGAACTTCTGACAAATATCGGAGAGTCTAAATAACAACATGTAAAAGCTTTTCAATTCAGCCGTTCGGACTCGGCATAAAGTTGTAGGTCCCTTCCATTCGTCCCAAAAACAGAAACTTACACAAACGAATGGCTGTGAGAAGCTCGGGTGCCTATACGGAACTGCTGCGCCAGCCGCCAACTACTAATTTTATTTTTTTAATTTACTATTTTATTCTTATATTAGATTTCGAAGAAAAAACTATCCTGTAATCTATACTGTATTCGGAAAAATAAATCCTGTGAAATATAAAATTTTCTTTAAATTTTCCTGTTTTTCCTCGAAAAATAAATGGCATACTTAGTAATGAATGACCGAAAGATTAAAATCGCGGATACAAGCTGTCGCAATAAGATTCCTCCGTTGAAAATAATTGAATGAATACATGAGGCTAAGCAAATAAAATCCAGATAGGCTTTGAAAATCGATGAAAAGCATAATACGCAGGCTTTCCTATATAACATCCGAAAAAATTTAAAAATAAACATCTCATTAGCGAACATTTTATCTTTTTTTTCAGAATATTTGCGAACAAAATAATCAACCATTTGCCTTCAAAAATGTGGACTTTGTAAATATTTGGAAAACAGTATTTCAAGATAAAGTCGACAATGGCTCACGTATGGCTGATCTATTGGAATATGTTCCAAAAAAATCATATGCGGATGGTATTTATAAAATGATTACGTATTTTGTATTGCTATTGTTTCTAAAATATTTTTTTTGCCAGATTCAAACATGGTGGTTTTTGGCGGCGTTGGTTCGTATATATTCTTTAAACATCTTATTAATTCCGTTGCTTTTCAAAACAGCCTGTTTTCTTTCGGAAGATGCGAATTATATGTTGTGATGCCGCCTCCTATTTACATTGTAAGTTCAGTGTGTTTTTATTTTGTTAATTTTGTGACACCAACATTTTTTCCCATTTATAAACAAGTGAAGTTTTTTAAAATTGTACTTGCAAACTTGGTTATCCTTACAATAATCTTGTTGTTTTCTGCGGTTTAACGTAGGTAGTTTCTTATTTATTTATTTTTTTTATTTTAGTATGGGAGGTGCCACGCCCATTTGTCCAATTTTGACCAAACCATCATAATAACCATCCCGAGCCAATATTAACGTTAAAAAAAAAAATTCCTTTTCTTTTGCCATTGCAACTATTTTTAATAGCAAAGCTGACACGATGTTATAAAGGAAACAAACAGAGGAGAATGAAGCGATGTACACACAAGCTTGCACCATGCAAGTGTTCCCGGTGCAAGCGTTTGCATGCAAGCGATTGCTTCAAGTGATATCAAGGACTTTTCAGGTCATCACACCGTGTTTAGCAAGCTTTTTTAATTGCTGCGAGCACTTTCCTTGCATGTTGTGACGGTACCTTAACTAAATAATAAAAATTTCGTTACTTACACTACGCGTTGGGAGTCATCGCCACCTTGTTTATACCGGCTAATCGATCTGTAAATATTATAGTAAAATTTGTGGAATGCTAACAAAAATGTCAGCCTTAATTAAATAATAATTTTATGCACTTTTTTACAACGTAAGGGCATTTTGCCTCCCTCCCATACAACTATCGGGGTGCATCCTCACGGATGACACTTAATCAAGTCTCCTACCTTCTCTCAAAAAATATGCCTTAACTAAATCATCACTTAGAAGACTAATGGTTTTGTGTTGGTCGTCGCGTGTGTCCTGAGCTTGTTCATTTCATTCTTTTTCTTTCTTTCATTCATGATGGTAAAGGAGCTTAAACTGGGTACTATACTATTGAAAAGTAAAGGAACATCATAATATGACCTGACCTTTGCTGATCACCGTCTTGATATCGCACAAGATAATTGTAGTGGCCATTTTCAGCTGGCACCCCCGTGGAAGGTTTGGAGGAGGATTATCTTTTAATTTTGTTTGAAATAATCAAAGAACCCGTCAACGCCTTCCGCCTGGTACTAGCCAAAACTACGACCACCTGTTGGCTTTTTATTGGTTCTGTAAACGGTGCTTCTATAGGCAGCACTTTGATGTAGGTACCTACTTAAACCAACAATATTCGAACAAACTATAGGTTATTTCCGGTACTAATCTGCAAACATTAAACTACATATTTAAAGGTTGATTACAAACAGTCCGAAGGTGTACACGTAGGTACTGAGTAAATTGGAAAACAAATAGACAAAAGTTTATTTCCTTTCGTTTAATGAAAGGAAAACTGATAAAGACAGATTTAATATTAGTCATTAGATATCATGAGACGTGCACTGTTCAACAAATATTTTGCATTATAGAGAACTATTAATATAAAAACAAAATATACACCGGAGTTTAACATGGCCGACATTTAAAATAATCATTGGGTATTAAACTTCTCGAAAAAACGAGATATAAGCAGTAGTTTCAAATTTGTGGGTGTGTACAACGTAGGTAGGTAGGTACATAATATGCATGTTTCTTAAAATTGAGATATATTTCTCTCGGTTTTTTGATTTGACATTTTTCAGTTTTATAAAGTTCTTAAAAAATCGCCTAGCATCTTCAGATCTATAGACGTACACATTTTGCTGGCTTGGTGGTGGTGCGGTAAAAGGTTCGCTTGTTGAGTGGAAGGATACGTGTTCAAATCCGAGCCAATACCACAAAACAATTCCAAACAAGAAAATAATTTTAATTTTCAGTGTGAAAAGTCAGCGATAAGTAACGTTGACTTTGCAAAAATAACTTCTGGGAGATATAAGCGAACATAAAAAATCAAAAACAATTCTCCCCTAGTTAGCAGACCGCCACCCGTGAAGAATAAAATATACAGAGCTTATATAGGCATTTCCAACTGAATTGCAAAAGTAAAGAATAATGCTTGCTCTCTGCACTGGATTATAAAGTTCTTTAGGGGTATTCACTTAAACGCGTAAAAGCCTCGTAAACTGCAGAAATTTACACCCTCGTAAATAAACTGTCAGATTTTGTATGGAGAATAGTTTACGTAGACCTCATAATTTTCCGTGACGATTTAGGCTCGGAAACCAACCGCGGAAAGTTAAGCAAGTCACAAATATCAAAGAGCAGGTATGAATTGGTTTTTTTGATTCCAGATTTACAGTCAATTTACGCGGTTTGCGCAATAACATTTCATTTCATTTCATTTCATTTAAAGCACCGCAGAAATTTATACATTTACGAGCTGCATAAATTTATCAGATTAAGTGAATACCCTTTTTATAAAATCCTGACTTTGCGTAAAGTATACAATAATAGCCGCTAAATTTTTAAAATTAATTAAATAAATAAATTTATATCGTTCATAAAGTTCATATTTTTGTGTACGCACCCTATTTTAATGTAATATTATTTATATTATTTTAATATCATTTTTTTACAGCATTTAACCTGTAGTAACGAAATTGGGTACATGATATACAGATCAACAACGATATTGTTTCAAATTATGTTTGAACACCAATTCATTAAAAAGTTGCCGAGGGAGTATTTCTTGCCGGAACAAACTGAATACAGGTCAAACAAAGGAAGTAAATTAGCAAAGGTAAGATTGGTTAGATTATTATTTACTTACTCACTTAAAGTGGCAAATTTGAAAGCACGGTCTTAGAAATAATGCAGAATGCACTATTTATAGTTGAAAGATGGTGCGACAAAGAAGGTCTTTCTGTAAATTCTAAAAAGACGACTATCGTCCCTTTTACCAAACAAAGGAAACAAGATCGCCTAACTCGTCCCACAATGTATGGCGAAACCATTGAATTTTCACGGGAAGCCAAATACCTGGGAATCATCTTTGACAGTAAATTATTCTGGAATCCACAAATAGAACGCATCGCTAACAGAGCCACCAGATCTCTTTGCATCTGCCGTCGAGTCTGCAGTAACAATTGGGGTATAAGACCGCGGATATTCGCTTGTGGTAAGACCAGCGATCACCTACGCTACCGTGGTGTGGATAAAGAATAACGAAGTCACTACAGTCAAAAAGCTAGAGCTAGAAATAAATCAATTATTGTAAACAACATTATGTTGGCTGCATCATTTCATTATGTTATACAGCTGCAGGCAGTGCATGCATTTTGGCAAACATTCTTACCACATTCGTCGAGTAGTTCGATGTGCTTGCCCTAGCTGTTATGTAGGTGCAGGATTGTGCATCGACTTGGTAAACATGTTTACTTCATTTGTATAATAGTTCGGTTATTCGGCCATGACTTGTGCTTAGATTTGGTAAACATGTTTACCACATTTGCTAAGTTCTGTTATACAGCTGCGTAAGCTGATTTGCAGCTGCAGGCTGTGTGCAGAATTGGTAAACATGTTTACTACTTCTTTCTAATGGTTCGGTTATTCGGCCATGACTTTTGTTAGGCAGCTACAAGCTGGGCTTGGATTTGGTAAACATGTACTTGCTATCCAATAACTCTGCTATTACGCGGCTTGCTCATGTTTCATAGCATTCATATTTTATGAATGTATAGGGAACATGTTACTCAATGTGTCTCTCTGACTGTTGAAAAAACGAGAGCGTCAATACGAATCGTCTTAAACGAATTAAATTTTGTGAGATGACTTCTTTTTGTGGTCGTTAGGTTGGTAAAAATGGTATAGGTATGTCGGTCAAGTAGTTATGGCGCCTTCCGTTAAAAACCAATATTAGACCCATGCGTGTCGAAGTACATACTAACTCACACGAAAAACAATTTGCATGCCTTCTATAATGTATACAGTGGAGGGTATCAAAGCAATGGCCAGGCCGATGACAACATTTTTTCTTGTTTTAAATACTGTAAGTTTGGTAACCAAATATTTGTACTAACACATACAAACAAAATTTTATACAGGTACCTAGTTGGTAATCTTTTTTTATGAAGTAGACCAATTATAACAAACACCTGCAAATAAAGGGAGAACCATAAAGGGATTCAATGAAAAACAGAAATGTTGAGTCATGGCAATATAAATTGCAACGCTGGCTGATACTCAGGGAATTCAGCAGTTTTGCTAAAACCCTGAATGCTTCAAAAGGTGCATGGGGAAAACTTCTCCTTCTGATTATAGGTTTGAGATTTTTTTTATATTATAGGGAAGTAATAATAATGTGGCCAAAGTCGGACGTAGACCTCTTATTAATTGTTCCATTTTATCATATTAATGTTTATGTCGTGACTCCAGTCCAATGGTGGTATCCCTCTATTTCTCAGGTCCCTTGGTTTTAATTATATAAGACTCTTTGTTCACATATAAGCTGTTATCCCACCTTTGCAATCTGTTTCTTTAACTTGTTGCTTGAGAGAAGAACATTAGACCTTCTTATACCCAAACGTGTATTATTTTTGGGGTCAATGCTAACCGTATAATGTTTTCTATTTGCTGAATAGGTAAACTCAATCAACCCGGACTTTTTGTATTTGGTCAAGATCGTCCCAAGACGGAACTTATTTGATATATGTGCAATGGAGGACCTTCAAGCGCTTTGGTATTTTATTAGGCAAAACTGTGTTAGTCGGAGGAATCGTGTTGTACCAAATTTAGAGTGAGTATATATCATTATTTCGTAATGAATTTGTTACTAACAAATATTATATTAATAAACGTATTCGTATATCTGCTTAAAATCGCACTTAAAATATCATGAAAAAAAAACTTTAAATTTGTGAAAACTTGTATGGGAACATTTTTATTTTTCATTCGATCGACTTCAAACTCGGTTTGTGTAGGTAATCTATATAAGAAATAAAAAGAATCAATTTCTGCCAGCGCTTAACTTCCAAATTGATTATATAATTTTTGAACTGTTTTCTCCAATACGGTGTTAAACTTATTTTCCAGAGATAATCACCCCTAATCCCGTTGGCGTTTGGCGTATATGACTCATGTTTCGTGTCGTTGTAAAACGATGTTCAGGTTTTTTTTTAAACTTTTGTTTACAATTGTATTTATTTTTCTATGTGTTGACATCATTTCAATTCATTTGTCTAAAAAAAAGTTAAAGACACCGACTAAAAAACGAAGTGAAATATGAGTCGTTTACGACAAACTCCAACCGGAATAGGGGTGACTATAACTGCTCCTTAGGTACTTTCTTAGGTAGGTTTCCTGCGCGATTTATATATATATATAGTCACCCCAATCATGGAATCCGCCGGAGGGAATTGTTCGCGGAAAAGAATATTTTGGTATCGTCGAATCCGCAAATTGAACGGTTATTATGTCATATAGGTAGGTATATACATAATATTAACACATACTATTGGTAGGGTGTGGTTTTTTTTCCAGATTTCTGTTCACTTTTCGGATTCGACGATACAAAAATATTCTTTTCCGCAAACAATTCCCTCCGGCGGATTCCATGATTGGGGTGAGTATAAAATATACAATGCTGCCAAAAACATTCCGGATTTTTTTCTTGATATAATATTTTCCTTAACATCAAGGAGAAAGCCTTTTACTTTACACAATTTCGTTACTATTTTGAAAAACTCTATAAGAAACCTTTATAATTAGGTACCTTTAACCCTAGAAAGGTAATCTTCGTCGATTCGACAAACATCAATTTAATTTTTTCGATTTTTTCTTCGATCTTTTGTTTTGTTTTTTACGTAACTTTAAGTGTTCGATTCGACCTACTATTAAAAAAAAATGCAAACAAAATTAATGAACAAATAAGAGAGGACAACGTAGGTAGATGCAATAAATGTAATGAAAAGGGCATATTTTTACATATTGGCGCTTGACCAAGTAATCATACGATACGTACAAGGAAAGCTTTTATGCTGGGAGCATAAAGTTGAGCTTTGTAACAAATGATCAAAATGAATTATTTTTTTGCGATATATATTTTATCGTTAATTTTTAAGTTAGAATGATTTTATGTTATATTTTCTTATTTTTCTATTTTCTATAAAAAAAAGTATGAAATTATCTCAAAAACAGGGGTTCCAACACATTTTTCAATATAATAGCAAAAGTTAAAAAAAAATTTTTTTTTTTTGTTGATTAGGTATTTGCTTAAAAAAAGGAATGGTCTGTTAATATTAACTAATAAAATTAACAAGCATTTTGTGCACACTTTTCGTAAAAATTGGAGTCCAATGTTACTTTGTCGATTCGACAAACGATTACCTTTAATGCACTAAAAAATATGACTACCTTTCTAGGGTTAAAATATAATGCTCTGTGGCCTATTTCACTAACTTACAAACTTGTTTTTACATGTATTTTTTCACAAAATCTGTAGAAAAATTACAAATTTGTTTTAAAAAAAAAATGTGGTGAATTTGTCTCTTTTTCTAAGAAAATTGTCAAAAAATGCTTATAAATACAAATTTGTAAGTTGGTGAAAAAGGCCACTGGTGGTAAAAAAATTAAACAAAACAAAAAAAAAATGTATAGAGTTACCCAATACACAGTAACCGGATTTTATGAACATTTCGAGTCTCGATGTTAAAGGAACGGTTTTTCGTGTCTGTTAAGTGACGTCACAGGTTAAAAGTTGTGATCTATGTAAATTGAATTTAAATTAAGTAATAAAATGACTAAAGCACATCATAGCAACGCAATTCTTTATAAAATTATAGAAAAGTATCCAAAATGTAATCGCTGAAGTACTGCAAATTCCAACGTCAACGGTTTGTGACATTATCAAAAAGTTTAGAAGCAACAAATCAGTGGAAGCAGATCATTATGGTGGACGCCGTCGCAAAACTGATAGGCGCATAAAGAATTTTGTGCTTAAAGACCTTTTTGCGACTTCAAAGAACATTTGTGAGGAACTTAATCTACCTATAGGGCCAAGTACGGTAATGAAACGTCTAAGGGACTTTGGTCTTTACGTGTTTCGACCAGCAAAAAAGTCGGGGAAGTACCATAATTTCGGCGCCGAAAATTGATAACCGTATTTTATAGAGGGCTTAAATACAAGCATATTTTACTATGGGAGTGGGGTCTATCTCCCAACGTTTAGGCGGGATGTGTAATTTAAAGAAAATGTTACTTTAAGTGACTATATCATTTTTGAAAGCCAGAAATCTGTTCTTTCATATGATTTTTAAATCAAGTTAGTTCTTTTAATAGTACTTATCGGAGCAACATATAAAAGTACTTTTCCATTTTCAAGGCATACATCAACCTGGTTTTCAGTGTTCGATTAAGAATTGATTTGGGCAGTAAAGACTATAAATAAATTAAGGGCCCGTTTGTTCATCTTTGGTTAACTCTAATCAATGGTTATTCCAACTGATAATCATAGAATCTGTTTGTTCAGTCAAATTTTAACCAGAGAGTCCATGATGATTTGGTTAGTTAATCACAGAAATCGATAACCAAGCGATTTTGGTCGATTAACGACATTAACCAAGGCAATTCTGAAATTTTGTTTGTTCAAGCTTTAACGTAACAGTGAAAAACAAAACAACTTTCTTTCAAAAATAAAAATTAATTTAATAAATAATAATAGCAAAATAGTGTGCTGCATTCGTATCTGCTATATGGACGCATTTTCAACAACTGGCAGATGAATACAATGCAAGACAGTGTGGAAAAAATTGCATGCATTGCTGCGGTTGTGACAATTTTAACTATTGATTAAATCTAACAACTGAATTGACAAATAACTGGAAAACTAGAACGATTTGTCGCAAATCTGTGATTTGGTGACCAAAGTGAAAAATAAGTGAACAACCGCTTTTTGGTTATCACAGTTATTTAATCATGGGTCTATGATAACGACAGCTTTAACCAGCTGTGAACAAACCGGCCCTTAGTATCTATTATTGAAAAAATGAAGTATCTAGTATTGAAAAAATCAGCATACAAATTTTTTTTAAATTTGTTTCCTTTAATTTGAAGCTTAAATTCATTTTTTTCAAAAACTATTATAACAGATATAATTTGATTTAAATTCCTACACTTTATAGGAAAATGTCCTATAATTCAGGAAAAAAGAATGCATGTATTCGGGATAAACTATCTTAGAGAAGAAGAAACCATAAACGAACTCGATGTGTACAAACTATTTATTCATTCATTCATTTTCAATATCCCGCTTATCCATTAAGTGGGTCGCTGGTGTAGGTTGCTCAAGTGGACCCTCCATAGCACTCGATCCTCCGCCATAGACTCCAAATCATCAAGGGCAATCCCCATACGGGTAGAGGAGAGATTATGAATTTGATCTAACCATCTTATCCTGGGTCTACCTAGGGGACGCCTGCCCGATGTTACGGATTCCATAGCACGTCTTGGGATCCTGGTCGGGGACATACGTTTAATATGGCCAAACCACCGAAGCATGGATCGCTCCGTCCGGAGAAGTAGCTGCTCGACATTGAGTTCCTCATGTATTCTGGTATTTCTGATGCGATCTCTACGGGTCACACCAGCAATACTACGGAGAAATCTCATTTCGGCAGCTTGTATTCGCGATCTTATTCTTTCAGTCATTACCCAAACCTCATGACCATAGGTAAGAGTTGGAACAAACACCGAATTAAAGACTGACAACTTAGCTTTGACACCAAGTTCAGTCCTCCTGATAACAGACTGACCAAGCTGTCTCAAAATCGATCCAGCCTGACCAATCCTACAGGAAAACTCAGCATTGCTCCTTCCATCACTCGTGAATAAGACCCCGAGATACTTAAACTTCTCCACCTGTTTCAATGGGACTCCACTAACATGCAGAGTGCATTGAACAGGCGTTCTGGAGATGACCATCACTTCAGATTTGTTCACATTTACCTTCATCTCAGCTTCAACACAAACGGCTACAAACCGATCGAGTGCGCGCTGAAGTTCAGTCTGAGAGGACCCAAGGATGACCAAGTCATCAGCGAAGAGCAAATGACTTATCCTAAGATCTCCCAATTCGAAACGTTCTTCGCCAAGACTGCGCTGTAACATCCAGTCCATACAAGTAATAAAAAGGGACAAGACGCACCCCTGGCGAAGTCCAACGCCCACGGTGAAAGGTATTGATTTAACGCCGTTCACCCGAACACAGCTTTTACAGTTTGTGTAAAGAGATTGAATGGCTCTCAAGAGAGAACCATCAATTCCATAATCCGTAATACAATCCAGAGTTTCCCTCGAGGGACTCGGTCATATGCTTTCTCCAAATCTACGAAGCAAGCGTAAACAGGTGTAGCATACTCCCAAGCCTTCTCAAGTACCATTCTGAGAGTGAATAACTGGTCGGTTGTGCTTCTGCCGGGACGAAAGCCGCACTGCTCATCTCCTAATCGTGCCTCGACCACAGCTCTGCAACGCGCTTCCAGCACCTTGGCAAACACTTTTCCGGGGAGACTTAAAAGTGATATACCCCTGTAATTGGAGCAATCCCTTTTATCCCCTTTCTTGAAAAGAGGCACAATCACCCCAATCTGCCAATCGCTGGGAGTTTCGCCGCATTCCCAGGCCACTTTAATGACACGAGAGAGCCATTTGACTCCCTCTTCACCTAAGGCCTTCAGCATTTCTGGCCGGATTACATCCACTCCGGCAGATTTGCCAGTTTTTAGCGATTTGATCGCAAAAGTGACTTCCTCTACCGTGGGACTATTCTCCGCCCTGCTTAAGGCGATGGATGTGTCATCCTCAATGCCCTGGATTGGATTGAGCAATTCGGAAAAGTGCTCGCTCCATCTGCGCAAGATGTCCTACTCAATAGAAAGAAGTGTACCATCTTTGGATTTGACTCCTTCGATAATGTTCCACTATTTAGCTTTTCAAAAACCGCTTTAGTGTATAGAGAAAGAATTTTGAATGGGAACTTTTAAATTATATCACCGCTAACATTTTAAAATATAAATAATATCATATCTTTAACAACCATAAAGTTTTCCATAAATGAATTATAATGTCATCTTGCAGACGGCAAAGCTAAGCTCATTTGTTATTGTAAATATGTATGGAAAAAACACTACTGATTTAATAATAAAAACCAACTAATTAATATCAAAGAACAGATTCCTGACTTCCAAAAATCCTAGTCATTTATTGTAAGTGTTGCCATTGTTTTTTTTTTCATTTTAATTAATTATTATTTTTTTAAATTACCCCTCCCGCCTAAACGAAGCGAGGTAGACCCCCTCCCATAGTAAAAAATGCTTGTATTTAAACCCTCTACAAAAACCCTTTATCAATTTTTGGCGAGGTGAGGTTTCGGACAGGATTTTAAATTCTAAAATAAAATATTTTACCCAGTGTTGAATTTGCAAAAAATCGTCTTAACTGGTCTATAAGCAAATGCAAAAGTGTGCTTTTCAGTGATGAAAGCAAATTCCACTTGTTTTACTCCGATAGTGCAAGAACAGTAAGGCGTTTAAGAGGGACACGTTTTAATCCAGCAGATGTACTCCCTACAGTTAAGCACGACGGAGCCTCGGTGATGTTTTGGCGCTGTTTTTCAGGTGCAGGCGTTGGGTATTTCAGTAGGATAATAACCCCAAACATTCTTTAAAGCTGTTAAAAGAGTGGTTTGTGAGAAAAAATATTCGTGTTTTACAGTGGCCGTCCCAATCACCTGATTTGAACCCCATTGAGAACTTGTGGCAATTTTAAAAATACGGGTTGGACAAAGAACGCACACTTCAACAAGTTCTCTTTTTGCAGCTTTAAGGAATAAGTGGGAAAATATTCCTGGCTTCCATTTTCGAAAATTTGACTGAGTCAATGCCTCGTCGATGCCAAAAAATAAGGGTTACTGGGGAAAATATTGGCCGTTAAAATTAAAACAAAAAATCCGGTTAGTTTTTCGCAGGTAAATTTCAGAATTTATTTTAATTTTTGATTACTATTATTTTTTGTATGGATTAATTTTAATTGTTTTATATTGTTAATGATTTAATTGTTAAATTAAAGCAATAGACAAATTAGAAACAAATATTTGTTAGTTTTTGTGAATAAAACAACAATTAATGAGTTTATCCAACTAAATCCGGAATGTTTTTAACACCACTGTATATAATAAAAGGGAAACTAACTGATTGTGGAGGAATCTCTGTCTATCAAATTTTGAGGGCTGATCGATCTTATGTGTAATATGATTGATCTATATCTCACATCAGGGATACATAATTATAATAAAAACAAGTAAAAGTGTTATACGCTTTGCCGATGCTTTGATACTTTTCACTGCATAGAAGTTATGCAAAATGTTATTGTGCTATTACACTTGTATATAAATATGGACATTTTGTCAGATAAATATGTCAAACTGCTATGAGCATTGCGGTTCATTGCTCAGGGAAGTTTTCAACGAGCTGAAAGTGAAACCAATGTACAAAAACAATAAGAACTCTGTGAAGTAGGTTTTTAAATTTGCTTCTTATATCTGTCATAAGCGTTTTCCTAATTTATTTCTACAAAGTTCACTAAATACTACTTTTGAATTATTGGTGTGACGCTTTTTCCCTTTTTTTTTATTGGGATCTCCACTTTCACCCTTTCAATGAGATCATTCACTTGCAAATGAGGGCACAAACCAGTGAGAATAGACCGTCGACTCCTCCCACATAACGGACTTTGACTACAAGCTGCCGGCGGGCCCAGGATTTTTCATGTATTGGTGCTGTACAAAATCAAAGGAGCGCCATTAACGCACGCATACTTGAAAAATCCTAGGCCCATGGTATAGCATGGAAAATCATTGCCGCCATTAATTTTGACATTTACACGTATTCACAGACAGGGTAATTTTTTCCGGGGGGAATCGGGTAGGTGTATACGGGAAGTCGGCGATCTATTCTTACTGGTTTGTGAATGAGGGCGTGAAAAGGAATTGTTCATATGAAAATGTTTGACGTTTGGTTTCACCTTTGCATAGAACGAGAATCGAATTTGCGGTGAAAGCGAAATGGTGAACATATTTGCATTTCACTTTTTCACAGAACTAGAATTGGCCCCTAGTTATCGAGTCATCAGTTTAGCATCTATAGTCATGCCTAGATATTTGGCTGTATCTACATTGTTGTTTATATGTATACTGGAATATATGGTACATTATCTACCCACAAAGTGTTGGTATACTCCACTTCCTAGTAAGTACAAAGTTGCAGCTAAATGAAGTGAACGACGGTTGCGGTACTTCATCTTAAATTAAGTTTCTCCATTATAACGAGAAAGAATGAGTTCTTATTCACTTCAAGAAAATTAAAATTTCGTTATAGGTACGTTCGCAGTGTTTTGAAAAGATAAAGGATTGCTTTTATTTCCTAAACGTTTTCGGTCAAAGGACTCACAATGTCCATCTTCTGACTCGGAAAATCAAAAATACAGCCAATGCCTCTTTTAAAATGTAAGAATTTATAAAAGCACCAAATTCTTTTCAAAACATTCACAGAAAAATAATACATTTGTTAGCCATCAAACATGAATGTACCAGAACTGTGCTAGTACAATTTGTACAATTTTAAATGTGCATTCGATAGATACGTTAGCTTCGTATGTAATCATCCCATCCCAGAGGCAGAACGTAAAAAGAACTCCTCTCAAAATATTTGGAATAGTTTGTACGCTATCGTGTTTTCAACAGACAGACAGACAGACAGATGAACCGGGCTAAATCGATTCCGAGTTTGATAAGAAGTGAATATACCTAATAAGAGACATACAGAATCGCCACCATCGAATTTGGAATTATAGCAGATCTAATTGGAATCCGAAATATGTCCAGTTATAAAATCTCTTACTAGATAGTTGCTTTTGAGAACACTGTTGTTTGTATCCCTTTATCGCATACCCACCTTGCTATGAAGAAAATAACAGGCTTCTACTTCTTGTTCTTTCATTGTGTTCGTTAATCCGAGGGCCGAATCAAATAAATGAACGCTTTGTGTGTGGTCGCCTGATATAAACACTCGTTGTCGCTGTTTATTGAAAATATAAAAATGTATGCAAGTCAAAATAAATTTTCAGAATTTTCTCTGGTTTTTGTCTTCTGTGCTCTGAGAACAAATAAATAAGTTTGAGTAATTGCCGCTTGGTTTTTGTTTTTTTTTTTTTGTCGATTTCATTGTTTTTCTGGAATGTCCGTTCAGACAAGTTAAGTTAACACAATTGCCTTCTTTTTTCATAATGAACTAACATTTATCCGTGGCTTTGTTCCCGTTTCAGGAATAGTATTGCTAAAAAATGTTCTTGTCTATCAGGACAATATAATTCCAAATATTTAAACTATTGTTCTTATGAGTGCCGCAGTGTTTTTTTTTTGTATGGGATGTACCAAGCTCCGATCCCGCTCACATTTTATTAAATGCTCTCAGCGTGTACTTTTCAGTTTATAACAAATACATATATTTTGTAAGCTTCAGCTCAATCGACCGACTACTTTTCGAAATGCTGCGAAAAAGCGTTAGGAGTGTTTTTACAATACGTAAGATTCCTTGAACATTTGAGCTCAATCGGTTTGGTGGGTTTCGGAATATAAGATTTTGAATTTTGGATTTGCTGTTTTCGTCCCGGCAGAAGCACAACCGACCAGTTATTCACTCTCAGAATGGTGCTCGAAAAGGCTTGGGAGTATGCTACACCTGTTTACGCATGCTTCGTAGATTTGGAGAAAGCATAATGCCCGAGTCCCTCGAGGTAAACTCTGGACTTCAGGAGTGTATTACAGGAGTATGGAGTTCGCGGTTCTCTCTTGAGAGCCATTCAATCTCTTTACACAAACTGTTAAAGATGTGTTCGGGTAAACGGCGTTAAAATCAATACCTTTCACAGTGGGCGTTGGATTTCGCCAGGGGTTCGTCTTGTCTCCTCTTCGTATCATTAAGGGTATTCACCTCATCTGATAAATTTATGCAGCTCGTAAATGTATAAATTTCTGCCGTGCTTTAAATGAACACCCCTCGGAAATGTAATTGCGTAAACCGCGTAAATCGACTGTAAATCTGCAATCAAATAAACAATTCATACGGGCTGTTTGACATTTGTGACTTGCGTAACTTTCCGCGGTTAGTTTCCGAGCCTAAATCGTCGCGGAAAATTATGAGGTCTGCGTAAACTATTCTCCATACAATATCTGACAGTTCATTTACGACGGTGTAAATTTCTGCAGTTTACGCAGTTTACGAGGCTTTTACGCGTTTAAGTGAATACCCCTATTACTTATATGGACTGGATATTACAGCGCAATCTTCGCGAAAAACGTTTCGAATTGGGAGATCTGAGGATAAGTCATTTGCTCTTCGCTGATGACTTGGTCATCCTTGGGTCCTCTTAGACTGAACCGACAGAATAAGATCGCGAATACAAGCTGCCGAATTGAGATTTTTCCTTTGTATTGCTGGTGTGACTCGTAGAGATCGCATTAGAAATACCAGAATACATGAGGAACTCAGTGTCAAGCAGCTACTTCTCCGGACGGAGCGATCCATGCTTCGGTGGTTTGGTCATGTTAAACGCATGTCCCCGACAGATTGTTTGAAAGTTTGAGCTCAATCGTTACGGTGGTTTTCGAGATATAAGTTGTTGATGTTTTTTTTGTATGGGGGTGCCATACGACTAATAAAATAGCCTATCGCAGGACTCTATCCCGAAGCTTTCTATTAGTAAAAGAATTTTTGAAATTGGTTCAGTGGCAGAACTTACCCCCTAAAACATTACCACCTTATATGGTAGTGTGATATATAGTATCAAATCTACAAATCATTTGAATAATTTAGAACTTCAACAAACAACGATAATATCTGTGATAATATGTTTTATTTGCATTTTTTTTAATCTCATAAGCAGTGAAATATATGTAAATACATAATGTAGTTTTATTTAAAAAAATGCCTCTATCGATTTGAATTGAAATAATATTTTAGTTTTCATAGACATGGTTTACATGACTGCATTCTCAGTTTTTCCGATTTAAATGCGAATAACGGTACTTTTGGTAGTCATTTTTGAAAAATAGTTAGATCGGTTTTTTTGTAAAATTATGCAAACAAATGTTACAATTTTGTGTTCGAAAAGCATTCTTCATAAACTGTTTAGCTGAAAACTGAGTACAAGGTATTCTTAGACGGCGGTTATAATAGCAACAAGCGCTAGCACGCGCGAGCTTTTAAGCATTACCCGCCAGTTACATTTTTACCAATTTTTAAAGTAGATACCATCATTAGCGATTGGGGTGGAAATCGAAGGACGCGGTCATGGTCTGAGAAACACTGTTTCGCAATTGTTTACCTGAAACTGTGCACAATGTTTTATTTAGCATTTAAGCTTATACATATTTTTATCATAATCGAAAATGGCGTTTTTGAGATATGAGCAGTTTTTTAAAGTACCATTATTAGTGATTGGGGTGGATATCGAATGACGCAGTCATTTTCGAAAAAAAAAATTGGTATACAGTCATGTAAAGCATGCGCATGCCCATATAAACTCAACTTTGGTTCGTTAGAGCCGTTTTCGAAAAAATCTAAATTGTATACAACTTGTATATGGGAAGTACCGTTAATATTGGGACTAGCATACAAAAAAAATGCCTCCTATCGGTGAGCCCACAAACTCTAAATACGAAGTTTGAAAGAAATCCGTCAAAGCGTTTAGATTTCTCAGCTATGGGACAGACAGACATACAGACGGACAGAATTGCGAGACCCACTTTTTTGAGTTCCCCTATCATCCTAATATCAGAATTAATTAAAATCTCGAGTTAGAAATTTTGAAATCTTACTTCAAATCGTTAGAGTCGTACGTATACGATTCAGACATTACGATGTTAGGGGAACTCGAAAAAGTGAGCAGGTCCGCTGTCTGCGTGTGTTTACCTGTCTCCTGTCTGTCTGCCCGTCTTCTACTGAGGACTACAGCCTAAATGGCTGAATGAATTTTTTTTAAACTTCGTGTTTACTCTTTGTGGGCTTACAGTTACAGGCCATTTTTTTTATTTGCGTGTTACTTCAATATTATTATTGATATTATGTACCTATCTTGTGCTCTTTGAGGTAATTGACGTTATGTCTTCGGTCTTTATGATCCGATTTTGAAGAAATATTTTTTATCAGTTAGCTGCACATTTAGTTAATATAAAATATTAATTTTGTAAAATTTTGACATTTTCATATGGTAATTTTTAAACTTTGGGGGCGAGAGCGCCAAAGTTTTTTTTTTCCATATTTGTGTAAAATCAATCCGACTGTGAAAATACCGTTATTTTCGAATGTGCAATTTTTTTTTTTTTAAATACTTCTCTCGGGAAAGGCAAACCTATAACGCTTCATCAGCGCCCCGAGATGCTTGCAGATGTATGTTAGCTCTGCACTTAAATTGCTGCTTCTTCTTGTAGTCTTCTGGAAATATATCCGCAGGAAGCGAGTTCCAAAGTTTGCTTGTCCTGTAACAGAAGGAGTTTTGGAAAGATGATGTCCTCACGGGTGTCAAGTGTACTGTATGGTCATGAGCATTAGCAGCCTGTCTTGTGGGGCGCCCAAAAGTTGCATTTCGAGGGATAATGTCCTTGAGTTCCTCGGAACATCTACCATGGAAGTACCTATAGAACAAGCATAGGTCAGCGACTTGTCTTCTGTGCACCAACGGTTGCAGATTCGATGTGAGTGTAGGGTCTCCAATAAGTCGAACTGCTCGTCTCTGTATGCTGTCAGGTTAAGTGAATGTTTTGGGGCCGAGCTCCATATATGGGAGCAATATTACAGGCCTGGTCTAACCTGTGCTTTGTAGAGAAGGAGAAGTTACTTGGGGCTAAAGTACCTCTTTGCTCTAAATAGGTAGCTCAACTTAGCGGACGCCGATCTTGCGATATTGGATATGTGGTCCTGCCATGTGATTCCTGAATTGACTGTGACTCCTAGAAGGTGCATTGAGTCCTTGGGATGGATTGGATGGTCATCCATTTGGATCTGAGGAACTGTTGAAGCATTTTTCTTGGAAAATGTTGTGAGCTGTGTCTTGTTTGCATTAAATACAACCAAGTTGTCTTTTCCCCACTTCAAGATTTTGTCCAGATCACCATTTAGAGAACTAATTTGTTCACATCTCTGACTGTGTGATGTAGCCTCATTCACAGGCCCACTGTTCGAGATGGAGGATATAAGAGTGCTGTCAACAGCAAAGCTGTAGATATTATTATTTGTCGATCCAAGCAAATCGTTGATGTGGAGAAGAAATAGAGTTGGGGAAAGAATAGATCCTTGGGGCACTCCTGCATTTATAGCAAACGAATTAGATGATACACCATCTACCACAACTTGGATCGATCTTCCCAGAAGAAAATTTTGCATCCATCCGCAGAGTTGTTGTGATAATCCATAAGACGCCAACTTGCCTAATAGGGCTCTATGCCAGACTCGGTCAAATGCCTTTGATATGTCCAAGGCTACAGCTCTGGATTCGCCGTGTTGTTCAATTGCTTCCATAAGTGCGTTACGTAGCTTAACAGGTTTCCAGTGGAACGACTGCTCTGAAATCCGTATTGCCGTGCGTGAGTGACACTCGCATTTGGGCAGTTTTTTTTACTTCATGTAACTCCAATGTCGCGGGGCTTTTATACCTAACCATTCTTAAAAAATTAGGTTGGCAGAAGAAAGAAGCATTCCTCGAGCAGCTATGGCTTGCACTAGATTAAAGCTTACTTACTAACTTAGGTAGATGGCACTACAGTCCGCGGTGGACCCTGGCCTCAACCAACATGCCTCTCGAGCTAGCCCCGTCTTTGGATAACCGTCTCTTGTTGCGCACTCTTAGTTGCTTGAGGTCACCTTAAACGTGGCGAGGTATTCTCTGCTGCGTTGTTCCTGCGGGTTGGAATCGAAGAGTCTTCGGGCCGGAGCGTTGGTGTCCATTCGCTCTAGATGTCCTAGCCATCTTAGTCAAGTGATGCGTTCTTTTCTTATCAGTTCGATTTCGCTGTACATCTAGTAGAGTTCGCTGTTAAATCTCCTCCTCCAAAGCCCGTCAACGCTAACGGGACCGAATATCACTCGAAAAATTTTGCGTTGGAAACGACGGAGAAGATCTTTATTCGCCAACTTTTCGTTTTTGCATGATTACTTTCTTGAAGTCCTGAGTCCTGAAATTAATAGTTTCTACCCATCTGCAAGGTCCACAGTTCTAAAAACCTCTTGATTTGTCGAGAAGACAACAACCAGAATTTAATCGATAAATTACAATCAACGATTTCGTTTTCAAAAAACACTAAGTCAAGTCACCTAATCCCCTTTGCTTCAACAAACGCTACACATTAGTGCAGGAGTTCCCTAACTGTGCGTCGTGGGGCTATCCTAGGGGCGTCGCAAGACGATACGCTCAGGTCGCCTGCACACGACCATCAGCTTAAGCTCGATTTGAAAAAAAAAAATGTCGGGTCGGGTTCGTTCGATGTTGGCCATTATGTTTTGCCGGCCTATACCCGTTTAAGATCCAACTGACCCAGGAGCTCAAAGTTAATGATAATGTAATGACCATAGATAAATCATCATAAAAAGCTTTTTGGTGCGCATTTTAGACTGGCGGTGGCGTCATTGCTCCGGGCTTTTTTATGACGTTGGTAAGGCGAATACCATCAACGGCGAGTACTACAGAACGATGCTGCTAACATGTGGTTCCAGCAAGAGGTGGCTATGTGTCACTCAGCTGCAGGGTGTGGTTATCTAATCTCTATCAGAGGTGACGTAAATTGGCCACCAAAACCGTGCGATTTAACTTCGCTAAATTTTTCTTATGGCTGAAGTCGCAGCTCAATGCTCAAATTAAGCCGGATATATGCGGCAGATTGGACCACTCGGATCCGTGACAACGTGAGAAGCTGCGGCGGACATTTGGGCCTGGTGTTATATTCCATACAATAATGGCATACATGGGATTCGTTAATACCTTGCACACAGCTTGTTTTATTCCATTTCAATGTCGACCAATCCTCATTGAAAACCCCTTTAGTGAATCTTCAGTAAGCTCAGCTTATATTCACTATTCTGTGCTTTTTTCCGTTGTGTGCCCTTAGAAGGGCGTCGCAAAAATATTATAACCTGTATAGGGAGTCGCAGTATGGAAAAGTTTGGGAACCCCTGCATTAGTGGATAATCGAACCGTAAGATCATAGTTCTTAGTTTTTAATTTCTATTTTTCTATACTTACATAACTGATTTTTACTAACTAAATACTTTTTATCTACATTTATATAACTGCATTTATATTTATATAAATTTTCCAGAAAATTTGTACCTGGATGTGGTCCTCGACTCATAATAAAATCAACACAGTCTGAAATACCCAAGGATATGTTTCCAAGCGATGAGGCTGAATTACCAAAATATTCAACGCGTTGTGTAGAAATGAATAACAAAAACTATTTTCCTCACATAAATATATACACTGATTTTGGAGACTTAAATCCTAGCCAGATGCTAACCTTGTTTTGTCAATTTCGAAGCTGGCCTGAATACAAGGATAGCTCATTTCTCGCCTCATTGGAAAACAGTTTGCTTAAATTGGAGACGTCAGGAGATGGCAGCGAAGATGCATTAGATGTATCGGAAGAGGATGACATTACTATTACCCATTAAGTGAAAATGATAACTAGTGATATATTTTTTTGCCATTAAAAAGAAATGTTTTTGAATTAGTAATTTTTTTTATATTGTTCTAAAGTCAAACTGACAAAGACAGTGGACTGTATCTTTTTAAATTTTGTATCGATAATATTGCAAAAATAGCTTTTGCCCGCGGCTTAGTTCGCGCAGTCCTCAGGATTTGGCACACAGAAATTCCTTCACAGTCTTTTTTATAAATATAACGCGCAGGAAACCTACCTAAGAAAGCACCTAAGGAGCAGTTCTTCTTTCTTTGCCGGAGGTTGTTACTATCCGATGGAGCACTCACACACAACTACTGGTCCATTGTACTGCCAAACAGACACCTTACATTGCTGTACTTAGTTTTCCCGTCTTTCGAAGAAAGATGAGACGGAGCTTCAGTGATGAAGAGCTTAGATGTTCGGCACTCACCACGTCAGCCCCAAAGATCCGCCACCTGATGCGAGCAAAGGCAGGACAACTACAGAGGAAGTGCTCCGCTGTATCGTCATCCTATCCACAAGCAGGACAGATAATGGTGTTGCTCAAGCCCAACATATTTAAGTGTTTGGCAAAAGCTTGGTGGCCCGAAAGGACGCCCACAAGAATTCTGCAGTCGATTCTCCTGAGAGACAGAAGGAAAGACGAGGACCTCTTGCAGATGTCCGGACGCAGTCCTTTGGTCTGTCTACACCCAGCACAGTCACGCCAACGACACTCGTGTTCACGAGAAACCCAAGTATCAATGGATGACCTAACCACAGATGCAGGCAAACCCAACGCAGGTTCAGCTCCTAAGAAATCTTCTTCTGAACCCAACCTGGCCAGCTCATCAGCGATCTCGTTTCCCTGGATACCAGTGTGACCTGGGACCCAAACAAGTTTGACCGTGTTTAGCCTACCGACCAAGTTCAGAGAAAGCTTGAGTTCGAGCACTAACTTGGACGAGGTAAGAGGGTTGAGCAGCGCTTTTAATGCAGCTTGGCTATCACTGCAAACGCATATGCTTCTAGCCCTCCACCTGTTTGTCACAATATAGCGCATAGCCATAAGGATAGCGAAAATCTAGGGGTAGTGTTCTCTAATGTTCTCGCTTTCCACGAAGACTCCAGAACCAGACCCCTGTCCGGTTTTAGAGCCATCCGTGAATACACGATGGCATTCCTTTTCTGGCTCCGAGTCTGGCCGAAGCCATTCTGTTGCCTGAGGAAAGTTGACGTGGTAGTTTTGTCGCAGTAGGATTTCTGGTGTTATTGCGTTAGACGGCATATCCATAAGACAGGGGTCAAAGGATAATTCTCGCACAAGTTCTTCAAAATTCCAATGCGCGTGGTACCAAAAGCCACCTCTCTTTAACCGAGAGATGGTTTTCAGCGTACACCCCATGATAAAAATATCAAGGGAGGGGAGGTTCATCAAAGCATCTAGAGCGGAGCCCGGAGTACTGGGGAAGGCCCCTGTGCACCCAAGGCAAACCGTTCTTTGGAGTTTGGCGAAAGAGGCCACAACACGTTTCCGCGAAAGCCTGTTCCACCACACAACCGATGCATATGAGAGAAGTGGTCTTACCATTGCCGTATAGATCCATAGGACCCTTTTAGGAGATAAGCCCCATGTCTTCCCAAAAGCGCCTTTGCACTGCCAGAAAGTCGACAGCGCTTTATCGGTTTTTGATTCAACATGCTTGGACCAAAGAAGTTTTCTATCAAGGATTACTCCCAGATATTTGACTTCATCAGAAATCGGAATAGTGACACCTTTTAGCACAAGTTGAGACAGACCAGTGATATTCCTCCTTCTCGTGAAGAGAACAACCGTAGTTTTAAGAGGGTTCACTGAAAGCCCATTCATTGTGCACCAATCATCGATCAAACCCAAGGATATCTGCGCCAGAGAGCAGACAGTCCCAAGATCTGAACCGACAGACAGAACGGCGACATCGTCCGCGTAGGCTTGTGTATAGGTTCCAGGAAGATTGAGTGTCTTCAGCAGAGAGTCTACTACCATGCACCATAAAAGGGGAGACAAAACACCACCTTGAGGGCAGCCCCTGCTTACCCCTTTCATGATGCATTTGCCACAATCCGCTTCGGCAATCAACGTCCTGTGCATTAGCATTGCTTTAATCCACAACACCAATGTTTCATCTATACCGTCTCCAAAGAGGAGACAGTGGCATCCTTATAAGACGGCCTCTTATCTCGCACCTCAGCTGTTCTGCGTTCAAAACAATCTCTCTGACCGTCAGAGCCATCCGCGACGATAAAGTTCTGTCCGCTGGTACTGAAACCTGAATTGATTTCAGCACCTGCATCATTCATTACCAGTGCACGGGTAGCTCCAACGATTGGAGAGCCTGGGGAGCTCTCGCCCGTAGGTGAGATCGCGACGTCCGGTTTCCGTCCGCCAGTACTACTTCCACTGCTGGTAGTAGCACCGGCTTCATTTGGAGACCGTGCACGAACAGACTCACAGACTTGAGTGGGGTTTATTCTCTTTTCGAGCTTGGGTCGCTTCTTCTTGCTTTTCGGGTTAGCAGAAGAGGAGGCAGTGCCCGATCCAAGGGGTTGGTTAGTTTCAGTTGTTGAGACCTCCACCGACCTGTTCCTTTTCAAAGGCACCGCCGAAGAGCTGAAAGAAAGGCTATTGCCATTACCACCTGGAGTAGATAGTTCCGTATGGTTCTCCATTCATATCGAGTTTTGAGTGTTAACCACTGGCTCCTGTGGGTGGGATTTACTGAGGATAGGCTAGCCGTTACCTCAAACCCACAAGGAGCAGTTAGTATCTCTGATAAATATGTCTAACGCCCTAATGGAGAAAACACTTCAAAAATATAGATAAATGATCAATTTGTTTGTGAAGCACGGGAATCTTAACAAAGATCATACTATATCAGACTGAGCCACTATCTATGGAACACAATATATTTCTTAGTTAGCCAATCCTTAATTATATTCTACAATGCCCAGATCTTTCTACACTGTGCAACATGCAGCCGGAAAGATCGTGAGGATGTGTACCACTCTTTAGCAGTATAACCCCATTCTTACAGAATTCCGCTTGAATATCTTTTGAGTACGTACGATGAAGTTAGATGAAGCGATCAGCATATTCAACAGCTATGAAGCTTGGACGCATTATAATGTTTCAAATCGAACGGTTCGCGAGTTAAGAAAAGCCCCCCCCCCCTAAAAGGGGTCATCGCCTATAACTCGGACCTCTAGCAAAATTTCCAAATTCAGACAATTTAATTATGTTTATTTCTTATAGAGAGTACCAGTACACTAACCGAGTTTGAAGTCAATCGGATAATAAATAAAAATTTCCCATACAATCTTTGACCCCCCCTTTTACCCCTTTAGGGGTAGAATTTCAAAAAATCCTTCCTTAGTGCTTGTGTACATCATAAAGAAAACCTCTGTGCAAAATTTCAGCTTTCTAGAGCAAATGGTTTAGAACTGGGCGTTGATGATCTGTCAGTCGGCGGAATCTTCATTTTTATATTTATATAGATAGTCAGGGCATTTTTCTCAACGAACAAATCAAACTTAAAAACTAAATACTAACTACGGTACACATTCCCCCCTTGATGAATCGGTGAATTCTTCAATTTGCTTCAAAGGTCAATAATTACTTGCCTACCTAGCTGCTTTTTGGATTTTCATACGCAAATGATGCTTGAATGCGCCCTTCGTTTAAAACAGGTATAGGAACTCACATACAATTTTCGAGTTTTTAGTTTTTAATATAAATGCATGAGTAAATGATGCCCACTTCCCCTCCAGAAAATAACCAATTTGTCTTGGCAGTACATGTCACTCCTCTGATCTGACAATGATCTGAACGGGCACTAATTCGATCTATAACTGCGAATATTGAGTTTTGCTCATGCTCTGTTGCTCTGCTTCTGCATCTGGTTTTATTCTTCTGTTTAAAAAGACTGCTCATTACACTGCATTCGTTATGACCACGCATTTGTGGCCCATAATCCCTTCTGCATAACTGGTTATGGCCATGCGTTTTGTGACTATCATTAAACTCATATTTCATAGATATTTTTTGATATTGAATCCATATTTTGATATTTTTTCCATAGAAATATGCATTGCAGTATTTTTTATTTATTTAACTACTATACATAAATGTCACAGTTAATCAGTTTTGAAATTAGAGTATGCTGTTTTACAATTCTTTCAATATTTTTTTTAAATTAAATTTTGAGATATTGAAATCAATCACATAATAGTACCTACTTATATAATTTTCTTCATAGTTGCAGATTTGTTGAAATATTTTCATGGCAACAAAACTTTTTTAATCAGATAACAAAGTTTCAAAAATACCATATGAAATAGTACCAGAACACTCTAGACATGAGTGTCCAATTTTTTAAATATTCATTATTTTAGATTAACTAAATGTGCAGTTAACTGATAAAAAAGGTTTTATCAAAATCGGTTCATAACAACGTGAGATATAAGGTAATTAAAAATACGCGTAGATTTTGGAGGTAAAATTAAGCAAACAACATAATCCGTATTATAAACTTTGGATGTACCCAATCTTGCACCTCACCTACTCCAAATCCTGCAGTGACCACAAGTAGAGGGTTTGCATACGTATCTTACTATTTACGCGATTTTTGTAAAAAAAAAATAATTGACAAGTCAGTAAGGTTAGGTTAGGTTTGTGGGCTGGCGAGGATTTCTCCGTGACCACTCAGGTCAATAGTGACCCATTCTGATACCCATAGGGGGAAAGAGGTTGTCCCTTACCCATTATAACCCTGTATTCAAATTAGTTACTGTGCTGCTACATACAAACCATCTTGTTGATTTTACGAAGTTCATTATCTTGTCTATTGATGTGCTGGAAAGCTCGTCTAGGTCGTTGAAGAAGTGACTCCCTAGTAATTTGTACCTGGTGTGTTGGAGTCTTGGGCAGTGACATAGGAAGTGGGTTGTATCCTCAAGAGCTTCCTCATCACCGCAGCCTCTGCAAAGTTCTTCCGCATAAGCCGTTATTCTGACAAGTCAGTAAAAAAAGGTTTAAATACAAAATATTAGCCCGTGGTGCCGTGAAAGTAAGTGAAGAAGTGAAACAAAAATGCAAAAATTGACTGACTAAAATTTAGCTTTTTAATTTTAAATTATGTACCTCATATTAAATTAACATTTATTTAATCCAAAAAATATAATAATTTTAGAAAAATTGGACACTCCGTTCTAGAAATGTTGGTACTATTATTGGACTGTAAAAAATAAAGAATAAAGAAGAGTATTCATCCCAACCACTCCCATTTTGACAGTATTTTCCATTTTTACTACAAAAGTAAAGGAACAGACCTTATATGTGGCGAAAACCGTTTTGTTACACCTTCACTTCATGTATAAAGTTGTATTCTTGTACCTAAATTAGCTATGTACGTTTTTTTGCGGAATAGGTGCAGCACAATTAGTTTATGTATTTGTCTCTATTTTACCTTAAAAACATCAAAACAAACAACAAGGAAAATATTATTTCCTGCACAGACTGGATTGACTAAATGTCAGAACACTGCAACAAAAACGACCAAACTCTGAAATAAGTACGTCCGAATATATCCGACCCGATAATAAATTTGTGTATTCCAATTGATATGGCTACTTCTGCAGAAAACAATTTACAGCTTTATTTCGACAAAGGTAGTTATAGAAATACAATAGGTACCTACATAACATATCTACAAATACAAGCGTACATTCAAGTCATGAATTAACATAATTAAAAGTTTAAATTATAAAAAAGTTAAAATTATAGGTACTTGCAATAAACACAAATTTAAATTTTTCAAATATCTAGGTATTTAGATCTAATATATAGCGAACCTATATATTATTTAGCTTAATTTAGCTTACATTAAATTAATGGACTTAAGTCTATATGCAAGAGTACCTATGTGGGGTCAATCGTCTAGCTTCTTATATAGTTTTGTTCAGAGCATTGAAAATTCTGTCACTGAAACATTTGTACTTTTTTAAAGTTAAACTTTTTTTTTATGAAGTGGCTATTTACAAAGTCCTATTTCTAAAACTCGTAATTTGCTAACCAATTCAACTATTTTGTCATTCGCTATTAAGGCTTTGCCCTATGTTGTCTTAGGATTGCAAAAATGTGGTAGGTTGAGGACGTTTTAAGACTCTAGTTCAGTCCGCCACTCTTTGACTTGATGTTTCTGATTTCTTGGCCTCGATTGATACCGTAAACAGTCTACTCTACTCAGTTGACGTTTAAGGACAGCCGACACATTTTTAGTATTTCTCGACTTTATATCAGTTCCAAATTTCCGTTAGCCAAAAGGTTTTAAATCTGTAAACTACTTACCATGAAAACACTTTGATTAAGCATCATTCAAAAAGTAAACAAAAATCTATAAGCAAACAAAATTATTTACTTTTTGCTTGTGTTGTTTTAATTCTGTCCAGCAGTGCATTCTTCTTTATCACCAGAAGGACCCCGTCAATTTGCACATCGTTTTCCAACCTGGGACTGGGCCTAGTTGGCCTAAGGGTATAGAGCCAAGCTCACTGAGAAGATTTAAGAATAATTTTTACCTTTATTTGTACATTTTTAACTTATTTCATTACGGTCTACATATTTCTTACTTTTCACAAATTTAATACAATATTGCTATAATACATACAGTCGAAGAATCATGTCCTGTTGGCCTTTCGTATTCATTCAACCGGTATTTTAAATTTGTGTGCCATTCTTTTTTTTCAAATCTCAAACACAATCTCACTTTTAATCGTAGGCACTTGAAGTCATTTTAATAGCACTCATTGCCCTTGAACTGTTGCATGTTCACCACCATAATTGAAAACAATACAATAGCGTCACCCTTAAGTTTGTCCCATTCTCACGTCAAAGTCGCAGGGAATACCACTTATGTGGTTAGGGCTGAAAAAAAAAGATTGCTTATACTCCGTATGGCATTCAATGTATCAACACTTTTGTACGATATTTGAAGAGTTTTGAAAAGTCTTACAAAAGAAAACCTTTCGTAGTAATACCGAATTTATGTCTCAATTGTCTTATCGAGCATATTAAGGGCCACCTTTACTGGAGTAGGTACAAGACAATTGAACTCTATTCGTTGTTACGAAGTCTATTGATCAAGTTACGAATTTGAAACAGAAATGCATGCCAAAAATAACCCTATATTTTGGTAAATCTGAGCGAAAACTATAACGAATACCAATAGGCTTCCAAGATTGTAAGTACATATTTCAGAATTCATCCATAGTAGGGCATTATAACACAGGATGTATCCTGTTTAATGGCCGAGCTCGAGGATCATTGCTTCTGCGATTTTAGACAAGTTCTTAATTTTATAGAATTTATTATTAATGTTTTGCAATCAGCCGACTCATTCAAAAGAATATGCGAAATGTGGTTGCCGTGGCGGTGGGCTTACATCGAACGCACTAAGTTTTTTCGACGTGGTCATCCCTAGTGGGGTACTGAGCACTGAGCAGTGATAGTGCATTTTCGAGGTTGCTAACAAAATTAAAAGAAAAAAAACCGTAGCACTCTAGCCACATGCCAGATACAAAAACTGCAGCCCTGGGACCTGCCACTTTAAAAATGTAGTAATATTAAATTAACTATGTGCAATAACAATAAACTGCTTTAATAAATGATTTTAAAATTGAAAAACACATTTCTGGGTTACATTTAAATGTGCAGCACAAAGCAGTAGTAGGTACATCCTTACATATAATAAAACTGTAGGCATTTTCTTTGTCAGCTAAAAACTCGAAAACTACTGGACAGATTTCGATGAAACTTTTTTTAAATGTTCCTTAAGACTGTGAGACTGCTATAGGCTATGTCGTTTATAGCCACGTCCTTAGGAACAGTTTTTAGCCAAAATGTATTTTTTTAAGTGAAAATATATACATACACATATACCTTGCTACGAATGGATGTTTATACTTTTGCGATCGTCAAACAAACACATTTGATAAGGGTTGATTTGTTTTCGCAGTGAGTGCTATGGTCAGTTGTATATTATGTAGGTATGTATATTATGATTGTATGTCCGAAGAAGGATGGGGATGGGGTGAGGCGTGCGTGCTGCAGAATGGCATGGGGTATATTAATAATCTTCATAAGAGAAGAGACGTATAATACAAAACAGGTTTCATTTCAGAATTTCATTCGATATGTGGTATGGTAACTGTGTTGGGTTGGGGTAGGTAGTTGTTTGGATTCTATAGGAAGAGGGAAGCAAAGGAAAGGAAAGGAAATGCAGTATATTAAACAAGTAGCAAGATCAATGAGAGGGAGGGCGATGCAGAGGGTGCACTATAATGCATTATAATATCCAATGCATTACATCCATTATCGCATATCGCCACACAACGCAGTATGTAAATTTTATTCTGATATGACGTAACAGGGTAGGGTTGGGGTAGTTGTTTGGATTCCGTAGTTCTACTTTGGGGTTGTTGTCGCACATCGAAAGCAATTTTTCTTGAACAGATAGGTACCTACTGTGTATGAGTGGCTTACTTCTGTCCAGCCAGTTTGTGAAATCTATATCTATACATATAATAAAACTGTAGGAATTTTCTTTTGCCGTTAAAAACTCGAAACCTACTGGACAGATTTCGATGAAACTTTTTTTTAAATGTTCCTTAGGACTGTGAGACTGCTATAGGCTATGTCGTTTACAGCCATGTCCTTAGGAACAGTTTTTAGCCAAAATGTATTTTTTGAAGTGAAAATATATACATTCGAGGATTGATTTGTTTTCGCAGTAAGTGCTATGGTCAGTTGTATATGTAGGTACATATGTATATTATGATCGTATGCCCGATGCCGGATGGGGATGGGGTGCGTGCTACAGTATGGCATGGGGTATATTAATAATCTTCATAAGAAGAGAGACCAAATATAATTTTGTGCGAGCGGGCAAGGCGAGCACGGGTCCAGCTAGTCCAAAATAAGAATTCACCCAAATAGCTAACAGCTACGACTACAATTGAATTGAATTTGAATTCTTACCCTGACTAAATACCTAGGGTCAGCTCAGTCCTCAACTGGGGCGCACCAGCGCAGCGATAAAAGTTAGGGAGCTGTCACTATATTTTGTAACAGATTTGTTTTTATGACTGTGAACACTAACAACCGATTTTGGTGAAATTCGAACTCCAATAGGTAGAAAGGGGAGTCAAATTGTGTATGGGGAAATTCTTATTTTTCAAACTCTGTGTATCTATATCTATCTACTCTATATAACACAGACAGGGTGTTCCAATAAGCAGTATAATTGTTTATGGGAGATTCCTGAAGTTTCACCGAACACAAAATTGTATGGCAGGGGTCTATTCTTATCATATTATCATATCATATTTATTATATTTCTCGATGGGCTACCAAAAAGGGTGGCCTTTAATTCGGAGGTGTAACCACTTTAAACGCTATTTCTTTTAAATTCTTATAGCGCATAAATTAAATTGGTAGCGCAAAAAAAAAACATCTGTGCAGCTACAAAAATGTTATGGCTCTTTAAACTCAAAATTATGAAAATTCGTTGTTCCATTTTTTTACTTAAAATACATTTTTCTTTATTTTTTTATGAAATTTGTATCCTTGAAAATGTTGGTAAAAATTGTTTCAAGCTACATTTTTACGTACGATCAAGAGAAATTGTAGTAGGTAAAACCAAATTCTTGCCAGACAAAAATTGTCAAAAAGAGACTCGACATTTTTCTAAAATAACTTTTTGTTTTATACCTAACACCTCACCAGGAAAAAAAATGCATGGTTGTTAGGTCAGGAGATATGAATGGCCAAGGGTTGGGTCAAATCGATCAGTCCAACGTTCGTTAAAAGTATGGTTGAGGAATGGAGTTACCCTGCTACTACTGTGACAAGGTGTTCCATCTTGTTGAAAGAACATCGCCCTACTCTAAACAAGAGGACCATGGATGGACCATTATCTTCAATGAGCTCCGGTGATCGTTCTCTAAGAAATTCCTGTTAACTGTTTGCGGAAGAACGTGCGGTTCTACTAAAGTGTTTCCAAACATTTACGTTAAACCTCCTTTAAAATAAGCAACATATTTTGAAGAAGCTGTTCACATTAAATTCTTATACCTTTGAAATGATGTTGTGCAGATGAAATGGGAATTGGGGTCTGACCAGTAATGGAGCAAATTGTGGTGGTTTTTAAACTCATCTATTGTGAATTGCGCTTCGTCAGTCCCCCAGTCTTCTTCCTGTTTGCGAAGTAGCCACTGGCAAAATTCCACTCTTCTTTGCGCATCTCCTGGTAGTAAATCCTGTACCCATCCGATTTAGAAGTCACCCACTTTGATTGGCTATAACAGAAAATATCCCTCAAAGGATTATACCGCTTAACTGCGACACTCTGTATAAGAAATAGAAAAAAAATATTTCTCTGATTTTGAAATTTCGCTGGAGCCCGAGTTATTAACAACAACGGAAAAAGGGCGAATCAGTTTGTAACATTTTATTCATCCTATAGAGCGCGTAGAAAAGCACACTAGATAAAAATTGCTGTAATGGGAGCGAAGCCGCAGATAAGTTCTAATGCATTGTAGTGTACATACATATTTTGATATTCGCTTCGTCATATAAGTGTATTGTATATGGATTAAATTTGTGTCATACGAATCACGAATGGCATAGTCTCATATAACATTATATGTAACTTAATCCTGACTTTGTGGGTGCAGTAGCACTACTGTGCGAGCGATATCTGATTCGATCACCGCAAAAACATAAATTATATCTTAAGGTTTTTTATACTGCGCCACCTCTTGCGAACGTCTGACAAACATCCGAGAGTATGACTGTCATGAAAAAGCTTCTCAATTCAGCCGTTCGGACTCGGCATAAAATTGTAGGTCCCTTCCATTCATCCTAAAAATAGAAACTCACACAAAACGAATGGTTGCGAGAAGCTAGGCCTACCCGCCTGTTGCGCCTATTAATTTTTCATTTTTTTAATCCTGACTTTATTTTCTCTGTGTAGTATTCTGGAAACAGTACGTGATACGTCAAAGTCAAATATATAAAATAACTAGCTGAACCCCCGCCTATATTTTTTGGCCTATCGATTGTAATTACCGACAATTATAAAAAAATCAACTCAATTGGTTGAAAATTACGGGCGACAGAGGGAAACATAAAGTTTTTTCCACTTTGTTTTATATAGATAGAAAAGATAGAGATAATAGATAGATATAGAGATAGCGAGATAAAGATATAGATAGAGATAGAGATAGAGATAGAGATAGAGATAGAGATAGAGAGGCAAAAATTATATTATTAGTACCTACATAACCTCATTGGATATTGAGATTGAATATTATCACGAATGCTTGCATTTCTACGTAATCAGTATACCCGGGGATATAAGGTTCTGATGCAAAAAAAAACACAGCTTTATATCATGCTATGTATTTTTTTAACTTTCTCGTATACGTAGTCAGAGAAAGATATTGTTTTCGTACAAAATTTCGAACTCGAGATTTTGATCAATTCTGATATTACGATGATAGGGGAACTCAAAAAAGTGGGTCTCGCAATTCTGTCCGTCCGTATGTCTGTCTGTCCCACCCCTGGGGAATCTAAACGCTTAATCGGATTTGTTTCAAACTTCGTATTTAGAGTTTTTGGGCATCGCGCTAGGAACCTTTTTTTTTATGCTAGCCCTAATATTAACGGTACCTCCCATATAAAAATTTTACGAAATATTACGAAATACATATGTCTAAATTTAGATTTTTTCGAAAACGGCTCTAACGATTTGAACCAAAATTGATCGTTGAGTTAATGTAGGCATGCATACCCAGTTTTTTGCTAAAAAGTCCAGCAACGGCAGTTTTGGAAATTGGCTTTTTCTCGAAAACGGTAAAAACGATTAAAAAAAAAAATATTTTTAATACTATTGCCATTCTTAACTTGATAGCAAACTCAGTTTTTCCATAAAAAGACTGCGTCCTTGATATCCACCCAAATCCCTAATAATAGTACTTTAAAAAACTGCTCATATCTCAAAAATGCCATTTTCGATTATGATAAAAATGTTACTTTCAGGTAATGCTTAAATCCATAGTCATACCATTCTCTCAGTTTTGAGCTAAACAGTTGCAAAACAGTGTTTATAAACATTTTACGAAATATTAAACAATTAAGATTTTTTCGAAAACGGCTCTAACGATTTGAACCAAAATTTATCGTTGAGGTAATGTAGGCATGCTTAACATGACTGCATACCCAGTTTTTCGCTAAAAAGTCCAGCAACGGCAATTTTGAAAATTGGCTTTTTCTCGAAAACGGTAAAAACGATTTAAAAAAAAATATTTTTAAGGTACTATTGCCATTCTTAACTTGATAGTAAACTCAGTTTTTCTCTAAAAAGACTACGTCCTTTGATATCTACCCAAATCCCTAATAATAGTACTTTTAAAAACTGGTCATATCTCAAAAACGCCATCTTCGATTATGATAAAAATGTTATTTTCAGGTAATGCTTAAATCCATAGTAATATCATTTGCTCAGTTTTGAGCTAAACAGTTGAAAAACAGCTTTTTTTGAACCATGAATGCGTCCTACGATTTCCACTTCAAACGCTAAAACCGGTACTTTAAAAACTGCTCATATCTCGAAAACGCCATTTTCGATTTGGATGAAAATATATCTGCTACGTAATGTTTATATCCTGAAGAATACGTCGTACTCAGTTTTCAGCTATACAACGATTGTGATGAAAATACATATTTAAGACAAAATAAGCATTCTAAACATGATCACGTACTTAGTTTTTCTCAAAAAACTCGAATACAGCCGTATACGTATTATGAATATTTCTCAAAAATTACTATCCAAATCCCGACCATTGAGACCACTTTTTTTAAATAACCAAAAATGGGAATTAGAAATTCATCGCCTACTTGCCTCCTTCAAGTGTCAGTTCGGGGTGAAATTTGAAAGTATGTAAGTAATAAAGTGTTGTAGTTAATATTTACTACATATGTCTATGTAGTATGTATTACTTTTTTAATTAACAAGGGTTCAGTTACTAAACCTGCGTACATCTTAAGTGGATATGATTTTAAACGCAAAATTTGCTGAAATGATTTTGAGATTCTTGGAAATTGGCAATTAACGAGAAAGTTTCGTTCGACCCAGTCGTGCACATTTTTATTGTTTCTATATAAAAGGGTAGTTTTTCAAACACTATCCTTAACTTTTGTCTATTATATATTGAACCAACTTTCTGACATCCGGATTTTAGGGTTCACGAAAATGAAAAAAAAAAAAAAAAAATATTGCTCCTATCTCTATACCCATGCCAATGCCAAGCCAATGTCATTGCCCAGCAAACAGTTTTACACATACGAATACACATTCGTACATGTCAGTACGGAATACCCCATCGGCATAAAAAACGCACTTCACTAACCTAAGCATTATGTTAATAGGAGATTATACAAAATCATTTGGGCGTAAGCGAATCTTATATGTTGAAGTTGAGGGCAATGCATATTTTATTTAAATACTTTCGTTTCCCCTGGGTTAAGGTACCTATAATAGGTTCATTTCATTTCATTTTCATTTCATTTGTTTATTTAGCAGATTCTGCTATTCATACTTCATTACAAAATAAATTTATAAAATTTGGAATTATAGTGGTTGATTATTATATGGAAATTTTTGTTTAATAAAATGTATGGCTTTTCTTTTAAATATAATAAAGTTACTTTCCATTTTAATTTCAAGTGGTAACGTATTAAATAGCTGACAGCCCTTATATACAATACTATTTTGACTCAAGTTTACAAGATAGTTTGGTAATCTAAAATCATCTCTATTTCGTAGTTCATATGGTTGTGCTTCGCTTACATATCTTAAGTATTTTCTTAGATAGCTAGGTAACATGTTGTATTTAATTTTAAATATGAAACACAAAACATTTAACAGAATTCTTTGCTTAATACTCATCCATTTTAACATATTTAACATTAGCGATATCGATATAAATCTATTGCATTTTAGGATAGTTCTCATAGCTTTGTTTTGCAGTCGTTGTAACTTAGATAACATAAAATCACTACATAAATATAACACCGTAGAACAGTACTCAAAATGAGGTTTGATCATCACATTATATATATTAATTGCACAAATTATTGAAATTTTATTTCGTATTCTCCTAAAAAAATATATCTTTTTAGAGATTTTCTTCAATATATAGCTCAAATGAGTGTTAAATTTAAGTTTAGCATCAATTAATACACCTAAGTACTTAATTTCTTGAACTTGTTCAATTATTGTGTTATCTACACATAAACTGACTACCGAATTATTTTTGAAGACAATACATTTAGACTTATTAACGTTTAACTTAAGCTTATTTGACATTAACCAGGTACTTATCGTGATCAGGTCCTCTTGTAGTTTTTGTTCGCACTCAACGATGTTTTTCCCGCATATATAAATGAGTGCGTCATCAGCGAAAAGGGCGAGTTGGGAGTGATTTATCACATCCTTTATATCATTAATATATATGATGAAGAGCAATGCACCCAAAACTGATCCTTGTGGAACACCAATTAATGTTTGTATACTGTTCGACACTACACCATTTACTTTTGTTTTCTGAGATCTCCCATTCAGAAAGGACTGAAACCACTTTAGTTCGTTATTTCTAATTCCATATTTTTGTAACTTGTGAATTAAAATATTTCGATCGATAGTCTCAAAAGCACGCTTGAGATCCAAGAAAACTGCTATTATATTGTTTTTTTTCGCGAGTTCTTCTTTCCAACATATTATTACATTGTTCAAGGCTGATTCACACGAGTGTTTTTTTCTAAAACCAGACTGACATTCAAGAAAAAGATTATTTACCTCGAAGTATTCTTCCACTTGGGTTTTCACAATTTTTTCAAGAACTTTTTCGTATACAGGGAGCGCGTTCACTGGTCTATATTCTTCACACTTTACAGATTTTTTAATTTTCTCAATTGGGGTTATCACAGATTCTTTCCACGATGCGGGAAATATTCCACTGATTAAAGACATATTAATTAGCTTAACAAAAGTCGGACCAATAATATTTAAGGAGTCCAAAAGTATTTTAGCACTTATATAATTAAAATCCTTTTTTTGGCTCATTGATTTTAGCACATTTTGTATGACGATGTTATTGACACATTTAAATTTAAAAAATACATTCACGTTACAAGGCCTTGGATTGAAGGGTACATATGGAATTGATACACTGATATCGGTTATACTGCTAACAAAAAACGAATTAAATTGTTCAGCAATTATTTTATCTTCACTTACATTAACACCGTTTTTCATTATATTTCACACAATTTGAGCATTTACGCACTTCAGAAGTACAGTCTTTTGTTTCATGATCATCACCACATTTTGCACATTTCACATTATTTTTACAGTCATTGGCTTTATGTTGGTATCCCCAGCATTTATAGCACTTACTCACACTGAAGTATTCAAACACTCGACATTTCTCCCACCCGATGTTAATTTTTTGAATTTCCATAATTTTCGAATGTTCACACTCACCCACCTCGATAATTGCGTTGTATGTGTCTCTGTTTTTGTTTTTAAATAATTTTACACATTTTACCGTTGCATCAAGATTGTTTTGTTTCTTTGTTGCTTCTTCTAGCTCTCTGATGTTCCAATTTTCACTCATTTCGGTTACCATTATTTGGGGGCACCTCTTTGAGAAAATCTTCACATCATATTTTTCTCCGAGCTTCTCTTTCACTTCACTTTCTATTTTCTTTACCGAATCCTCACCACGGCAGTTGATCACTATTGCTCCTTCTTTTCTATTTGAAACACTTTCAACTTTGAGGGAAAGAGACGAAGGGTTTATTTGTTGCTTTATTTCATTTTCTGTTATAGAATTCACTTGTTTTGATTTTGGTTTTATGTATATCGATTGCTTTAATTGCTCTGCGTAGTTTAACTTTGTTTCACTTTTTTTCGTTTCGCGTATTTTTTTAACCTCGTTTTTAATAAATTTTATATCTTCTTCGTTTTTATTATTTTTTAATTCATTTTTGATTTCACTTACGGACTTCGAAATTAGTTTAGCACTTTCTTTTAAGATATTTTCTTTTTCATTTTCACTCTCTTTCATTTTACCTAAAAGCTCTTTTTTCAAATCACACACCGTTGTAGAAATATATTCTACTCCTTCGTTTAGCTTATTGTCGATCTCTTTTTGATTATTCTGTTTAATTATTTCACTCTCGATTACAGTTTTTAAATCCGTATAGTAGCTTGTCAACGATTTCGAGTTATTTCTTAGAGTGTCCATCATTTTATCAAATTGAAATTTTTGTGTTTCAAGCATATTATCGAATTGTTGAAGAATCTTGTTAGGCATTACAATGCATTGCAAGCAGAAATAGCTAACATGCCGATTCGTTTGCAACATTTTGACATCGTATTCAGACAACGACCCTTCGCAGCATTTACGATGAAACAGTTTTTTGCAAAAACCACTACACGGAACTATGAATGCATCGCCGCGAGTGAATTGTATTTCGCATTTTCCACAAAAACCGTCCATCGTATCGATTTTTTAACACTCTTGATCTGTTATCACAGTCAAAGTGAAAAAACTAATATATTTTTGTAATATAATACACAATAAAAACCAATCAATTTCACTAAATAATCACCACCAAATTTTCACACGTCTAATTCACAAAGCTTCTCTCTCACACTCTGTGTGCGGTGTGCGGTGTCTATGAGTCAAATTAGTCAAGATGGCAATGGATTAATTTCTTTCGGTTCTCCTGGTTTAAGGCAGGTGTGTAGGTTGGTCAAATTAGTCAAAATTGCAATTCATAAAACTTCTTGTATCTTGTGTTTTTCTGATAGGTACACAACTGAGTTTATGTATCTGATTTATTTCATATAGAGAATTTATTTCATATAGAGAATTGTTATAAGAAGGGAAACAATAATTTTGATTCAGACGAGAAATTCAGGCCGATTCCACACGTCTTGATGAACACTTCCATTCTGCCATTGTATGTACTTCGTCAGCGATAAACTGAATGTTACAACTCAGCCTTGGCGAAGAACATTTCCAATTGGAAGACATAGGAATAAATCATTGTTCTTCAGCACGTCATTGGTCTATTTTGAATCCTCCTAGAATGATTTTAAGATCTTTTACTTTGTAGCCGTCTGTTTCAGAGCTGATATGAAGGTAAACGTAACCAAATGTCGAAAAAAACTTCTCCGAACGGAGCGGATCCATACTTTGGTGGTCTGTACAAATTAAGTACATGTTCGCCAACTCGTATTAAAGAAAATATTTTTTGCTTAAACCGCCGTGTTGGGTCGTACCATTACCCAAATAAATCAGATATTATCATAATATTTATAATCATCCGTTCGATAGGCTGACATAATTCATTGTTATTTTTCGTGTAGATAAAGACGAAAGGTGGTTGCGTGTGTATGAATCGGGTAGGCGTTGATTGGCATCAACTTGACGGTGCCCAGCTGTTGCAACTTTTTCATACACATCAATTGTGCTTATTTTACCTCCGTGTGGTAACCACCGGATAGTGGTATCGCCCAACCGGGCTTGGCTTGCTAAACTTATAAGCCTGGCCTGGAAAGTCTACCATCGAACAAATATTCACACTGCGGCAGATATTGGTAAAAACCCAAGAAGTCCAAATCGATATCCACCATCTTTTCATCGATTTTAAGGCCGAAAATGCACGCTGCTCCATCAAGGTCGGTAAAGAACTCACCGAGACCTTCGATATCAAAAAAAAAATTTAAACAAGGCGATGCGCTGTCATGTGACTTCTTCAACATCGTTCTTGAAAGAATAGTGTAAAACTTATACGCTAACACCAGAGGTACTATCTTTAAAAAGTCCGTTCACCTACTCGCCTACGCCGACGACATCGACATAATCGGCAGAACGCAGCGTGATGTCACTGGCGCGTTCGTAAGCACTGAGACGCAAGCGGCGAAGATGGGTTTGGCGGTCAATGAGGTGGTAAAGGACTTTGTCTACCTAGGCTCCGCTATGAACTCAGACAATGACACCAGTGCTGAGATTAAACGAAGAATAACTCTTGCCAATCCCTGTTACTTTGGGCTATAAAGCAACTGAGTAGCACAGCCCTCTCTCGAACAACTACAGTGACGCTTTATAAGACTTTCCCCGTCCTACTTTATGGTACAAAGGCTAAGGCATGGGCTCTATCAAAAGGCGGATGAGGTTACTCTTGGTTGCTTCGAGATACAAATTCTTCGAGTAATTTTCGGTCCTGTCTGCATAGACGGTGAACGGAGGAGGAGATACAACGACGAACTGTACACTGTACAGTGACATCAACCTAGCCAGAAGAGTGAAGTTCCAACGACTGCGGTGGCTGGGTCATGTACAGCGAATGCACGTGAATGCTCCGGCCCGGAAGATCTTCGAATTCACCCCCGACGGACGGCGCAGTAGAAGAAGACAGCGACTTAGGTGGCGCACGCAAATGGAAAGGAACCTTAACCGACTTAGCGTGTGAAACAGCTGGCCAAAGATCGTGCTGGCTGGAGACGCTTGTTGGTTGAGGCCCAGGTCCACCCCGGACTGTAGCGCCACCTTAAGTAAGTAAGTAAGTAAAGATGGAAAACATTCTTTGGGATTTCAGTGGCTCACATTGGTCCGCTAGGGGTGAGCCGAATTGTTTCGGGGTTATTTGTTAGTAACACTAGCATTTAAATTTCTATGCAGGAGCAGGCGTTTCCTTAAATATTTAAAGACTAGCCCAGGGGTTCCCAAACTTTTCCATACTGCGACTCCCTATGCAGATTATAATATTTTTGCGACGCCCTTCTAAAAGTACACAACAGAACAAAGCACAGATATGTGTAAGCTGAGCTTACTGAAGGTTCACTAAAGGGGTTTTCAATGATGATTATGGTCGACTTTGAAATGGAATAAAACAAGCTGTGTGCAAGGTATTAACGAATCCCATGTATGCCATTATTGTATGGAATATAACACCAGGCCCAAATGTCCGCCGCAGCTTCTCACGTTGTCACTGATCCGAGTGGTCCAATCTGCCGCATAGATCCGGCTTAATTTGAGCGGATGGCATTGGTTGAGATGATGGTATTGGCGCCCAGCGCTCCGGTCTAAAATGCGCACGAAACAGTTTTTATGGATGCATTGCCACCTCGTGTTGACTGGCGTCATCCCATATTTGGCAATTTGGCCATTCTTCCAAAAATGTGGCCCGTCGCTAAAGATGATTTTTCTATGGTCATTACATTACCATTAACTTTGAGCTCCTGCCTCCTGGGCCTGGGTCAGTTGGATCTTGAACGGGTATAGGCCTAAGTCTCGACGCAAAATTCGCCAAGTTGAAGCCTGCAAAATAGCTACTTATATAGGTACTTCTTGTGCACAGCAAAACACAATGGCCAACATCGAACGAACCCGACCCGGAATTTTTTTTCAAAACGAGCTCAAGCTGATGGAACGTCGTGTGCAGGCGACCTGTGCGAATCGTCTTGCGACGCCCTTAGGATAGCCCCACGACGCCCCAGGGCGTCGCGACGCACAGTTAGGGAACTCCTGGACTAGCCCATTTGCTGGCGGTCTATTGTTACAGCATTTCAGATATGTGTTTTTTAACTGCGTAAATTTAAATTACCAACTTCTGAACTAGTCGGAACCACCAAAACACTCAATAGACACGTTATGAACATGTATACCTACTATCAAAATTCTTCGTTCACATAGGTACCTACATGTTAAATTACAATCTAGTTCATGCAAATATTTTTTCAGAATTTGTGAAAAATTAATGAAACAGTGATCTTCTTGCTAGAAATAAATAATCACGCTGCCGGGCAATGAAATAGACCTAATAAGTAGCTATAGGTACATAAACATAATATATTTCAAAACAAAAAGAACGCTTCCGCCAACAAATCCTCTCTTTTTCTCAAACACAAACAAATAGATTTTATTTAGACCTCAAATTCAATATGACCCCTAATGCATTTACTTTGCGAAATGAAAACCTGTTTATCTTTTGCGTTGCATTCACATCCATCAGCATGCTTTGCTTTTCATCATCAAGCAAAATTTCGTGCATGACTTTTCAAATTCTTTGTCTATTGATTTGCGGTAAGTACACCATAAACGCTAGAAAACAGGGAGTGAAAAACGACATTTCCAGTACTTCACGAATCAATAATCAGGATTTAAAATAATTATTTCGTTGACGACACACACCCTGTTCCTGAGCCCTTTTAAATCCGAATGGTCCTTTATTATCTCTTCGCATAATAGACTCCTCATTTGTTCGAAAATGCTTTTGCGTGTATTCGGATGTGCATTGTTGTTTTGGGTTAATCCTCATCATACCGTCATCAGTGCCGTTTTTAATCATTGTTGTGCACCAAAGCGTTATGCCCTCTTAGCAAGGGATGAATGCCCATCTGACAAATTTTTTTTGTTGCCTTACTTACTGCGTGTATATTCCATACATTGAGGATTTCCTTTTAGGTAAGTGAACTAGTGCGCTCTATATGAGATCGAGATCTATCGACTTTTTCAACTAAAAGGTGTTCCAGAAAAGCAGATACATTGCTGGGAGATATCTCTGTCTATGTATAGGAAAGGAATATCCTTAGGCCTATACGTTATTATGTAGATGTGATGTGATTGGTTCCATTCAAATTGTGATGTGTTGACTTGCACCTACCTTTTAATTAGGTCTGATGGTCGAAAATGAGTTTAAAGGTTTTAAATATTTTTTTATAACAATTTATTAGGCATAATTATACTTTTTCACTAAAACTATATAATACGTTAATCAGTAAATTTGGTTTAACTTCCCTAACAAGAATCTGTACATTGACTTAAATAAACTTTTCTGCGCAATTCTATTCTATAGAAATACATTTATTCAATGATAGAATAATTACGAAATTTAAAAATTAATGCTATTTTTCATGGCACTTTTTTATATATATTATGTAGGTATTTAGTGATGTATACTTATCACAGACGTTACTTTAACTTAGAGCTTAATTCTAAATCCATTGAATTGCATTAAATTTATGTTCAATCACATTGTCGTCTGGCTTTATACATATCGGAAAGTAATCGCACTATGGTGATGTCTCCGATGGTTTTTCGGAAGAAAATTTCCTCAATTGTAAAGCTGGATACGTTATTCATTTCCGTTACAGTTTGCATAATACTATCGTACTTCATTAAATGCGTGGCATGGACACTTCGTATATATGTAAGAAGTGTATTTGTTGCTTCTTCATAAAGTTTTATAATTTTGATAGGCTCGATAAGTGGCTGACAGTCTGTCGAATTGCCGGAAGCGGCAGAAGCTGGTTTTTTAAACAGAACAAGTTCCCGTAAGCACTCGTATTCGTTATTGTCGACATTTAAATGACGGAGTTGATTTAGAAGTTCCTGGAATGTATGCATTTCACGAGTCACAACACCAACGATATCCCTATTTGGATTTTCCGCCTCGTAAGCGAGAAGAATTTGCACAAAATTTATAGGCACCAAGCACTGAGCCATCCCTATTATGAAAAGCTCTTTCCAAGATTCCTCAATAAGCACCAATTGATCCGGCATGGGTAATTCCTTGAAGGTTCTCATGTTTTGCACCCAATTGAAATTCTTAAACAAATGTTCTGCCGCAGTCTCTTTGATGTGTTCAGTTGCCATAAGCGGCGGTGTTGGCGGAAGTGCTCGACTATTTAATGAGTTCATGTAGGCAGCCGTGGTTGCGTAGAAATTGTGCGTTTGTGCAATTCTGGGTCCTATTGATAGATCCAGAACAACTGGTGGCAGACCAATCGGCTGAGTCATTTGTAGAGTGGCTAGAGCTGGGTTTAACATAAGTTCTTGTTGCAAGTGTGGCATATCAGATATCATAGCGTCCTTATACATGGCCATATGGCGTCTTAAAGTTGAGTTCCTTGGGCCTCGTTCATGTTGCACTGCATCCTTATTCATGCCAACATCGAAGCACTTTCTCAAACGACAAGCTCGGCATTGATTTCGATGAGTCTTATCAACTACACACAATCCTTGTTTTTGAGATTTGCAAACATATTGCCGACTCCGTCGGATGGATCGCTTAAAAAATCCCGCACATCCATCGCACGCGTATATTCCATAGTGCTTTCCAGAGCTGTGGTCGCGGCAAACTTTACAGGGAACGTGGTACAGGATGCGACCTTTTGAAAACAAAACACAGATTAATAATCTATTTATACAGAAAAGTAAGTTCACCAAAATGCAGCTACATATCAGTAGAAATGGCTTTTTAACTTACTTGATGCTTGAGCTGTGGCTAATCGCACTGAATTGAATTTTTGGTCGATCAATTCGTTAGAGTTATCGTAAGATTCCATAGTTCCTTTAAATCCTTTCTATTTTAGTATTTACTTTTTGCTGCTTGTGATGTCTTTGTTTAAGTGTTTGACTTTTCTCGGGGGATCAACTCACTTCAACGGCTTATATCAGTATGGCACAGCTTGTGATCCAGTTACACGTTTTAATATACGCATCCCTAATATGATATTGTTCAGTCATGGCGACGATCAACCCCGAAGAATAAGAACGGAAACACTCTACCGTCATTGGTAGAAAATAGTGGAAGGGGAGTGGCTACAATGCCCATTAACGACAAAAACTACAGGTAGATCCTGCCACTTGAATGGGAATAGTGTGCCTTGTGATTTATTAGTTTCTGTTTTTTTTTTTTTTTTAGCTCTAAAAACGATCGTGTGACAGAGGGAAAAGGACATCAGACTTCGCGTATCATGGAAACTACCTGTGTTTGACGAAAGGGGTTGGTTGCACTAGAAGTAATGTGGTGGTTAATATTACTTCAAAATACTAATTGCTCTTTTTCTTTTCGTTTTTTTGTTTTCCATTTATTGTTTTATAGATCTAAGTAATAATGGGACGAATTTATTGCTACAAATTTTCATTCATATCTGTTCTTGCATTCATGAAATTTGGAATTCTCAGTAAAAGAGGTAAGTTATTCCAGATAGGTATGTACATGTGTGAATGTTTTTGTTCTTGTTTTAGAGACCTAACCCTCTCAAAAGGGTAAAAAAAAGATGTACAATAAATGAATACAAAAAAAAAATGATTTTGAGATAAGACAAGACTTTTCAGTGTTATGGAATTATATATCTGACTTTGCAGGTATTAAATACTAAGTATGAATGAATTTAATGTCCCTTTTTTTTTGCTCAATAAACAAAATTTTGTGAATGGAAGGAAAAATATTCTATTGCGGGGTTAAGCGTTATATACCTACGGCGGTTTATGACAGTGGTAATAATCAACTTAGTTTTAATTTGTGAAATTGTGAAAACGAATATTAAATCAAGCCATAGGTATAATATTATAAGCGTTGAAGAATATCTATTAATAAAAATGGTAGATATTAACTGTAGTAAGTATTACAGAGGTATGGAGGTAAGGGAATTTTCATGTAATTTTAACTACAAAATAATATCTATATGGGAAAAATTAGTAAAGGTAACCGAAATTTTTATATTTTCCATTGCAAATATAATTTCTTTTCTTTCACTTTTCTTCACGTCTTTCGAATATGTACCTACTTAGATGTGGATAAAGTAGGACATCAGCATGTTGCATTTACAGTGGGTAAAGCACAGCAAGCCATATACATATACACATTTACAGTTCTAGATCTAGTTCCATACTAAAATTTTAATCAGAGATGTGCAATTATGCACATGCGCAGGACACTCATTCAACACTATTCCCCATGGAAGGAAAAAGGATAAGTAAGGTCAACGGAAAGGTCCCGTTATGTGGTTTTTACTATATTCTTTTATTTTCGATAGAAATGTCAACCAATTTTTTTGCTGCTCAAGTAATCGATTCGTAAAAGAAAATAGCTATCTGTGGAAGGGAAATCAAAAATTGAACTTTACTGAGATGCAAGACTGTCAATAATTTCGAAAGAAATCGGCCGCAAAGAACAGGCAAATGTTGGCGTTAAAGCGAGTTTATCTACCATTCAAAGAGTGATAAGGAATGCTTCACACATTAAAAGACTATATGTAGTTAAAGAAAAAACACACTTAGCGTGGCTCGAAAGGAAATGCGCTTGAATTTCGCACGATCGCACATGACGTGGAATTCTGATTGGCACTACGTTGTGTTTAATTTAATTTGGAAGGTCCCAGACGGATACAATTATTACTTTCATGATCTTCGCAAGGAGGAATCGTCGACTGGGAGAGGGGATGGCGTGGGGAACCATTTCCTACTATACTATGGTACGAGCGAGTTACAGTTTTTGACAGCAAACATGAATTCAAACACTTACAAAAACATACGTGAAACATCTTTTCCCCAGTTTAAAAATTAGTTTGGTAACTTGTCGTGTCCTTTTTAACAAGACAATGCTCCGATTCACACTGCCCGGGTGGTTAAGTCATGGATTGAAGGCTAAAATGTAAGTTTAATGAAGGGGCCGCCCTACTCACCCGACATCAATATAATTATTGGAAAACGTGTGGGGATGGCTGGTTCGTAAAGTTTACGAGTCTGGAAAACAATATTCCAACAAAACGGAACTAATTGAAGGCATCAAGAGGGCTTGCTCAGCCATTTCTCTCGACAATTATTGGAGAATGGAATATGCGAATGGACAATACACGTAAGAAAAAGTCAGTAATAATCTAAATCAACTGTAAGACTGGCACGCAGCTGCCATGGAAACTTACATTTCTTCGGAATGCGTAGCTGCTGTGTTACGTATTTTTCATCGTTTCTCTAAATTTGATATATAAAAAAACCGAATGCAAGTAAAAGAAAGAGTCAATCTCTAAAAAGTTGACCAAAGTCAATAGTCAAAGCCGCCCCAAAATATCTTACTGCTTCATTGTTGGTGGCTGGGAGGTCTTAGGTATGCTTCTTGTGTCCTGCAACTTTGTTTTAGGTATATTATATAGATGACCTCTCAAAAAACTGAATCAAAAGCTGCTCACAAAAACTGTATAGTACAGCTTTTTGTGGTTTCATAGTTATATCTGAAGCTAGTTGAATTCATGGATGATTTTTTTCTTTCTTTATTTTTCTTGTAGTTTCTAGATTGTTTGATAATGAAACGATCTCCTTAAGTTTGTATGATCATTCATTACATTATACTTCCCTTTCTTCTACAATGGAAATAAAATTGATTTCAGAAAGGGTCCTGGTAGGTATATGTACATTTTAAAAATGTTTTTTAAATTGCGATACAGCGCTGATAGGAATTTACGTGTACAAGTCCTAGAAAACTTAAATCAAAAACGGTATTCTAATGGGGCTTTCTATTTTTTTTTCTTTAGGGAGCTTTATATTCGGGAATGGCTGGGAGATTTGTGGTACGTTAAGCAGATCTGCGAAGTTATTTCTTAGTTGTTTCCCTGACAAGCCTAAGCTTTCCAAAATCTCGCTGATCACCTTGTGTTGTTTAAAAGGGCAATATTTTACTCATTAAACTCTAGCTGCGTATGAAGTTTTAAACGTAGATATTGGTGCTGTTCGTTTTTTAGCATTCAAAACGCAAAAAAAATTATATATCTTGCTTGCATTCAATATTAAACCATTTTTGCTGCTTGTTCCGTTGATATAGTATTCTGTCTCCGCCATATTCTTAAATATTGCCTTCAAGTTGTTAAAGCCTGTCTTTAACAAATTCGTCAATCCTTTGTAGAGATTGTATAATGTAGGTCTTATCTACATAATGAAGCATTTCAAACTAAATTGAAATTGAAAGTATAAGTAGATACTACTGTAGGTACATACCTACAGTCGTCGTCATAATTATTTAGACAAAAGTCAAGTTAATTCTACTCATACATTTGAACTTACTTCATAGGAAAAAAGTAAAAAAAGTAGACTTTTACAAAAGTTCGTAATTTTCAATGGGTACTTAATGGGTTAAGGAAAGTTTTGTATCATTCAAACGGAATTTAGATGACCTTTCCATTGATGCCAAATTTATATGAAGTAAGTTCTAATTTATGAGTAGAATTAACTTTACTTTTGTCTAAATAATTATGACGACGACTGTATCTGCTAATTAATTTAAATATTCTTCATTTTGTATCCATGTTTCTGTTTTGTACTGCCTTTGTGGAGCTACCATACCAACGTAGCCTTTTTTGGTTTATTAATATAAGTAAAGTCACCACTTTATGGATAATATTATTACATTTTGCGTCTCCCAATAATTGGGAGATGGTAATTTCGCACCCTGGGTGCGAAATTCCACCTATACATGTAAATTCGCACCAGGTGCGAAATTACTCTGATACATGGTAATTTCGCACCTGGTCCGAAAGTACATTTATATGTTGAAATTCGCGCGCGCGAATATATACAAAAAAAAATATATACTTTATTAGCTATGTTTTTTTATGTCTCATTCTCATAAGTTCGACATAATTCGCCATAGTGTCCCTAACTTGACTTGAAAGTAAAAGAAGAGCTAGAAGATATTCTGCAAGTATGTTAATAACAAACCAATTATAAGATGATTTTATTTCTAATCTAAAGTGAATGTACACCCGTAAGATACAGAGAATTCTTCGAAAAATTCAACATATATTCCTTTATTATCCCTCTGCGTCTTGAAGTCTGCACCAGTTATTTTTAACTCACCGCCCAAGAAATTATTTGTATTCAAGTCCATTATTATTTTCTTTCTTTTTAAGTTTGAAAGTTTTTATTTGATATTTTCCTATGCAACCTATGATTTCGCTTTAGGGAACCAACTAATGAAAGGTGTTTTACATATATAGGTGTAAGGTGCGAAACTACACTTATATCAAGTAAATTCGCACCCTGTGCATTTCTCGAGGTTTTCGATCTCTACATGCTAAAGACCGAGTTTCCACACAGGTGCGAAATTACACCCACCCTCGCACCGGTGCGAAATTACCTTACCCCCAATAATTTACACTGAATATGACAGCTTCATAATTTCTTAGTTAAAACACAGAACATACAAATTCGGAACCCTTTGAAAATATGCAAGATATGAAAATAAAAATAAAAATGTATAGTTGTAGATGGTAAATGGGAATTCCCAGATTTTTTTCAATTGCCTCTAAATGACTTCATTTCAGGTAGGTCTAGGTATGGAGGTATAATGAATGAATATAGGTACCTACATGATTTTTTTTTTGAACGGAAATATTTTTATTTTAGTTGTAGACGCAATAAACTTTAATTTGTGAATGGAAACATATTTGACGGGTTTTGAGGGCTGTTTTATTTTTATTCCTTCCGGAGGATGTAAGCTGTTAAATTTGATTTTCGACTTTGTTTTTCTGGTAATTACATTTTTCTGTGAAGTGTTGTCCGGGAGCCTACAGCATGAAAACAACTGTTTGTTAAAATATACCTACATTGTTGTACAAAAATTATTGTTTGTGTTAGATATACCTTTTCCTATCACTTAGTTGCCGTCAATCACTTTTCCGTTAGTAAAACTATGATTATGTGTGCAACAGCATTATTTGCTGACGAAAGTAAATGTATTAAATTGATTGTTAATTTTTGCTGTTGTCTCCAGCACTAATATTAATTATAAAAGAAAGAAAAATAATAATGAAGATATACCTACTTTGATTTCTGAATTTATTCAAATCAATAGGTATAGGTATGTATAAGATAGCGTTAATTTACACGTGTACATATATATTATGATGATTGACAGCATAAATATCTAAAAGAAGAAGCACAGCACAGCCATGAGCCATCGTTTTGCATTGCCTAACTTCAATTCTGGTATAGCTAGGAACTAGCTAGGTACTGAGTTCAATGTTGTGAATGCTTTATTTATAAAGGAGATATTTTTTCTTTAACGAACATTTTATTTTTATTAGTCAAGGCACGCAATAAACAAAAATTTGTGGATGAAAACATAATTGACTGCACTATGATGGATGTTTATTTTACTCAGCCAATTGTATGTATTTGCTTCCGCAGGAAGTTAGCTGTTAAACTTGATTTTCGGCTTTGCTCTTCTGTAAATTTGCGTTTTAGCACTGTGTTTAATTTATATTTTCAAGCAATACGCGTTTAATTATTGCTATAAAACTATTTTTCTGCGAAAATTTAATTAATTATTTAAAACTAAAATGTTGTTTCAGTATTTGTACGTCAAAAACGTCAAAACAGTGTAGATATATGAACTAGCCCTGAAATCACATTTCTGGCTCTAAATCACATTTTTGAGTTGGCATCGCTGCATAGCATTAATAAATTAAATTGCACAACAAATTCATTGTATGCACAGACAGCTTATCAGTTTTAATGGCCATTATAATGGTCTTATCACAACACCATCATTATAAACCAAATCGGAGACTGTCTTAGGTCCGAAAAACTGCAGCTCATGTGCGTCCCAAGATACGATGGAATTCAAGCCAATGAAGACGCTGACACTGCTGTCAATCTCGCGCATTATACCCACCTAGACCTACTAGATCAAAAGCGATAAACACTATTTTCGTAAGATTACGTCTGAGACATACGTCTGTTACACACCAGCATCCCCTTAAGCATGGGTGGGCTAAATTTTTCATGTGACGGAATACTTTTACCTTTTACAGAACTTTTCGGTCCACTTGGCAATATTGGTCACAATACTTTATACCTATTCAAATTCTTATTTTTTTTAGTTTTTGTTTTAGAAATAAAATTGTGTTTGGTATTTTTTATTTATTTTTTTAGAACTCAAAAAAATTAACAAAGAGAAAAAAGTTTACTTAACAAATAAATAAAAATATTTCATTACTGCTGTACACAAAAAATTTAAGAAATCCAGCAGTTCTTAGAAGTGAAAGCATGCGACACTGCCAATCAGAGGTAAGGTAGTCTATCTTGCCTCTGCTGCCAATCGTCTTCTAAGTTTGTAAATCTCAAACATACAAGTTCTCTTTAGATATGTTTTGTTCTTATAGCTCATTTTTGAAAACGGTGATTGATTACCATTCTCATAAATAGGTTGACCAGAGGAATGACGTTAAATGAAAAGCTTTTTTTTTAAGTTCGCATACTCTTTTTCGCTCATAAACTTCCAGAAGCATACCTAGGAATCCGAACTGTGAGCACAGAATATCACTTTGAAGGAGTATTTTCTGATTCTTTTAACTTTCTCCTACTAAGAGAAAGATATTGTATTGTTTTTGTACAAAAATTCGAACTCAAGTTCTAGATTTTAATCATTCCATATTATTATTACGATAGGGGAACTCAAATAAAATGGGTTTACGCTATTCAGTCCGTTAGTACGTCTATCTGTCTGTGATTTAGGTATTTAGTTATACCTGTGTGACAAGACTGTGGCCACAAACAAAAATAACTAAAGTCGAGTTTAGACGAAATTGAGTTTTTGATGCCATTAGATTCAGCAAGTCCAAATCTATAAGCCGTTTTTTTTTTTAGATTTTTATCTTCAAATTTGAAGGTACAATGTCCCGAAAACAAAACAACTAAAGTCAGATTTAAGGCAAAGGTCAGTTAAGGCAAAACAACTTAACTAAAAAAAAAAACAAGTCTTAAGTCGACTTAAGAGAAACGAATTTTTGTTTTATCACAAGTAATAACAGCTAAAGTTGAGTTTGGTATTGTTTTTGCGCGTGCTATATCTCCCCTTTCTTTGATTTTACAGTTAAAAAAAAATGTCTAAAGTCGAGTTTGGTTGTCGGAATATCAAGGAATATCAGCTAAACTCGACTTAAGATTTGTTTGCCTTAAAGTGGTGTTAGGCCATAACAGCTAAAGTGTTTATTTTGTGTACGACGCTCGAAATAAGAATGATCAATAGATAATGAAACGTTAGACCGAAAGAGACTTAAATTAAATTTATTTACATATAACTTTTAGGAAAATCAGACTTTCCACGGATTAACCAGAGCCATTTGTAATTTAAATTTTTTCGTCGAATCTCAAAAGTGCTCTCCTGAAAAATTATGAAAATCGACTTTAGTGGTTTTTCCTTGTTGCCACAGAAGAAAGCTAACGGCACTCTTCATTGTCAAGTTCGTGATGTATTGCATTTGTAGATGTTAAAAAAGGTTTTATTCCGTCAAATAAGCCCAGAAATCCTTGTAAAAACAGATGCCTACTTAACCACCGAACGTCGTCGGTGTAACACAGCTGTTCCCCATGAACATGCTCGTTTTCTTCTAATTGAAAAGTCTTCTTTGTAGCCTTCTACTATGAACAATTTTATTGCGTGTATCAATAACATACGGACAATTCATATTTTACAGCACAGAGATTCCTGGTGATTACAGTGATAACAGAAACCTTGGAAGTTAGAAATCATCATCCTTTTTCCTACCTAATCCTACAATCTACAAACCCCCATCATTCACAATCTATTGTGAATTATTTAAGTTTATAAATTGAATTATTTTTATTTTTAAGGAATGTAAATATTTTAGAAAAGCAGCATAATGTCTTCACCTCTTACTTTTGCTTTTATATGTATAAATGCCAATAATTCTTCTTTTGCTGTTAACTACTATTACACATGTCAAAAATCTTGTCAATCTTGTCAGATTCTGACCTATGGTTGTGTATAGACAAAATCTGGGCCGCATTCCAGGTTTGACTATTTTAACTACAGCGTTGACAAGCTGTGACAGTTCGAAGCCGGGGAAGTTATCTAAATCAACGAGAGAAGTTTGGTTCATTTCACTCATACTACAACATGTCATTAGTAACAATAGCTGTCCCAGATTCCAAAAAGTAACTAAATAAACAATCGCTGTTAATTTAGTTAAAATAGTCAAACCTGGAATGCAGCCCTGACCTCATATTGATGAGAGTATTTCAAAAATTGAAACAATTTTTGGCATTGTGAAATAGTAGCTTTCAGTCTTTAAAAATCAGAGTGACAGCTGCTAGCAACTATGTGCGCAAAAAGGTTTAAATATCTATGCTAGAATTTTATAGAACAACCATTGGTTGTAAATCTACATTTGTAACCTTACAAAACAAGTATCTACATATAACAATGAATGCGTGTAGTGAATTTTTTGTTTCAGAAATAGAAATTCTACAAGAAAGAAAAGTTAATATTAAAAAAAGAATTTTTTAAATACATAAAACATTTAGGCATAGGCCAATGCACATCCTTCACAACCGCCAACCATCTACTTTCTGCAAACACTTTAGCATTATATGAATTACTTATAGTATCTACATACTTACATAACATAACCCTAATCATGATAAAATTATACAATTTTACAAATTTATTGAACATTTAAAATTAGAAATATAAATAAATACTATAAACTAACCTAACTAGGTCAGCTACTTAATATAAAGTGTAGATATTTAATTAATTTTAAATCTACGCTACATGGAATCAAAAGCCTCCACAGGCAGCTAGTACTCACTAAATTATTTTAAATTATATAATTTTAGATTGTAGGTATATGTTAATAAATTATAATAATAATAATAATAGACAAAACCTGTTTGAAGTGCGATTTATTAACAAACTTATGCAGATCCTGTAAAAATGTCTAACAAAGTACCACACTTACGAAATAGACAATGATAAACCGCATATGAAATATAAAACCTATTGCATCAGTTAAAATGCTGCAAAATTTTCTTTGGCTCTGTTACGAGTACCTACTTGCGTCTCTATCTGATTAATGAATTTGTGAATGTTTATCCTTTTCTAGGACAGGACCCGTCAACGGAAGGCTATTTATTTACATTGTATACATATACCGTGGAATAGTATACATACTCCTTAGAATTAATTGCGCTGCCCTATCCAGGCTGAACGTAATCATGCTCAAGACCCTTCTGCTTACGCATAATGAATCTATTAAATCCTTCAGAGCTGTCCTTTCATTTAGCAGTAATTGCTAATACGCACTACAGGTGACCATACTTCTAGTGAATTTTGCTACCACTGTTTGCAATGTATGTAAGGTATTTGTTTTAGATTATCTCTGCAGCTTCACATTGTTTTTGTAACTAGTGGTCCTTTAACCTTTACGGTATACCTTTGACGTTGCAGCAGATTATCATTACTTAATCCAGATTAACTTGAAGATACAAAACAATTGCCTTACGTTAAATTTATCATTATTTGAACTGATTCTCGTGACTTGGCAATATCGAAATTGTGCTACAATTTCCTTCTTGCACCTACAGAAACGCTTTATATGTATTAATACATATCGTTTTACTTAATAGAACATTATTATGTGTGTGTAGTGTAGGTAGGTACATAATTTCAATAAAAGGGGGTGAATAATTTTAGTTTTGCGGCAAAAGATTTTCTGAACCGTTTCTGTATTATTAATGGTTGCACCAGTTACAGCTATATGTATTAACGGTACCACAACAAAGCTATATATGGACAATTGAAGACTTTAAACATTTTGATGATTGATCAATTAAATAAACTGAAATTTTGCAAGGAGTACCTACCTATCGGAATATCGATAATGGAGGCTCATCTCATTGAATAGGATAATGTTGAAACTTTGACAGAAAAATGTATTAGGTATTAGGTAGGTATGTCTTTCTTTCTTTCTTTCGATCATTTTGCAGTTCGTATTTTAAAATAGGTTTGCTGTTCGCAAAGCAGATCAGCCTCTGCCTTCTTCGGCTCTTTCTTCTTACGGCAGATTTTTTTTTAAATGCCTGAAAATGTTCTATACAAAGTCTCAACCTTTTTCCTAAGAAGAAAAGCTAGAATTTTCACGAAATTTTAGGTCTTTTTTTCAAAAAAGTTTTCTGGCGTTTTATCCAAGAAAGGAAAAGGGTTCAGTTCCGAACCTTACACAGAAAAACCTCGCACCCACTCCAAATCTCACTATTAATATATGCATTACATCCACAATGCATAAACAGTAGAATAGGTATGGGGGGATGCTGCCCCCCCCCCCCCCACTGCTTGGGGTCACTGTAGGGTGCGAGGGTTTTTGTATGTTAACTTCGATAATTTTCAAATAAATAAGATTTTCTGACCTTTTTTATCCAAAATTATTTTGGAAATTATGCCAGCCTATGTTTATTATCTGTCTTAATTTCCATTTTACTTTCTGGTGCTTTTTCCACATCTGTCTGGCATATTTTCCAAACAGAATTCTGATATTTTTTTCAAATTCGAAAACAAAAACATTTTCTGCTATTTCTTACAAAAAAAAAATAAAAAATTCTGGCGTAATTTCCGGGAGCCGCCCTCTTCTACTCCACGAACTTAGGCAATTGCGTGAACGTATTGTGTTTGTGTGTGATACTATAAGTGAGAGTTTGTCGCCTCCCCTCTTAGTTATTTAACCCAGCCCAGTCATACTGGATGTTTTCATAAACCTGTAAAGATTTGATAGACAGAGAGTTTTTATAAATATCTTGAAAGTACTTGCTTCCAAATGTTATATTTCTCAATATGACAGTGAAAATAAGGCGTAAAATAATGTCCTCTTCTTAAAGATTTAGGTATCTACATAGTTTCATTATGTAGTTTGTCTATATGTTTTGTCGTCTGGTGACGTCAATTTGAAGAGAGAGATGCAAACAAACATGCTCAATATCATACCATGTATTTCTATGTACCTTGCTTTTAGCCCCAAGCAACTTCTCCTTCTCTACAAAGCACAGGTTAGACCAGGCCTGGAATATTGTTCCCATATGGAGCTCGGCCCCAAAACATTTACTTAACCTACTTGACAGCATACAGAGACGAGCAGTTCGACTTATTGGATAGGATACCCTTTACTCACATCGAATCTTCACTCACATTCCGAGGAACTCAAAGAAATTATCCCTCGAAATGCAATTTTTGGGCGCCGCACAAGACAGGCAGCTAATGCTCAGGATCATACAGAGCACTTGACAACCGCGAGGACATCAATTTCCCAAAACTCCTTCTGTTACAGGACAAGCAAACTTTGGAACTCGCTTCCTGTGGATATATATTTCCAGAAGACTACAATTTGCATCTCGGTGCGCTGATGCAAGCGTTATTATAGGTTCGCCTTTCCCGGGAGAAGTACCTTATTTACCTTAGTAAATAAAAAACATGATTCGATTTTTTAGGAAAACTTAGGAAAACAATAATTTAAGTGTCACTTTTAGCGAAGCAATCCATAAAGCAATTTTTGTATAATTCTACTAGTGGTACCGGCTGACCCCATTTTATTAGGGGGTTTCCAGCAAACGGGTTTTCGATAGGTACCTATTCGAATTTTTGGCGCACAATGGCTCAGTGGTTAGTGTGCTGAACTATACTGGGACTGGGCATAAAATTGTAGATTCCTTCCATTTGTTAAAACACAAACGAATGGTTACGAAAAGCTGGGCCTAGGACCTATTAACCAACTACATATTTATTTATTTATTTATATATTTTCGGTCAATTATGTACTAACACTAAGTAACATTGACATTGAGTGAAGTGCAATTTTTCCTTATCCTATATCTACCCCAATTCTCATATCATGGCTGGACGATATTAGGTCCTTGTCATTGACACATTTGGCGAAAGTTGCCTTGACTTTCATTTGCACATGTGCTTGTAACCCGTCAATTGATCTTCTGCTGTTAACACACCGCAAATTTTATAGAATCAATGCCCGCGTTCCATTGACCGCTAGATGACTAGCGGCATGTCAAACTCCATATAAAAAAAACTGACATTTTACAATATGTGCTATAGCTCTAGCGCAAATGATGAAATGTCAGTTTTTTTTATATGGAGTTTGGCATGCGCGCTAGTCATCTAGCGGTCAATGGAACGCGGCCAATGACACAAATAACCAATGAAATTGAAAAGATGCATGTTAGATTGGCTGCACATTATGTACATAGATATCTATATATTTGAAATTTATAAAGGATCATATAAGACTTGAATACGGCATCTTACATAATTGCCCTATGTATATCTTTTTTCAACCAAGTTGGAGTTGGAGTTGGAACAATTAGAAGCAGTTGGCCAAAAACGGCGCTTATGTACTAGAAAGCTACTTTTGGTTGAGGATCAGATCCACGCGGACTGCAGCGCCATCTAAGTAAATAGGTCTTAGCACATTTTTCTCATTTTCTTGTAGGGTCTTGTTTAACAAATTCAGATGTTCAAATGTGTTAAGGCGTGAATCAGCGACAAATAATTTTACGGCTCAATTTTTAAATATACCCGTAGTATTTGGAATGATTGATTTTAATAAAATGAACAATGTGAAGGGATGAATGTTTTGCAGTGGGCAATGGCAAATGCCAGGACAGAGACTGCATTCCAAAATCCTCCGTTATTAACTATTGTACGAGTATTTACAGCGTTGGTTGACAGTTGCGACGGTTCAAATCGGGTGGTTGGTTTCGCTGCCAGTTGCATATGGTAAGTGCGACAAATAAAATAAAGTCGATAGTTCGACTTTAAGCCGGCTTTCACACTGAGGCAAAAATCAATAAACAAGTGGCTAGGAAACTCGCTATATTTTCGATCGGGATAATTTTACTTTATATTTACTTTACTATTTACTTATTAATTTATTATATTAAATTAGGGAGGGGTCTCACACTCTCACATCAAAGCAATTCAATATCGGTCAAACGAAAAATGTTGCTGAATGCGGCAATACTTATCCCTGGCGATATACCGCGCATGTTGAAAAGCAACAAATATTTGCCATTATAGTGACACATGATAGGAGAACTCAAAAAAGTGGATCTCGCAATTCTGTCCGTGCGTATGTCTGTCTGGCCAGGAGGAAGGAGGAAGGCTAGCCCAAATATTAACGGTAGGTACTGACCATATAAAAAAATTTACGAAATATTAAACAATTAAGATTTTTTCGAAAACGGCTCTAACGATTTGAACCAAAATTGATAATTGAGTTAATGTAGGCATGTTTAACATGACTGAATACCTAGATTTTCGCTAAAGAGTCCAGAAACGGCACTTTTGAAAATTGGATTTTTCTCGAAAACGGTACAAACGATTTTTAAAAACTTATTTTTTCTTAACATTCTTAAGTAGATAGATAGCGAACTCAGTTTTTCTCTAAAAAGACTGCGTAATTTCATATCGACTCAAAACCCTAATGATAGTACATTCAAAAGCTGCTCATATCTCGAAAACGCCATTTTCAATTATGATTAAAATGTAACTGTCAGCTAAAACTTAAATCCATAGTAATACCATTTGCTCAGTTTTGAGCTAAACAGTTGCAAAACAATGTTTTTTGAAATCGCCATTTTTGATTTGGATGAAAATGTAACTGTTAGGTAATGTTTATATCCTGAAGAATACGTCGTACTCAGTTTTCAGCGAAACAGTTTAATAACAGTGCTAATTATAATTTTATAAAAAACCGCTCTAACGATTTTGATCAAAATACATTTAAGATAACGTAAGCATTCTTAACATGATCACGTAGTTAGTTTTTCTCAGAAAACTCAAATATAGCAGTTTTATTAACATTTCTCAAAAATGACTACAAAAATATACCGTGGGTGAATACAGATCGGGATTTGGTTATAAAGGCCTAAACTTCAGTGACAATTTGAAATTCATCGCCTACTTGTCTCCTTCAAGTGTCAGTTCGGGGTGAAATTTAAACGTAATAAGGTGTTGTAGTTAATACGTATGTATGTTTATGTAGTACATATACATATGTATTACGTTTTTAGTTTTTAATTTTAATTTAATTTTAAGGGAATAAACGAGAGACCCACTTAATGGATAAGCGGGCCATTAAAAATGAATTAATAAACGAGAAAGTTTCGTGCATATTTTTTATTTTTTGCGCCTCCTCAAAAATTCGCCATTTTCGACTTACGAGTTTTTAAAAAAAAGCCGACGATATAAAAATATTTTCGGCCTTAAAATATCTTTAGCAGGAAGGAGTTGTAAACAAGTTCATCGTTGTTAATTTATTTAAAATAGTTATAGTTATGTTAGTAATTCTGGAATGTAGCCCTGGACTCTTAGCAAGAAATTGAGTATACGACGCGACGTATGTATTGCAGGTACCTACAATAGATGGTTTTAAAAGCGCGTTACTGAAATTTTTTCGTATTGGCAGTAAAATAATATATTATATATAATATATAATGGCAATAATAATAAATGGCAATAACTACGAAATAATAGCCACCGCAGAAATGTGAGTTATAGACAGGCCGGTAAAATTCGGCGTTCGACAGTATACGTACACAAAAACAAGAAATTCTCTTTAAAAAAACCTATACCTACTAGGTATTATCTTAAGAATCCATCAACATTTCATTCAATCTGTCCCAGTACAAGCGTGGCGATCACAAACCAGAGAGAATAGACCACCAGCTTCGGCCAAAAATGAGAGTTTCATAGAGCCAGTTTTGAAATAAGTAGCTCCGCCTCTTTTTCTATCTGTGAATACGTGTGAATAAGCAAAAAAAGATGAAATAAGACAATTGAATCTGAGATGGCTTTGAAATAATTCAAATAATTGAAATAATTGACCACTATTGGGACGTGTTAAGCAAATGGTGTGTGTGGTGTGGTGAATTAACTGCCAACTTATGTTTTATTAAAAAGCATAATAATATATTTGCGTAATAACTGTATTTAATGATATGATTTGTATTTGATGACATTATTACAAAAAAAATATTATTTTAAGCTATAAAACTAAATTGCAAGCATAATGAAATCAGCTAAACGGGATTCTTTGCAATTTTGTTGAAATACATTTTGAGCTCTTTCTTCTTATATTTTCAAGAACAGCTATTTTGGAATAAATAAAGTTAACGAAAACTATTTTGGTCGTATATAAATAGGCATGTTTATTGTTTTATTTTATCTATGAGGAGAATATGATGAGTGGTTTTTGAATTAGGTTTTATAAAGAATTGGTTGTTCAAAAATTAAAAATCAACATTTGTCACTTAAAACATGGACATTTTAATACAAAACCTGCTAGAAAACGTGTTTTAAAACATCATACATAGCATAGCATAGCATAGCGTATACACAGGCCAGGACGCCGTCAAATTTAAATAAAAAAGTGGCATTTTTGATTTAAAACAAAAAAAAAGTTCGTTTCCATAGTAACGCGTAAACTAAAGCGAAAAGTGAATATTTTAATTTAAAACACGTAATTATCTTATTTGTTTTGTTATGTTATCATACTTTTGCTTTTTGTGTAGGTATTCTTTTGCTTTTCACAATGAAATTATAACATAATTTAATAATCCATAAATTTTGAATAACATTCGCGTTTTTTACTATTTTGATTCTACGTAGTTTTGATATTCAAATATAGTGAACAAATTTAATTGTATTAAAAATATTTCCTGAAATTCGCATATTTGCCCTAGCGAAAGCGTAATAGGTATGTACGTGTACATATATGTTAATAAATTCTTATTTACACCTCATGCAGATTCCTTGTGTTATAAGCCGATATGACAATGCGCACTTACGATTTGGTGTGCAAAAAACGTATTTCATTTTTAGAATGCAAATTTTCTTAAATTCCATGACCAATTTATTTGTTGGTTAAAATCAATTCATCACATTTTTCTTGTAGTCTGACAAAACAAAATGTCCTCCCTCCTTTTTTTTTAATTATTTATTCCAAAACTCAGTAGGTACACTTTAATAAAAAAAACAATCAAAGAAAATAAATAAATTTTCGTTAAAACATATAGAAAAAGGTCTACATTTATATCAACAAAACTAAAAAATCATGTTTGATGTTTTTTTTATCATCCATTTTAGTTTTGCAGTTTAAACCCATTTATATTTGTACGCTTTTTAAAAAAAATATAAGTTGGTAATAATTTCCCCACACCGAACACACAATTTGCTTTACACGTCCCGATAACGGCCAATTTATTTGAATTATTTGAATTTTTTCAAAGTTACCACCGAATAACTGTAAATGTTACTATGTGCCAGTGTATGCGTGACCAAATTCACCCTCCGTTTACTTTAACATTGCACGCATACTTAACCACGCAGTAACTTTTTGAAACTGGCTCTATGAAACTCTCATTTTTGGCCGAAGCTGGTGGTCTATTCTCTCTGGTTTGTGGTGGCGATGAAAGAAGTTGTCCTTGCCTGACTTTTCAATATGCACACAATTTCGTTTACTGCACAAAGGATGTGTTAACATCTTATTTCCAAGAATACTGATTCAAGACATTGATGCCACCGTGCTGTTTTTTGCTTCTTCCCTTTTCATTCTCCATTCATACGGGTTTTGTGATCACACATTGTATAAGAAGATGTCAAAATTAAATAAAAAGCTTCATGGGAAGCTGTAATTTGATATATTGAAAACGTCAGGTCATTCATCAACCTTACAGAGGAATGCAAGTGAGCAGACAAAATTCTTTGTCTATGAGGGAGGAGTTCAAAAAGAAGTCCCTTATATATTTATATAATCCGCATTCTATGATTTTTCATACGATATCGAAGATACAATACAAGATACAATCATGTGCTCATCTAATATCCATTTTGGTGAAATATTATTCATAAGTTGAAAAATATTTTTAAGAGTGTTGGTATCGCAAACCAGAGAGTTGGTATCACAATCTCTGGTTTGTAGTTGGTATTCGCATTTATTTTATGATTGTAGCTATAGCAGAACCAGCTATTATATTCACCCCTATTCCCGTTGGCGTTTGTCGTAAACGCCTAATATTTCATTTCGGTTTTAAATCAATGTTTGTAACTTTTTTGATCAAGCGATTTGAAAATACAGTGAACACATAGAAAAAGAAGCAAAATCGTTAACAAAAGTTTGAAAAAAAATCTGAATATCGTTTTTATAACGACACGACAAATGAGTCGTGAACGACAAACGCCAACGGGAATAAGGGTGATTATACTAAAATGTTTTTGTTCATATAATCAACTGATTGGATAAATCTTGTAGCACTTTACAATTTGCGTGGAACAAAAGTCAATTGCAAAATCAATCATTGTTTTGCCACTATTGCTGTCAGTAAGCTGTCTAGTAATTAGCTTCCTAATAATAATTATGGGCTTTAAGTCGAGCAAAATGTACTTCCTTTGCTGCTGGAAGTACGTTTAAACATTATGTTATTTAAAATTGAATAAGACGATAAATTCTTCACATCCTGTAAAAAACATTCCAGTAAAGCGGTATAATCCGTTAAGGGAAAATTTCTGAAGTTCCGCCGAACAACGAATTTTATTGCTGGAGGGGGGGTCTATTCTCACCATATATCCCGTTATAGCCCTTCGAAGTATATAACCTCTAATTTGGAGTTGTTACCATTAAAAATGCTATAACTCTTAATAATAAACATTTATTTAGATGATGGATCCAGGTAAAGCCCAAAACTATAGGGGAACAGAAGTAAGTAAAATGTGTGTGGGGAACCCTGTAGTGCAGATACATTTCTTACGTTTCTATAAGCCTTTTCCTTGTTCATACCAATGTTTTTTTTATAATCATTCAGGGGCGGAAAATAATCCCACGGTAGAGGAAGTCACTTTTGCGATCAAATGACTAAAATCTGACAAATCTGCCGGTAGGTGAAGAGGGAGTTAAATGGATCTCTCGTGTTATTAAAGTATCCTGGGTATGCGGCAAAACTCCCAGTCATTGGCAAATTAGGATATGATTGTACCCCTTTTCAAGAAAGGGGATACCAGGGATTGCTCCAATTACAGGGGTATATCAATTTTAAGTCTCTCCGGAAAGTCTTTGCCAAGGTGCTGGAAACCAGCATTGCCGCAAAAAAATTTTCTTAGGTGCCACAAGCCCTTCAACGGCAGAGAGATATTTAAAAACACAAGAAACATATAATTTTGCATTAGTATCATTACGATTATTTGTGCATGAATTCGTACACACACATACGATGTATGTTTCATCTAAACGCGACCCGAAGCATGAAGCCGCATTTTGGCTTGCACCATATGAAAGCATTGGTTCTACTCTATCTGTCAACGCACGCACGCAGCAAAGCAGCATTGTGAATTGGCTATAAGAGTTAGGTGGCCAGCCGCTGACTGAAGCGCTGACATCTTACCTCCTTTTCGAGAATGCTGTAGATTTCATACACAAGGGCTGCGTTCTATGTCGTTAAAAATGATTCAGTTCAGTGAATATGAAATAAGTGTTCGGTGATGAAAGAGAAAATGACTTGCACTCTGAATCAATTTTAAACATTTTAAGAAAATGGCACAATTGTGCCAATTCGGCAACGCTGCTGGAAACGCGTTGCAGAGCTGTGTTCGAGTCACGATTAGGAGATGAGCATTGCGGTTTTCGCCCCGCCAGAACCGACCAGTTATTCACTCTGAGAGAGAATGGTACTTGAGAAGGCTTGGGAGTATGCTACACCTGTTTACGCATGCTTCGTAGATTTGGAGAAAGCATATGACCGAGTCCCTCGAGGTAAACTCTGGAGTGTATTACAGGAGTAAGGAGTTCACGGTTCTCTCCTGAGAGCCATTAAATCTCTTTACACAAACTGTAAAAGCTGCGTGTTCAGGTAAACGGCGTTAAATCAATACGTTTTCACCGTGGGCGTTGGATTTCGCCAGGGTGCGTCTTGTCTCCTTTCCTTTGCATTACTTATATGGACTGGATGTTACAGCGCAGCCTTGGCGAAGAACGTTTCGAATTGATGACTTGGTCATCCTTGGGTCCTCTCAGACTGAACTTCAATGCGCACTCGATCGGTTTGTAGCCGTTTGTGTTAAAGCTGAGATGAAGGTAAACGTGAACAAATCTGAAGTGATGGTCGTCTCCAGAACGCCTGCTCAATGCACTCTGCATGTTAGTGGAGTCTCATTGAAACATGTGGAGAAGTTTAAGTATTTTGGGGGTCTTATTCACGAGTGATGGAACGAGCAATGCCGGGTTTTCCTGTAGGTAAGGCTGGGTCAATTTTGATACAGCTTGGGTATTCTGTTATTAGGAGGACTGAACTTAGTGTCAAAGCTAAGCTGTCAGTCTTTAATTCAGTGTTTGTTCAAACTCTTACCTATGGTCATGAGGTTTGGGTAATAACCGAAAGAATAAGATCGCGGATACAAGCTGCCGAAATGAGATTTCTCTGTTGTATTGCTGGTGTGACTCGTAGAGATCGCATTATTTGTTTCGGAGATTTGGATTTACGATCTTGAAGTAAAAGATTATTATTTACCGGGTTATGCATTTTTTGCAAAAACTGATCAGAATTACGTGGCAGGCGGAGTAAGTTGCTTTGTCAAAGAGGGGTATGATGGCTGTGTTCCGAAGTATCTTGTTAACTTCATAAGTGCTGATATTTTAAAATTGTCTTTCACAGTTAATTAAGTCATTTATGTTGTTTTGTGCATTTATCGGCTGCACAAATATAATTTTTCTGTATTCTTGGAAGAATTTTCAAATTTACTGGATGATGAAAAATCAAAAAATGTAATAGTTTGGGAGATTTCAACTTTAACATTCTTGAAAAAAATGAAACGGTGACAACATAGGTATTTGGCTTTACTGGCATCTCATATGGGTTGGAATCTTTTATAAATGAACCGACAAGATGGCCATCTGGTACCTGTTTTGACCATATATTTGGACGTTTTCCCAATATTTCACTTGATGCATGTGAAAAAAATTTGTTTTGCATGTTGCAATTACTGAGCATTCAATGACAGGTTTACTAGTTAGTACGATCAATAAAACAAAAAAACATATTCCAAGCTTATTAAATAAGGTAGCTAAAATTGATTTTTTAAAATTGAAGTCTGTTCTTAGTTTTGATGGCATTATGTACTTACAGAGCCTGATGCATCAAAATCGTATGATCTGTTTTTAAACTGTCTAACTAATCACATAAGCAATTGTAGTTTTACGAAAAACATTAAAAGGTCGTCCAAAAGGCTTATTAATAAGAAAAATAAACTCAGGCAACTATGTTCCAAACACGCTAGAAATATAAATCGGAAAAAGGAATACAAAAGGCTATGTCTAAAAGTAAAAAACAATGTTCCAAAATGCCGTGATTCCTTTTACAAAAACAAGTTTTACTTAAATAGAGGAAATATTAGGGGAGAATGGAAAATAGTTAATAGCATGCTTTATAAAACATCTTCTTTTAAAAGTCCCAATACTCTTCTATTTAACGATCGGATTATTACTGATAAGCTTGAAGTTGTCGATATTTTTAATAATTATTTTGCCAAAATTATCCAACCGAATTCAAGCATTTCCTTTTGTCCAAATTCCAAATTATTTAATGCTAATGAAACTGCTCAGGCTTTTCGAGCCTATAACAGGCTTAGGGTTGTTAAGAACTATAGGTTCTTTAAAAAACTCTAATTCATGTGGCAGAGATGGCATTTCTAATCGCTTACTAAGGAACATTGCTTGCTTTGTTGTTGACGTCCTAGCGCATATTTTTATTTTAATAGTGTCCTATCTCTCTTAAATCCGCGAATGTTATTCCTCTCTTTAAAAAAGGTGCTACAAATGACGTAAGAAACGACAGACCAATTATACTTCTTCCTTCGGTTAGCAAAGTTTTCGAAAAAGTTGTGAAAAATAGGATTGTTAGCTTTCTTAACAAAACACATTTTTTTCAATAAATTTCAGTATGATTTCAAACAGGTAAATGCACTGTTAAATTTCAGTTCTCAGATTTAATTTAATTTGGACAGTAAAAAGTTCACAGCAGGTCTATTCGCCGATATTACCAAAACATTTGATATGGTCAACCATTTCTTTCTGTTGCGAAAAATACAAAATGCTGGTTTTCGAGGTTTAATGCTCGAGTGGTTTAAATCTTATCTTGATAATACATAGATCGCAAAGAGTGAAGATTGAGGCAAACGTGAGTGGAGTTCAGTTCATGAACTTAGGTGTACCGCAAGGCTCTGTATTGGGACCAATTCTATTCCTGATCTATATCAATTCATTATTTGAACTAAATTTCAAAGGCCTTGTCACTGCTTTTGCAGATGACGTAGGTTTAACCTATTGTTCAGAAAGCCCTCTAAATTTAATTGCTGATATCAACATTTGGATCAAGATTTGGAATTGCTTAGAAATTGGTTTGCTGTTCACAAACTAATGATGAGTTCCAAAACAAAAGTAATGTTTTTCTGGCAGCGCAAAACTCGTTTGAGGCTGAAGTTTTTTTTCATGCACCTGAGTGCCAAAGTGTTGTATTTTCTCAATTAAATAAAAGTCTTGATTCACAGTGCGTGTTGTAGCTTTATTGGTTGAAACAAAACTCGTCGTTAATTCAAAAAGTGACATTACAAAAAGTATCTCATAAGTGATGCCACTACATTATAATTTGTTGATGTCAATATATAACATCCCTCCCTTTTTAATCGAAAACAAAATCCTTTAAATAACTAGGAATTTTAGTTTCTCTTGAAGAATGCCTGGATGAAGATGGTAGTTGTTCGTTAGTTTCAATTTCAATTGGCGTCACAATACGGGCCGATGTATCTGCTGACTTAGTTTCTGATTGGACTTCCATTTGTGCATGTTGTTTACCTTTTTCTTGATGTGGTATTGGTATAGGATGCTGGACTGTTGTGGATACTGGAACTGGACATGGAATCGGAGTTGGGGAATTAATCAAAACTGGAGCTAATTCTTCATCTGGATTGTATACAGATACAGCCTCTTCTCTTCCCCGAATTTGATCAATGTGACGTCTATAAATTTGTTCATCTGTGCTTTCGACAACGTACGATACTGGCCCGGTTATTTGTACTACTTTACCTGGTATCCATTTAGGTCCTGATGCAAAATTACGAATGTATACATTGTCTCCTTCGCAAAATTCTCTTGGTTTGGTCACAGTTGTTATGGGGTTTCCCGCGTCGATACTGTCTGGATGCAAGCGGTTCATAAGTGTGCTAAGACGTCGTCCCATTAGTAACTCTGCTGGTGTTTTACCTGTAGTTGAATGTACGGTGGTGTGTTGTGTAAATAAATATCTTGCTAATTTTAGCTGATGATCGCCCTCGGTGAGAGTAGCTAATGCCTTTTTGACTGACTGGACGACGCGCTCCGCCTGTCCATTGCTTGAAGGATGATAAGGTGCGGTTGTATGAGCTTTTACACCATTTCGACTGTAGAACTGCTTTATCTCCTCCGAAACAAATGCTGTGCCATTGTCGGTGATAATTGTGTGTGGTATACCATGAGTAGCAAATAACTCTCGTAAACTTGTTATGACTTCAGCTGACGATTGCCTTTTCACGATTTTAACTTCTACCCATTTAGACATAGAATCAACCACAATTAAAAATGTCTTACCTTGATAAGGGCCGGCGAAATCAAGATGTAATTTTTCCCATGGATTTTCTGGCAATCCAATGAATTGTCTCGGTGCTTGTTTTGGATTCGGTCTATTTTCTTGGCATTGGTGACACTGACGAACGCAATGTTCAATGTCCTCGTCTAACTTGGGCCACCAGAAATAACTTCTTGCAGTAGCTTTCATTGCGCTCATTCCTGGATGATTTGAATGAAGAAGTTGAAGTGTACGTTCTCGAAGTGTTGATGGAATTATTACGCGGCTTCCCCAAAGTAGACAACCTTTGTGCGTTGAGATTTCTAAACGTCTGCAAGAAAATGGTTTGAAATCTCCGCTGACATCGTCCAGAGTTTGTGGCCATCCATGTAAAACCCAACGAAGTACACGATTAAGAAATCGGTCTTTTGTCGTTTCCGTTCGCACCTGTTCTGCTGTGATAGGAGGATCTGTCATCGCTTCTAATAATAGAATGTCTCCGAGTTCTTGTGGAATTCTCTCCTCAGTCAATTTAATTGGCAGTCTGCTGAGACAATCGGCGTTCCCGTTGTTTTTTCCTGATCGGTGTTCAAGGGTGTAGTCGTATGCCGTCAGCTGTAGACACCAACGAAGCATTCTCGGTGAAATCATAATTGGAATTTGTTTGTTACGGTTAAATATTCCCAATAGGGGTTTATGATCCGTGATAATACGAAATTCACGACCAGCTAGATACTGATGGAAATGTTGAACTCCATACACCACTGCTAAGGCTTCTTTGTCGATGTGCGCGTAGTTTCTTTCGCTTGTTCCTAGTGTCCTGGATGCAAAAGCGATTGGTCGTTCTGCTCCATCAGCTTCTCGGTGCGCTAGGACTGCGCCAACTCCATACGGTGAAGCGTCACATGATAAAACTACCTCTTTTGATTCGTCGAAGAATGTCAGTACAGAATCCGAATGTATTAATGCTTTAAGTTCCTTGAAAACTTTTGCATGCTCTGGAGTCCATTTCCATTTGGTCTTTGTATCTAAGAGTCGGTGAAGTTTCTCAGCAGTAGATGCTTTGTGGTACAGAAAACGATTATAGAAATTTAGTAAGCCGAGGAATGATTGCAACATTTCCTTGTTCTGCGGCTCTGGGGCATTGTGTATTGCCTCCACTTTAGCTTTACTAGGGCGTACTCCATCACTAGATATGTGGAAGCCCAAAAATTCTATTTCGTCCACTCCAAATCTACATTTGTCTTTTCGGATAGTGATGTTTGATCTACGTAAACGTCTGAAAACTTCTTCGAGTCTGTCATAATGTTCTGCTTCTGTTTGTCCGGAGATGATGATATCATCAAGATATGCGATTACTCCTGGAATACCTTTCAGCAAACTTTCCATGAACCTTTGGAATATGCCAGGTGATGCAGATACACCAAAAGGTAATCTTCGAGTTTTAAAGAGCCCTTTGTGTGTGTTAATGGTGAGTATCTCTGCAGATTGTTCGTCTACAACTAGTTGCTGATACGCTTGTTGTAAGTCCAATTTAGTGAATATTTTTCCGGGTGATACTGCTACTAGAACCTCAGATGTTGTCGGCAATGGATATGTGTTGGATTTAATGACAGAATTAACGGTGCTACGGTAATCTCCGCATATTCTAATGCTGCCATCTTTTTTCCTTACTGGTACGACTGGCGTTGCCCATCTGGAGAATTCAACTGGCTCCAGGATTCCCTGCTTGACCAGCTTCTGTAACTCCTGCTCGACGTTATCCCTTATAGCAAATGGAACTTGGCGATATTTTCGGAAAATTGGCTGAGCATTATCTACTAATTGTATTTGGACTGGCTCTCCGTTGTGTGCTCCCAACTCTTCAGTTAGTCTATCGCTGTATTCGCTACATAACAACTGGATGCTTTTTCCTTTATCAATCGCGTTGATGCCATGAACTGCTATATTTAGATGTGGGAACCAATTCCTACCAAGAAGACTTCTGCCATGGTTTTTTGATATGACGATTATTGGAAGATTTGTATGTTTTCCTTTGAACTCAACATGTATATTTGCTTGACCCAACATATCCAGCGACTGTTTTGACCACATTCTTAAAGTAAAGTTGACTTTGTTTAGTTGCCTGCCTGGACTACGGATCTTGTTCCAAGTTTCTTGTGAAATGAGTGAAAACGCAGCTCCTGAGTCGACTTCCATCACCTCGCTGATACCGTTTAGCTTGACATCTGCTAAAATATTCGGCTGAGATGTGTTAGAAACGTCAATGTTGTTGAGTTCGGCTGTAAATTCGTTTGATACTGTAAGATTATTTTGGGAAAAGAAATTTGTAGCGCATTCTCTATCTTCCCTGATGACTAAGTTGTTACGTCCACTAGATGAATCAGATTTCTTTTTGAAACATGCCTTGCTTAGATGCCCTCTTTTAGCACAATAATCGCATTTACTATTTTTATATCTGCAGCTTTCAGCACTGTGACGACTATCTCCGCAACGATAACAAACTTTTGGTTTGTCTGTTTGCTTTTTAAAGTTTTTCTGGAAAGTCTTGTGCACTTGTAGAACCTCAGGACTGTTGTTCCCACGAATGTTTACTACATTTCGGGTAGCTGCTTCATGTGCAATGGCAATGTCGTATGCTTTTTTAAAATCTAGCTCTGGTTCAGCGAACAGACGTTTCTGTAGCGATTGATCTACAACGCCACACACGATACGATCACGCAGCATGTTGTCCAGCTCCTGAAAGTTGCAAAATTCACTCAGCTTACGAAGATCGTTGACAAACACTGAAATTGACTCGTTTTGTGCTTGTTGTCTTCTATGAAAATTGAATCGTTGTACGATTTCGTTAGGTGCTGGAGTGAAATGCGCATCAAGCTTTTCTATTATTTGTTTGAAGGTGAAATCTTTCGGTGTTTGGGGCCTTATTAGAGAGCGGATTATCTCATAAACATCTTCTTTTAATACAGAGATGAAAATAGCCTTTTTCTTCTTATCATCGGTGACGTTGTTCGCCTCAAAGTAGAACTCCATCCTTTCTTTGTAGCTGGTCCACGAAGATTTTATGTTGTAGGCGTCTAGCTGTCCCCAACTACCAATATTTTGTTCCGTCATTTTTTAATTGAAATTTTACCTGTTCTCTTCCTAAATAGATGTCTTTTATTTTTTTAATTAGGTATGTTATTTTGCTTCCAAATTGTCCTCGTCGCCAAAATGTTGTATTTTCTCAATTAAATAAAAGTCTTGATTCACAGTGCGTGTTGTAGCTTTATTGGTTGAAACAAAACTCGTCGTTAATTCAAAAAGTGACATTACAAAAAGTATCTCATAAGTGATGCCACTACATTATAATTTGTTGATGTCAATATATAACACAAAGGTTTAAATTGTTGAGCTGTTTCTACAACAACAGCCTTCCCGCTGAAACATTTTGTGGCAATCGTACCTGCAGCGAAAACTGTTTTCAAATTAAAAGCGTCAGTGAATTCAGAAATACGTAATAAGAAAAAATATGCGGAAAGAATCGCTTGCATCCAAGTTTTTCCTTGTTTAACGATTTGAAAATTCTTCCAGTCAGACATTTGTATTGTTTGAAAGTTCTAAAGACATTTTTCTATAAATCTGGAGACTTGAATACTAGAGTTCTTGAAGGATATAATATACGTGGCAATCATTTGAATCTAGTAGCTGTTCCTAGTTTTCGAACCACAGCTTATAAAATTGTGTATACAGTTTCATCACGCCGTCCCTTTAATAATCTTCCTTTTTCGATATGGTCACTCAAGCCAGTTAATATATTCTTAAACTACGTAAGAAACTGGCTTTTAGCCCATGATTTTAAAAGCTTAGAGCTTTTGTTTGGTTTTCGTTCGTAGCTCGTGTTTTGGTGTTTTTATGGATTTTATTCTATACTTATTAAATTTGGTTCTCTAAATTGTTAACTTTTACTTGAGGTTTAATAAATTTTTATTTTTTTTTTAATTCCTAAATTGCAAAGATACTTATTCTAAAGGGTCACCCCAGACCCCACCCATTTAATAAATACCCATTGTTAATAAGAAAATGTAAACGACATTTAATACTATTTCTGCTTAAGAAATAAAAAATGTAAATAAACATTTTTTTCTTGTTCAATTTATCAATTACATAATTATTATTAATACTCTGAATTGTTTATACAACTATAGTAAAAATAAATAATAAATACAAAATACCAGAATACGTGACGAACTCAATGTCGAGCAGCTACTTCTCCGGATGGAGCGGTCCATGCTTCGGTGGTTTGGTCATGTTAAACGCATGTCCCCGACCAGGATTCCACGTCGTGCTCTTAAACGCGTCCTCTAGGATGAGATGGTTAGATCAAGTTCATAATCTGTCCTCTACCCGTATGGGGGATATTGCCCTTGATAATATGTCCACTTGAGCAACCTACACCCGCGACCCATTTAATGGGCACTTTTTTTTTATTATCCAGATAACTTTTCATGTTTCATTGGGCCAAAAATTAATCTTTTTTTGGATTTACAGATACCTACCTACTAATCGTAGCTAATATTTTGGCGATAATGTTAATATTAAAAAAAAATTGTTTACGCATGTACAATCCGCTTGATTCGCATTGTATACTCGTTTTTCCACCATACTTTGTTAAAAAAAAGACCTCCAACCTTATTCATAATATCCTAAATATTCCCATACGTGTTATAATACAGCCAACGTATTTTTATCTTCATAACAATACTTACGTATGCACGTGCAAATCTCTGTTTGCCTAAAAGAGCAATACGGCAACGGCAGCAAAAGAACACTTTTTTTATGTGGTACGGGCACGCCTCCGATATTAAAGTTAACCTGATATGTAGGTTATTATTTTACATTCTTTTGTTCGAGTTGGGGGAAATGAGAAGAGATTTCTCGGAGTTAAGGAATTTGTTGCTGCCTATTATATTCGACAAGGTACCCTCTTTCCTGGCTGACAAAAGCAATTTTTTGTCATGACAGCGGAGTACTGCGCTGTGTACATTGAATTGACTATTCAACATTTCAACTTACAATAAAAGGAATAGGGTTTAATGATTTGATTCCCATGAGGCATTTACAGTATGAACAACGAAAATGTGTCGTCCACAATTATACAATATTCTACACACTTTTCGTAAAATGATTAAGAACTTAATTATTTTCAGTTAAGTTATATGGATTTAATATAGGCAACTATTGGTGGTGTGAAATATGAAACAATGCGCGTTTTTTTATTATCTTCTAGATTTGATCTGACCTAATCTTAATAAAACAGATCTGTCTTAGAAAGCTGCATTTTTAAAGCTCTCAAAAGCTGCTGCCAAAGTTTGCCAAATACAAGTACTTATATAGTTAGTTAGACGGTGCTATAGTCCAGGGTGGACCTGGTCCTCAGCCTTCCCCAATACGCCTCCTCAGTTAGCTCGATCTTTGGCTAACTGAATCCAGTTGTGCGATCTATGTTGGCTGAGGTCAATTTTCACTTGTACACAAGTTACACGAGTCAAAGGTTTGTGGCTTATTACCTAAATGAGAAATGGGCGCAGTAGCGCAGTGGTTAGTGTGTTGGACTACTGTGCGAGGGATCCCAGGTTCGATCCCCGGAAAAACCCAAATTACATCTTAAAGTTTTTTCTACTGCGCCACCTCTCGCGAACGTCTGACAAACATCCGAGAGTACGCCTGTCATGAAAAAGCTTCTCAATTGAGCCGTTCGGACTCGGCATAAAATTGTAGGTCCCTTCCATTCGTCACAAAAATAGAAACTCACACAAAACGAATGGTTGCGAGAAGCTAGGCCTTGGGTGTCACCCGCCTGTTGCGCCACCTATTTATTTATTTATTTATTTTTTTTTTTTACCTAAATGAGAAATGCACCCAGCAACAGCACGTCAGGAACACCACCATTCAGCTCAGTGCCGTTGCCGTAGCCAGCTGACAACGAAATCGCATTATCAAAGTAACGTGTTAGCTTTTCCATTTCGATTACTTGCTAAACTGCAGCAAAACCTAGGGGAAGGGCTTGAAACGATGGTAGAACGTCTTCGTTGACCATGAATGTGTCTATAAGATTTTGTACCAAAAATTTTTCAAGTCAAGAATAAATTCAAGAAATGAATAAAGTTAGAGGAGAAAGCATTAGATATTATAAAAACATTTATTCTTGACTTGAAAACTTTTTGGTATTACTACGCCAGGCCAAGGGCAAATAATCCTATACGATTAATCTTTGACCACAGATTCGTATTGGTTATGGTTCACAGTCACTTTGTGATATAGTCTCGGTAAACATCGAGTACATAAATAGTGCGACTAGGCCGATGTGGTGGTTCGTCTACTGATGAGCCCACCCACCACATCGGGGCGAAACGCATTTGGAGTTGACGCAAGATTTTGTATTAACGAATCTATGCAAGAAATCAGAATCGACACTCAAAATAGGCTTCAATAGGAGAGGTTTCTGGATTGGAAGGCGTTGTTTTTTTCAATGAAGTTCTTCAAATAAAACCTCGGCAAGTTAGGATGCGGATTGAAAAGCCTATCTGAAAAAATCGTCGGCATTTTCTCTGATGTTCTTTCGATCCTACCAACGAGGTTCTGAAGCGCAGTTTCACAGGATTTTCCGCGCTGATAAGCATGTTGCATCTCAGAAAGAGGATGTAATCGAAGAGCAACATTGATTCAAGAATAGCTTCAGTGTGTACGTTATTGAAAGCTCCCTCTATGTCTAAGAAGGAGGCTAGTGTGTATTCTTTATAATGTAGTGATATTTCGATAGTCCGCACTACCTCGTGAAGAGCCATTTCCGTGGATCTACCCTTTAGGTAGGCGTGCTGTGATTAAGATAGCAAAGATTCTTCTACAAAACCTCGCAAGTGGATACATAGAATACGCTCTAGGGTTTTGAGTACAAAGGAGGTTAAACTAATAGGTCTGAAATCCTACGCGGTTTCATGCCCACGTTTGCCTTCCTTCGGTATAAACACCACTCTAGCGCGTCTCCAAGAGTAGGGTACGTGGTTTAGTATTAAACAGCTTCTGAATATTGACGCCAACCAAGGTAGTGTCAAGTCTTGCGTTTTCTGTAGCATGACAGGTAGTATGCCGTCAGGGCCCGGAGACTTAGACGGGGAGAAGCTGTTAATAGACCAAAAGTGGAAAAGTGGGTATTTACTAGGAGTTCCAGGGTCTCTGCGCAGGATTCGGTCCATCCTCCATCTAGCTTTCTCAGAAAGGAAGGGTTGAAGTGTTCCTTGGACAGAATTTTACTTAGCCTGGCAGAGTTCTTAAGGGTTTCTATCGAGTGGCAGTAATCCATCCAGGCCTCCTTTTTGGATGTCTTTATGGCTTTCTTATAAAAGCTTAAATAGTCCTTATAGGGCTGCCAGAAATTGTGTTTGTGGCAGATGTTGAAAATCGCTCTGGTCATCTATCTCAAATTGGAGAGGTCTTCGGAGAGGTTTTTTTTTCTTCCTTTTTGCTGAGCACGAGACTTTGTAAGCTGCGTCCATTGCATTCTGCACCTCCAGTTCTTTAATAGCTACCGCGTTTGTTTTGTGTGTGTTTCCGAAGGACTTGGCCAAACTTGGTTCAATTCATTCTTTTGGGGTTTCTAAAAGGTTTCAGTAGCAAGAAGGACATTGTATTTTTGTGGGGTTCATCTGCTTTAATGACTGACCAGTCATCCATTGGAACCGCCGGGTTATGCAGTCTGAGACATTGGAGGAGCCTTCCCCCGTCTATCTTCATATTGGGCAACCAAATGCGGGCCCTACGTCTCCTTGGGATATCGTTAGCTGGGATAAGCTTGAGCATCAAGTCATCCAGGCGTCGCTAACCTTAGCAACGCACTCGCTAAAGAAGTCCTTGGAGAATTGGTCGGCACATTTGATCACCCGATATCCCCTAACCACCTCGCGGAGTCAAAGTCTGGCAGAGTTCCACCCTGATTGTTGACAATGTGGTCTATTACCCTGTCGGAAAGCTTGGCCTCAATCTTTTCCCACGCTTAGGCAATGAATATCCCTTTCCGGCAGCCTCATTCTTTGCAATCACGATGAGGGCCATCTGGTACTTGCTTCGCCTAGCTTTCCCTGCGTATTTGTGTTTGGTTTGGGTGTGTATCTTGGTTGTCGGTCGGATTGCACTCGAGGTACTAGCCTTAGCACTCTCGCTGCCTGGTTTAGGAACGATTGTCTCCTGACTAGAGGCCAGCAATTCGTCCTCTGATGAGGTACCAACCACTAGCTGCCTCAGCTGGTCTTTTTGTTTTTTTTTTCCATCTTCTTTTCTGTCCATTTTTTTTTTGTTGTGTTTAGATTTGATTCCCTCGAGTAGGACCGGAAGGGTGGGTCGATCCTGGCAGAGCCGTCTTACCAGGACGAGGCGTTTATACAACCGACCTTGTCTGGGAATCGTAGGCGACCGTTAGCGATCTGCATTTTTAACCACCTGCTGACCATGCAGCCATCGGCACGGGTGCCTCAACACCTTGGCTTAAGTGGGATTTTTGCTGGGGTTTACTCCCCGAACACCTTAACTAAAGGTGGGGTTGATCTTAGTTTCGGTTTAAAGACAATTGATTGGCCACAACTCATTCAGTGGGGTGATCTTTCGACCGTCCCTCTGTTGTTTGCGCCTTCCACATGTCTCGTATACTTTCTACAAGCCCATTCGCACCAACAAGGCGTCAACCCGTATCCAGGGCTGTGTCTTTATACTTATTTCGCTTTTTTTGCACTACTTCCTCAAACAGTAATGATGATTTAATCTGTTTATAAAGTGTTCTTCTAGGTAACGGTGAATTTTTTTTCTATTGCAGAGAGAATTGTTTTACAAATTGGGTAAACATTAGGTTAGCGTAATGTTAGCAGTTCAGTCGCTACGTCAAATTGAACAGTTTGAGAATGATTGTCGTTGTACCTACTTATTTCGGTCACTGTATATGGGACAGGCTAATTCTCAGTCGAGTATAATAATATTGTGTGTTACACGTACATACCTACGTACAGTTTTGTTATACTCGGCCAAGAAAATATCTCCAGTCTCCACTGATTTAGCTCGCGAAAGAATTGTCTGGTGCCATTGACATACTATACATGGACTGCTAGGGAAATGTCAGTTTTATACAAACCTGCGAGGAAAAATAAGCAAATATAAGCACTAACCGCTTTTGGGTCAGTGCGGCGAAAGTACGAAAGAGGTTTCAACCTCTGCTCGCCATTGCTATTTTTTTTTATATAAAACACGGTGCCATCCATTGTAGAAACATTGCAACTGCGAAAAAATAACGACTTTATTCAAATTATTTCAAACGTTCTAAAACAGATGGGATACTCAACATTCAAACAAAATCGCACGAATTGCCCGATGACATTTGAGTGTTTTCGTTTCTCCCCGCCGTGAACCAAAAGAGCTAGTGCTTATGTTTGCTTCAACGAAAAATTGGTTGCTAGCAGTCCATGTATAATATGCCAATATGTCTGGTGCATTAAATCGGTTCTAAGGTTTGACATTTCCGAAACAAAACAAATTTTGAATTGACTATTTCGTGGAATACTTGATAATCGATGTACCTAAGTGAGTAGGAAAAAAGTGAAAAAATAACAAAAATCATGTTAATAGAATTAGACCACGCAGCGAATTAAAAGAATAATAATGAACAATTAAAAAAGCCTTTTGGATTCTACGGAATACAAAATGGAAGTATCTTTTATTGTACAAAAAGAATGACATATAAAATGAAAAAGTTCAGTGCATAAGGCGTGTTCGCAAAAATAATCTTAGGAAGTGTTTACATTGAATAAATAATTCTAACACTCCCACTTTTATTTAATGTAGGTACTTTAAAATAAACAAAAATTCTTTAATTTAGGTTGGCAACACCGATGAGCCTACGTAGATATTCAAAACGTTCACGAGGTAACCCTTTCGTGAATATATCTGCACGCTGCTCACAGCTGGGAACATATTGAAGTTCGAATGCACCGTCTTCCAGCTTTTCCCGAATGAAATGATGCCTGACGTCTATATGTTTAGTGCGTCTATGGAATTCGGGGTTTCGAATCAACTTCATCGCACTTTGGTTATCCACGAACAGTTTTGGCACGACCATAACAGATGAAGATAAACCTGCCATCAACTCGCTCATCCAAATTAGCTGCTTAACAGTATGACACGCTGCAATGTATTCGGACTCAGTCGTAGACAAAGCCACAACTTGCTGCCTTTGTGAACACCAAGCAAGTGGCCCCGATCCTCTCTGAAAAATATAACCAGAAGTAGATTTTCGAGTTATTAAATCACCTGCATAATCTGCATCGCTATATGCGAACGTCTGCGTGTTGACATCTATTGAATCAAATATGAGACCATAATCCTCAGTCCCTTTTAAATATCTCAATATTCTCTTCACCGCGTTCCAATGCATCTTCGTGTGATTTTCGAGGTACCTGCTCACATTGCCAACAGCAAAAGAAATATCTGGCCTTGTACCAATTGCCAGGTACATCAAACTACCAACCACCTCTCTATAGGGCACGTTCTCCAATAATGTTGCTGCATTCTCCGCATTACTCTTATTATTTAAAGATGAACTCACGTCACATGGCGTCGACACTGGATTCGATTCCGCCATATTAAACTTCTCCAATATTCGTCTGGTGTATGTTGACTGATTAACAAAAATTGGTCCTGTTCCAACTCGATGAATCTCCAATCCAAGGTAGCATTGAGCATCTCCAAAAGTTATTGCGAAATGCGTTCTTAAGTATTTCAGCAGCTCAAGTACGCACTGCTCGTCGGTAGCAGCAACTAGCCCGTCATCTATATAGATTGCCAAGATGATCTTTTTGTTGCCTTTGTGACTGGTAAAAACACAGGAATCAGCTTTGTTAACTTTGAAACCGTACAGCTTCAGAAAATTTGAAAATTTCTGATTCCAACAACGAGATGCTTGCTTTAACCCGTACAGACTCTTTTGCAGACAGCAAACCCTTTTAGATCCGTCTTGGTAACCCACCGGTTGTCGCATGTAGATTTCAGAATCCAAATCGCCGTTCAAAAAAGCTGTTTTTACATCAAACTGCTTCAGAACCAGCTTTTCTGATGTAGCAATTGAAAATATTGTCCTTATGGAGTCAAACTTCACTGTTGGGCTAAAAGTTTCCTGATAGTCGATCCCATACTTCTGCGAGAATCCTCGAGCTACCAGCCTCGCTTTGAATCTGTCGACTTTCCCACCAGTTCCATATTTTACACGAAAAACCCATCGATTATCTACTATCGATTTATCATTAGGAAGATCCATGAGAGTCCACGTTTTGTTGTCCATTAAAGATTTAATTTCTTCATCCATTGCTTTACGCCATTGCAGAGCGTGTTGAGATTGAATCGCATCCTCGTAAGAGTCTGGCTCATACACTACAGCAGAAAAGACTTCGCCTTGTTCATAGTCACTCAGTTTTGGCGGTGGACGAATCAAGTTTCTATTTCGAAGACTATAGCCCCGAACACCTTCTCTATTTTCAGCTTCTTTGTCCTCTGCGGACCCATCCACAAATTCAAACATCATACTTGTGTCAAAAAAATTGTCGCCATCGCTATCCACTGCTGCTATACTGTCATCCTCTATTTGTTGTTCTTCTTCGAGCCTTTCATCAATCTCCCTGGTTTCAGAAACTTCTTCATCATTTGTTGTTGGCCTTTCAGAAGACTCTAAGACTACTTCAAAATGGTCGGTTTCGGCTTTCTCTGCTTCGATACAAATACCCTGTTCTTTAAAAATTACATCGCGGCTAACTTCCACTGAGTTTCTATCCTCAATCCACACACGATATCCTTTCGTGTTCTCGCAGTATCCTACGAAAATACCTTGAACTGATTTCCTGTCCCATTTATGTCTTTTCTGTTTGGGAATGTGCACGAAAGCTTCTGATCCAAAAACCCGCAGATGATCGTTCCTTGGTTTCGCCTTCCACCATAGTTCAAATGGAGTTTTGTCTTGAATTGTGCTTTTACCAGTCCTGTTTAAAATATACACTGCAGTGCTCACTGCTTCTGCCCACAATTTAATATCCAAACTCTTTGCATGAAGCATGGTTCGCGCAGCCTCAACGATCGTCCGCATTTCTCTTTCTGCACAACCATTCTGTTCCGGAGTATATGCCACAGAAAGCTGATGTCTTATATTGTTTCTTTTTAATATTTCAGAAACGTCCTTGTTGACATATTCAGTGCCGTTGTCCGTCCGAATACTTCTTATGTTACAACCAGTCTCCATCTTTGCAGCTATTATGAAATCGACCAACTTCTCCTTAACTTCAGATTTGTGTTGCAAAAAATAGACCTTTCTGTAATGTGAGTAGTGGTCTTTGAAGAGAATGAAGTACTTAGCACCGCCCACGCTTGCATTTTCCATCGGGCCACATAAATCCGAGTGGATCAATTCTCCTGGATGTTCCATTTTCGTTTCACTGTGCCCAAATGGAGCACGATGTTGTTTGCCGAAAACGCATGCGTCACAGAAAAATTTGGATTTTGTGTCCGTAACAGCAATTTTCATTTCCTTCAAATTCTGTAACACCTGTGGAATGTTTTGGTGTCCCATTCGCTCATGCCACACTTTTAGACTTTCAGTACGAGCAACATTTACCGTAGCCATTTCAGCAGACACGCTTCTGACCTCGACCTTGAACTGCATCTCGAAAAACCTTCTCTGCCTTACTCCCACTGCAACTATAGTGTTTCCGTCCAAAAATTTACAAGTTGTATTTGTTGATTTCAAAACCAAACCCTTATCCAGAGCAGATCCTTGCGAAAACAAATTAAGACGCAGATCAGGAACATATAACGCATCTGTCAATACACATGGACTCCACTTATTCCCAACAAGCGCCAACATATCTATGTTGCCCCTTCCATACGCCTTAAGAATACGACCATCGCCAATTTGAACAAGAATAGGAGTCTCTAGCTGATGGTATTTAGCGAACCATTCTCTATGTATGACCATATGGTCGCTCGCACCTGAATCTAAAATCCACTTTCTACTCCCATCTACTTCACTACTCATTAAATAGACCTCACTGATAAAAGCCCTGCGATTACCTTCTTGACCTCCATCATCAGTTTTAGCATTTGTGTTTCGCAACGGACAATCCTTCTTAAAATGACCTGCCTTGTGACATAAAAAGCATTTGAAAACCTTTTTCTTCCTATTTTCTCCTTGTGAGTTATGAGAGCTTTTTCTTGCAACAAAAGCAGTTACCTCCTTACCGCCCCCTTGTTGAGATTCTAAACGCGACTCCTCCATCATTAATCTCGCTGTTCAGTTCGACAGAGTCTTTTTATCGTCACTTGTCGACTCCCATGCACTGAAAAAATAATTATACCTGTCTGGTAGCGTCATCAATATTTTTGTAACAATCATCGATTCCGAAACTGCCTCTCCAGCCTCCTTCAGACGCTGAGCCAACTCCTCAACCCTCGATATGTGAGATGCAATGCTATCCGAAGAATTTAGACTCAAACCGTAGAATTGTTGTTGCAATAAATGCAAGCTGGTGGAAGATTTTAACTCATATACCGAGTGTAACTTATCCCACATCTCCTTGGAACTTGAACAATGCATTATATGCATTATGGGCTGCTGCCCGACCGCCGTAGCAATTATTTTCTGCCCTTGGCTATCAAGTTTATTCCAAGCCTTCAATTCCACCTTGAATCTCGCCTCCGCTTCAGCATCGGTTTCTGTCCCTATTTTATGCAAAACAGGCTTCGCCATACTTCCAGATACCACATCAAAAATTTCTCCGGCGTTAAGCAATACTCTTAGTTAAAATTTCCAAATTGCCCATCCTTCGCCGCCTTGTAATTTATTCACACGTACCAAATCGTTTTCCATTTTTATTATTCAATTAAAATAATTTCTTTTACTTGATTATTAATGGCCTGGGCACATAACCTGTTAATAGAATTAGACCACGCAGCGAATTAAAAGAATAATAATGAACAATTAAAAAAGCCTTTTCGATTCTACGGAATACAAAATGGAAGTATCTTTTATTGTACAAAAAGAATGACATATAAAATGAAAAAGTTCAGTGCATAAGGCGTGTTCGCAAAAATAATCTTAGGAAGTGTTTACATTGAATAAATAATTCTAACAAATCAAAATACATGTGGCGAGCTAATCAGTGGAGAATTGGAGATATTTTCTTGGCCGAATATAACAAAATTGCACGTAGTATGTATAACACACAATATTGTTATACCGGACTGACATTAAGTGTGTCCCATCTGTATGAAAGTACGAATTTAGCTTGCGGAACAGGATACCTACTTACTGCTATGCTAAACTGCTTCGCTAAATTTTCTAGACATTTTTGTATGGGAGATAAAACTTTGTGCAGGATACTGGGCTTAAAGGTGGGGGTATAGGTACGCATCTTCTCCCAAAGTAAATGTGGCATATATATTTTTTCCTTATACCTACACGAATATAAGTTATTATTAAGCGGCCAAAGTTATCAATATGCAGACCTTTCATATAATTTCTATTACGTAAAAAAGATGGCTGATCAAATCACATGTCACTCATTTTATCATGTTAGGGCCGTCAAAAGGTAGTGATGCGATTATATGAGAACACAAGCGTCCTCACACTAGCCTCCCACTATCAACTCCTACTCTCACCTCCACGTTGGTGACAGCCGGGTGCCTAGTACCTCGACTGGCGATTGGGTACCCAACCCCTTTGGAAGATCGTTGGTGGCAGCGGACGAGAGAAGGGGTGGGGGAGAGTGACTCTTCACTAAAGCTTGCTTCCAGGCGGCAACGGACGAACTCCCTAGATGGAATCAACGGTGGCGCCTACAGTTCCAGTCAGGCTGAACTATCTAGTGACATCCCTATAAGAGCTGCTTCAACATATTCGGATCCCAGGTCTATAGTGATCTCCAATACTACACCGGAGTATGAGAAAAGAGTTGGTGGCGGATGAACCCTTAATGGGCCAACGGCAGCGCTCAAATCCCGAAGTGGGTTACTGGTGCCCCTCGTCCTAGGGGTATGATATATATGGAACTAGTCCCCCACGTTGGGGGTTGTGTGTCGGGACGGTGTAGCTTCCCTACCAAGGAAAAAAAACTGTTATGAAACAGCTACACGCCTCGGAAAAGGACGGATTTACTGTTGACGACCCTGGAAAACGAAATAAGGACAATGACCTTCGGATCTGCACGTGGAACACTGAACAGACCACGTGCAGCCGAGCAACTAGCAGAGGCCCTATACTGCCACAAGGTAGACATAACCGCCATCCAGGAAGTGCGATACGATGGGCCAGGGAAAAAACGGATGAAAAACTATGATATATACCACGGCGATTGCTATAGAGAGCAACGACAGCGTCTATTTGGATGTGGGTTTGTCATACGCGGCAGACTTAGGCAAAAAGTCTTGAGCTATCAGCACGTTAGTGAACGACTTAATATAACAATCCGCATCAAGGCAAAATTCTCGAACATCAGCCTCATATGCGCTCATGCCCCCACTGAAGAAAAGGACGACGCTACCAAAGACAGTTTCTATGAGCTCCTCAAAGGACCTACGAGCAATGCCCCAAAGACGACGTTAAAATCGTACTAGGCGACCTTAACGCTAGAATAGGCAGGGAGAACATCTTTGGTAGGACAGTTGGCAAACACAGCCTACATGACAACATGTCTGGCAACGGACTTAGGCTAATTGACTTTGCTGCGGGGCGAAATATAGTAAAAGCAAGCACCAGGTATCCACATCTCAGTATCCATAAGAGGACATGGCTGTATCCGGATCACCAAACTGTCAGCCAAATCGACCACATTGCGATTGATGCAAGACACGCCTATAGTATTCTGGATGTCCGAACCTTCCGAGAAGCTAATATTGACTCGGATCACTACCTTGTTGTAGCTAAGGTAAGAATGTGGATATCCAACACACCCAAACAAAGAAATACTGTGAGAAAGTATGACGTCGAAAAACTGCAATCGCAAGAGACGGCCAGAATCTTCGCCGATCACGTATACCGATGCCTCTCGATCAGTCCTATCGCAGCAACAGCTAGTGCAGAAAGCCATCATCAAGGCCGCGACTGATGTGCTGGGTTTAACACGACCACCACCACGAAACCCCTGGTTTGATGAACAATGTCGACTAGCTAGCAAACGCAGCAAAAAAAGAAGCGTATAAAGCGGCGTTGCGTAAAAGGACTAGAGCTGCTCGCGAGCTCTACGAGCAAAAGAGACGGGAGGAACATCGGATCCTCAGAAAGAAAAAGAATGAGCACGAGAAGCGTATGATCGAAACAATTGAGAGATTGTACTAAAGGAACAATGTAGGTACGGAAGCTTTACCAAAAGGTAAAAAAAAACGCACCAGGGCAGAAAATCCCGTACAGAAACCTGTAGGGATAATGAGGGAAACATTGTGGTAGAATCACAGTCGGTGCTGAGAATATGGAAAAATTACTTCTGCAGGCTCTATAATGGCGACGAAGACCAGAACCCCGCTGTTAGGCAGAGCGTACCACTTAATATAGACGGTGATAGACAAGACTTCCTTCCACCTGACCAAAGCGAAGTACGGGTAGCAATATCCAAGCTAAATAACAACAAAGCCGCAGGGCCTGATGGCCTACCTGCCAAGCTTTTTAGAGCAGCTGGAGATGACTTGGAAGAGAGCATGCACCAACTCATCTCCAAAATTTGGTCAGATGAATGCATGACTGATGAATGGTATCTCAGCATCGCTTGCCCGGTGCACAAGAAAGGATACCCCTTCAATTGCGCCAACTACAGAGGTATCAGTCTCCTTAACATCGCATACAATATCCTGTCTGTCATACTGTGTGAACGCCTTAAACCCTTTGAAAATAACCTGAGTGGCCCCTATCAGTGCGGTTTTAGACCAGGAAAGTCCACCGTCGATCAAATTTTCACACTTAGGCAGATCCTGGAAAAAAACCCAAGAAGTCAAAATCAATACCCACCATCTTTTCATCGATTTCAAAGCCGCGTACGACAGCATCTCTAGAGACGATCTAGACAGAGCCATGTCTAGCTTTGGCATCCCGTCAAAACTCGTTCGATTGTGTAGGATGACGATGTATCAAGGTCGGTAGCGACCTCACCGAAACATTTGATGTCAAACGAGGATTTACATACAAGTCTGTATTGATTGTTATCTGTTGCTGCCAGCTATAGTTAATTATTAAATAACAATTCAAGCCTTGTACGCTGCTCGAGCTAAATTGTTGCTGCCATACAAATTTCTCTTCAAAACTTTGCTGAGCTAAATTTAAGTAAATCTATTTAGCTGCTTCATCTTCTAAAAGATCAAATTTTCATTTTACACTGTAGTTTATATATCTGTCAAAATTTAGCGCGGCCCATTAATGGTTCGGCGCATTTTCTCAAGCTAAATTTTGACAGATCATGTTGTTTTTTTTTTCTTGTGTTTTTGTGTTGCGGAAAAATAAATAAAAATGAGGTTTTTCAATAAATACCTTTGAAAGAGAAAAATTTGAGATCAAACAATAGCAAACAAGGAAAAAGAAAGCGCAACGAAAATATACCTAACACTTTTTCACGTCGATGAATTTTTGAAGGAAGTTATTTTCAATGAACAGCTGTTTTCTGTGGCACTTATGTATATCCACAACGCACTCTACACAAACCAGTAAGAATAGACCGTTGACTCCTCCCACATAACGGACTTTGCCTACAAGCTGCCGGCGGGCCCAGGATTTTTCATGTATTGGTGCTGTACAAAATCAAAGGAGCGCCATTAAAGCACGCATACTTGAAAAATCTTAGGCTCATGGTATTGCATAGAAAAACATTGCCGCCATTAATTTTGACATTTACACGTATTCACAGACAGGGAAATTTTTTCCGGGGGGAATCGGGTAGGTGTACGGGAACTCGGCGGTCTATTTTTACTGGTTTGTGTAGCTAGGACTATAGCTAATGTTTGGAGAGAAAAGTTGGAGAACAACTTAAAATCTAAAATTCATTGCCATAAATCGTTTAGCCACCGTCAAAGTAAATGTAAAATTTCGCAAGCAAAGAGAGAGTGGAGAATTGTAGGTACCAAGCAATCTATAAAAAATAACGAAATAACCTACAATTATCTACTTTTCGGCATAATTTCAGCAGCGTACTGCAAAACCAAACGAGGAGCGAAATTTTTCATTAATTTTTTTTTGTTTTAGTAATATTGTGTGTGGATGACATTTTTCTTTTTGTGGAGGACGGGTCACGGAGGACATCACCTTATAAAGGATGACTGCCCTCCTCAAAGGAGGACGTGTGGCAAGCCTAGTCATTTAGACAATTTGGTATTTATTATACGAGATAGGTTTTCTTGGTAGGTAAGTGTACCTGCCATTACAAAACGCGATCTTAAACCACAGAAATAAAGCAAGCGCTAAGAACTCTACAAAAAAAAATTGCAATTGTTTGTATATCTTTCATGAATTCTTCTACATAAAACTTTTACGTCGTCATCAGTGGTTTCTTTGCGTTCGTCTCCATCTGTCTGTTTTCAATATCGTCAGCCCTTCATTACCGACATTAGTACAATTTGTTGTCGCTGGACGAACCCAATATGATATCAGTTATGCCCAACTGATCACACCCATTATGGTCATCTGACATTTATTTAGGTTCATTTCAAATTCATTTTCTTGATTCATAAACGATGGCGATGAAGGTGAAGCAAAACTAAAACTGCTGATACTGCTCTGCTGACTGCACTTCTTTGTCTTCTATATTGAACTTAACCGTGTTGAAAATTTTAATTATAATTAGTTCGGTGTTTAATATTGTTTGTTATTAGTACTGAAAAACTTTATTTCATTATAAGGCTGTGGAAGTTATAATGAAATTCCAGCAAATCGGACTTTGGGTCCTTGTTTTTGGTAAGCTGCGATATGCGACGCAAATGCGTTATCTATTTTTTTGTGCTTTTCTTTTTTAACAAACATCACAAATCTTTTATTTAGGATCCGTTTTCGTGCTATCGACAGCTTTGCCAAATGGGGCTAACACACAACAATGTAGCCGTGGACCTTCACATTGGTGTGAAAACATCATGTAAGCTTTATATTTATTTAGAGTTAAATTGTTATTCAAAAGAAGTTCAAAATTATTAGTAAATCTTAAAATATCTAATTAATAGCTGAGATTATAGAGAATCTGAGTCACAAAATGCAATATCTTTACATAGGTGTTGGTACAAGCTATAAGTTTCGCATTCGTTCTCCGTTATTAGCATTAGCAAACTGATAACAAGTAATAATGTATTTTACATTTGCAAATGTGTGTATTTATATACATTTTATATAAGTATGTTATGTATAGTAAAAATCCACAAAGCATAACAATTACCCCTTAAATTTGTTTTGATTTACGAAATACCTACATTCAACAATGTTTTTGCTGTCCGTTGTCCTAAAAATTATAAATATAATTCCTTTGTTTTTTGTTCTTTCTTGTGATAATATAAAGCAAATAATACCTACGTAACTCAAAAACAAATGCCTGCGTTGAACAGAAAATGAGGCATGACTAAGGCAAAATAAAAAAAAATTGTATTCACTACTAATATCGGTGCTACTGATTTGAAATGTGTAAAGTAAATTAAGAAGTTTAATACATATTCTCTTCGTCCGACGTATAAATACAAAATTACTTAGCTACGAGCTACAACATATACCCGAGAATTATATTATAGCAATGTGTTCATACAAATATATCATGACCCCTTCGTAATTAGTTGATAAAGATTTTCTTTGTCAGGCGGCTTTTTAAGTATGTAGAGATAGTTTGGTATACAAAAATGTGAATTGCATTTGGAATTCGTATACCTATCACATGAGCACGTTTAATTTATTTAGAATTTAGATTCCAAAAATAATAGCCTATTACTAGAGAATATGTTTTGTTTCGTCGCATCTCTTAAAATCTTTATTAAAAATAATTTGCATTGGCTTCCCTTCATTTCATTCATTCATTTTATATGGTCGGCTTGTCCCTTGAGTGGGTCGCGGGTGCAGGTTGCTCAAGTGGACCTTCCATAGCTCTGGATTCTCCGCCATCGACTCTAAGGGCCGTTTGCTGATTCTGCACATAAAGCTTTAAGTTCCAAGTAAACTCTTGTGTGACAGTTTATACCTTACAAAGAGTAGCCCATAAGAATTTAAGTAGAACTAAAATCGTTATGAGTCGTATCAGCAAACGGCCCTAAACCATTAAGGACAATAAATTGGAAGTGGTTTTGCTGAAGAAGTCCACCCGTTTCTTTACTAGGGTTTTCGAATAGTGTCCCTAACATAATATCAAATATTTGACTTTGCTATTATGTATAACTTATGTTGCCTTTGTTTGCACTTTTAAGGATGTCTGGTGCAACTTTAAAACCGGCAAATTGATCTGGCAATTGCATGTTCTGTCTATATCGGTCATAAATTAACATACGTAATACCAAAATCTTAAGTTTGTTAAAATGAGGTAAATTTCTTTTAATTTCTTGCACTTTTGAGGTTATGGCATTGCAATATAAAACAGCGTAGCGCTGTCAGACTTGTATTTCGGTGGTCAATATGAACTAAGCTCAAAAAGTAAGGCTAGTCGCACATGGGATACGAATTTGCATCGTACGTAAACGTATGAATATGGTCGTACAAAGAGAGTGCGCACACTGAATACGATTTTCTCTGTAAAATAAACAGTGCCCCGTGTCCCATACCCCCTTTTGTGTCTATAAACGACGACCTCACTACCCTCAACTTGCCATTATACTCAAATCTACGTCGGTCAATTTAAGAAATTCTTTTAATTATTGTTAGGGCAGTTAGGCAATATCCTCAAACACTTTCCGACATCCTGCAACTCGCTTTACGTAAACTAGTCTCTTGGACCGATAATTGCGGTCTTAACGTCAACCGGACGAAAACGGAGTTAGTCTTATTTACAAGGACGGTCAAGCAACACGCTGTCACTCCTCCAAAGCTCGAAGGAACTCTGCTCGAGTTCACCAGCAGTGCTAAATATTTGGGGCTGAGGCTAGAAAGGAAGCTTTTATGGAGAGAAAATATTGCCGAACGCGCTAGGAAATCCCTACTCCTGCAAAAGGGCTGTGGGCTCTAGATGGGGCCTTCAATCCCATATATGTAATGCATTTTTACTGCGGTCATAAGACCGATAATTCTATATGGCATCGTTGTGTGGTGGCCGGCCTTGAACAAAAGTTCCAATCTATAGGTCTTAGAGAAGACTCAGCGCTTGGCATGCCTATGCTTCACGGCGCACTGAGGATATCTCCAACCGCCGCTCTGCAAACCATGCTTAACTTACTTCCACTAGACATCGTCAGTAAAGAATATGCCACCAACGTGGCGATCAGATTAAGGGAAGGGAAACAATGGAGAGGGCAACCGTCTGTGCACGCCAGCATCCTTCTACAGACAAACCCCTGCCCACTACTACTGACTATCTGCCTACGAAAATCAACTTCGAAAGAGGCTTCAGCCATGAAATACCGGACAGGAACTAATGGCATTCACAAAATGTCCTACACAAATCACTGTCAATATTCACAGACGGTTTTAAAACACTGGAGGGAGTGGGCGCCGCAGTCTTTTTCAGAAGAATTGAACCTGGGCCTCTCCTTCTGTCTTCCGAAACACTACAGTGTCTTCCAACCCGAAATTACAGCTATTCATCAAACTACAGCCTGCCTGTCGATTAATTCGGTATCACAAAGGGATATCGTCATATACATTGATAGCCAAGCTGCAATCAAATCCCTAATATCAAGCGAAATATGATCTAAGGGGATGGAAGATTGCCGCGTATCTCTAAATGAGATATCTGGACAGTACAACCTCACCCTTTGCTGGGTTCCTGGTCACTGTGACATCCCAGGGAGGTATGACGGTTATGATTGAATATTTGATCTAATTAGTTGCTCTTGCGTCTTACGAGACCAATTTGGAACTGCAATTAACTCCCATCAAGTTTGAGTCTGGAGCGACACCTACTTCAGTCTTTTATTTTACTTTACACTCGCTCATATGGTGATAATTGCTGTAGACGAAACCTTTTATTGAACTCAAATTAAAATATTTTGTATTTTTATTTTCAGAAATGCTAAGAATTGCAATGCTGTACGCCATTGTATACAAACGGTTTGGGAAAAACAGGATGTACCAGAGGATAATAACTCCATTTGCCAAATCTGCTTGGATATGGTAAAACAAGCACGCGATCAACTTGAAAGCAATGAAACCCAGAGCGATCTTAGAGACGTATTTGAAGGATCTTGCCGTCTCATTCCCTTGAAACCAATTCAAAAAGAATGTATTAAAGTTGCGGACAATTTTATTCCCGAGTTGGTTGAAGCCTTAGCTTCTCAAATGAATCCACAGGTAATTCAAATTCAAGTTACGCAATATCGTTACATACTTCAGAAATTTTATAATAAGCAATAGCAGTTGTAGTAAATTATTAAGACCGCCATTGGGGTTTGATTCCTATCCACCGACTTAAACAGCAATATAATTTCTACAAACACTTCACCCACAAATTTGGTATTTTTAATGACTTACCTCCAGAGGAAGGTATATTCACTTATGTAACGCCCAGTAGGAGTCAGTGGAGACTCCATAAACTATATATATTCTGAAACAGGATCAAATTTTGAATCGGTTGGGTAAGCTGCTCGTATTTCGACATAATGGGTGGTATGCAAAATGCTTTCGCTCAGTCTTAAATCTCACTTTTAATAACTTTAGCTCGGGTTCGTATGCAAAAAGAAAATGCGACAGATCTCAGAGACTGAGCATTTGCTAAACGAATTGAGAAGCTTTTTCATGACAGTCATACAGCTAGGTTCCAGAAATCGTGTGAAATCGAAATTGCAAATCGAGTGAATTCATTTTCAGTGTTCTGCATTTCCAGCGATTCGGAAACTCCGAAATTTTTTCGAAATCACAATTTCACTTTGCCTCAATTCCGAAAATTTTGAAATCGAAATCGAATACAGTAAAATGTAGAACACAAAAATTTATTTCCGATTTCATTTCGAGTGAAAGTGAAATGTGGAACCTAGCAGATATTTCCTTTTCTATGTGTTCACCATAATTTCAATTCATTTGTCTCAAAAAAGTTAAAAACAGCGACTAAAAAACGAAGCGAAATACGAGTCGTTTACGACAAAAGCCAACGGCAATAGGGGTAAAAGTGAAATTGTGATTTCGAAAAATTTCGGAGTTTCCGAATCGCTGGAAATGCAGAACACTGAAAATGAATTCACTCGATTTGCAATTTCGATTTCACTTGATTTCTGGGACCTAGCTGTATCTATTCTATGTAGGTATTTTTATCAAAAATATCAAAAACATTAATGAAACCCATACCGGAAAACTAATAAAGGGTCCGCCAAATAACTTTTTTTTTTTTTTGAAAATGCTATAAAAAAAAACTATTGAATATTTTCTCAAATTAATTTTTTTATTTGAAAGTACAATCCTTCCGGTTAATAATGGAAAATATTTTCATTCAAATGGCTGCCTCGGCTGGCCATGCAGTAGCCTACACGATCGGTCCAATTTTTAAGCACATTATCGATTGTGTGCAGCTGTATTTCACCAATGGCTTCACGAATGTTGTCCTTTAAAGCGTCAATTGTCTCTGGCATGTCGGCGTAACACTTATCTTTTACGGCACCCCACAAATAATAGTCCAACGGTGTCAAATCGCAGCTCCGCGGTGGCCAAACGACATCAGCTCTGCGGCTGATAATGCGATCTTCAAAAACAGGGCGCAAAACATCGAGTGTAGCTTCGGCTGTGTGGCACGTAGCGCCGTCCTGTTGAAACCAAATATTGCCAATGTCCTCCTCTTCAACATGGCCCGATAACGATCGGCATTGACTGTAACGGCCACTCCTTGCTCATTTTCGAAGAAAAATTGCCCAATTATGCCTCTGGACCAAAATCCGCACCAAACAGTGACTCGTTTTGGGTATGCGTATTTTCAAACAAATTTCCTATTTTTAAGGTTCCGTTTCCATATGGAGGAACCATATTGCTTTCGCTACGATGTCTGTCGGAATAATTTGAATGTCGATGTTATTATCAAAATAACTACGCAGACATTTGCAACAATAGCCTTCCAAGAAGAAAGAAAGTAATGATTCAAATTTGTTCATTATGTAAAATAGAGTACCGGTTTTGTAGGATGTCCCAATTTTTAATTATTTTCCTTTGAAACTCTAGGTACAGAATGACCCCAACACGGTTTTTTTTAATGATTTGATGGAGTTCCGACATTTTACAGTGGAGTATCGGAAGATTTTAGAATAAGTTAATCGAGAAGTTAATGCAGAATAGTTAGTGAAGTTGTGGAAAAAAATTATTGCGAAGTGAAGACTGGATAGAATATCCTGTGAATCTTTTTATTTCCCGCTTTATTTACATCCATTTGTCTTTAAGCCTAGATCTGCTTTCATGCATTTATATGTTTGTAAAGCGAGATTTTTTTTTAATTCCCGGTACTTGGCTGTTGCCTTCAATACTTGAGTACTTGGATTTTTGAGAAGCTGTTGTCTTCAAAAAACTGCACAAGAAAACAGTTACTCTCATCAACTGCCCTTTTAATTGTTGTTTGCTCTTTGCTACACGCACTTTGTAAAGTCATCTTGGCATTTGTTAAGCAGAGACTGAGACAACGAACAGAGACAAAGGTTTTGCATACTAGTTCGAGCTATTGCTCATTGCAAACGCTCAGTCTCAATACCTTTCGGTCTGTCTCACATCTCAATCTTTTGAGACTGAGCTATTGCTTTTTGCATACGACCCAATGTATTCAAGAAGTCGTCTATTCTGTATTTTATTTACACATTCGGTTGCGTCAAAATCGTCTCTTATCTGGAAGTGCCTCCGGATTTCAGCGTTCAAAAAAAAAAAACATATTCACCCTTATTCTACGTGGCGTTTATATTAAACGACAAATGGCGTTTTTTGAAATCGGTATTCCATGTGGCGTGTTTCTAGGCGTTTTTTGTCGTTTAACGACATGTGGCGTTAAAGTTGTGTGGAACACAAGTTCTACACAGTTTTTCGCATTCTGACTGTCGTTTTAGTTGCACAAAACGACTCATAAAACGCCGATTATTGTCGATTACAAATTCTTAAACGACTAGGAGGCAAATTTAAGAAAAACATGTAAATTTTGGTAATTGTTTATATTTAAGCAGTGATTTCATAATCCTCTTATGATTAAGGGTGAAAATAACAAACCCCGATCAAATGAAATTCCAGCCTTTTCGTAAAACATCATTTTTGCACAATTCGTATCTTCCTCCGTGTAATGCATGTTTATCCAGTGTGGGTATATATTTTCTTCGATTACGGTTAGCACGTTTGTTATAATTTTACTAAGGGTTGGTTGGGCAAGACCCAAATTAAAATCATTCCCTCCACCGCAAGAAAACGCAATGTCGAAGCCATTTTTAAAATGACTGGCACTTTAAAATACAAAACATAAAACGAACATTTTATTGACCTCGTCTTCTTGATTTAAACTGATGTAATATCGCGACCATTAGGATAGGACTGTTCAACACTTTTTTCGTTTGGTAATTTGGATTTAAATTCCGTGTGTTAAACAATTTACCAAAAAAAATCTCCCCCTTTTGCTGCCATAAATACCTACTTGTCAATTATCAGTTGTTGGTGTGGAACTCATGTGGAATGTAAAATAAATGAGAGAATAGAATTCAAGGAATAGAATACCGATACTAAAACGACACTAAAGCGACTCGACTCAAAAAACGCCAGCTGTCGTTTAATATAAACGCCACGTAGAATAAGGGTGATTACCCAAGGTGTAAAAGGGCCTCAAAGCGTTGTTATCAAGACCACATCGGTATCGGCTTACGTTTATTCTTTTGCGGTGCAGACTTAACAACATCAGTCAGTTGCAATATTTATATTATAATCCTGAACTGATAAAGCGAGGCCAGCTCCTCTTGACATTCTAATACTAATTTTCAGTTTATATTAGCCGTTTTTTATTATTAGCTATGATCCATATAAATCACCGATTTACATGCACTTACAACAACAACATGTGATCCTGCTTTTCATCGAGACACGAATCATGATCTGATAATAAAAAACGGCTATTGATTGAGGCGATGGCCTTGATCGCAGCTTGACTGTCAATGAATATGTTTTTTTTGCCTCGGAACTATGTCTGTGTGTAGGTAGTTTGATTGATTAGACGGCAGGATAGCGTGTATTTCAGCCTGAAACACACTGGCTGTGTCCGGGAGCCTGAAGGATTTAGAGATGCTCAGAGATTCCGAAAATACACCCGCGCCTACTCCACAGTCCATTTTTGAACCGTCCGTGTAGACTGTTAGGTTCGAGTCCCTGTTCACCCGTCCTGCCAGTCTAATCTTGAAGGGAATTTTACTTCGAAGCGTTTTTTTTTAAATATTTTGGGGGTAATGTAGTCCGTTAAGGGTGGTACTAGCTCTCTTGCTAAAGAAAGCAGAATATTGCTATGTCCATAGGGTCTCGCATACCAGCACCCCGACTCTCTTAGTCTGATCGTGCTATGTATTACTATGTTTGTGATATGAAGGTCTAAGGGTAAGAGATGCATAAGGACTGTGAGGGCGTCTGACGCAGGGCGCCTGTGATGCTTATGCATGCCGTTCTTTGCACTCTGTTGAGCTATGTTATAGGCTTTTCCGAGAGCACGTCAGCAAACTACTGACCCGTAAGTGAGGATTGGTCGTACTACGGCTGTGTACATCCAAAGGGTCAGTTTTGGTTGCAGGCCCCATCTTTTGCCAAAATTGGCTGCAGGCATAGAAGGCTATGCACGCTTTCTTTACCCGCTGTTCGATGTTCAGCTTTCAGTTGAGCTTGTGATCCAGAATATGCCAAAGATACAAACTAAAATAAACGTTGACTAAAAATTAATAGAGTTGGCGTGTAGGCATCCTAGGCCTATCTTCTTACACAACCATTCACACGGCAAGTTCTCGACTGATAATTTAAAAAATGTAATTTTACACCACCAGAAGACACTACTTTTGAGACGTCTGTAGTTCAAGAACTTCCCCCATTTTTTATGTTTAACAAATTGTTGTGTACGTACTAGGGAAACCCAGCGGGTAAATTTCGACCGCATTCTAGGGAAAAGTTTTAAAGGGGGTTTCCAAAAGTTGTGTGTAAGATATCAACCATTTTTTTGTTTTATTTGAAGGGCTTATCAATTACATTATGTTTGTAATTTGACAAAGTTCAAATATTGATAGATTTTCTTTTGCACAATATAGAGCACAAGAAAATTGAGAAACAGTGTATATATGACTTAAAATTTCATCGGAAGGGCATTGATTGTTTAACCATTATAGAGTATGAAACTCGACTCCGCGCAGTGACACCACTGTGTCACTGAAACGACGTAAACTATAAATATTTAATATTATAATAGATTTTCACGGTTATACTTATACTACACATAAAACATTACATTAAATATAAATTTCCTTTGGCTATCAGTTTTGTCAGTAAATTTTGACGAACGAATTGACAGTTTTCCAAAAACTTTCAAACTTGAACTTATTTGGATGAACCTGGTTTGGTTTGGTTGAAATTTGTTTATGTCGCTAGCCATGTAGTACCACTTGTCCAATGTCCACGTAGTAGTGATTTGTATGCCCAAGGTGCCTCTGTCCGGAAGGATGGGTAAGTCGTTCCCGTTCTGGTGAGTTCATCGGCCTTATTCCCTGGAATGTCTATATGCCCCGGCAAAAAAGGTTGAACTGTTCGGCCATCTCCGAAAGATATGATCGGCAGTCGATGGCTACTAGAAAAGTTAGAGATCGAATCCAAGTATTTGAAACGGATATCACGTTTTTCTTGAGATAAGACTTCTTTATGGTCATAATTTCAGCCTGGAACACGCTACCAGAGTTTGGTAGACGGAAAGAGACGACTTTCAAAGAAAACGCCCCGCCAACTCCGTCTTTGGTTTTCGAGCCCTCAGCATAGAAGTGAATTGGTGAAGAGCACCAAATCAATTTTGTGGGGCTTACACTCAAACCACACTGACTCGCCCAGCAAGCTAGCTTGTTTGATCGCAGTACACCCTTCACCTTTCAGGATTATGAGTAGTTCGTTGACCTGCTTTGGGTATGAAGACAACTTTAACTTCTGTCCATATCTTTGGGATTATACCAGATCAAGACAACTTTGCAAGATTGTCGGAAGCATCGACAAGATTATGTCCGATTATTTCTGCAATTCGGCAGGTATTATGCTGTCAGGTTCCGCGGATTTATGTGGTTTGAAGCTATGGATTGCCCAAGAAGAACCTACTTGTAGAAAATTTTTTATTCACACCATATTGACACACTTTACTCAACAGTGTGCACTCAGAGTGTTCCCTAGGTTTTTATTTACACCACTGTGGATTGTGCAACGGAGATGAAAATGATCGGAGGATTATGTGACTGCAATTGCTTAATCAGAACATTTCAGTAATGTCTAGGTACATTTTATTATGAATGAATCTGCGGATACCGTTTTTATAACAACACCGAAATCATGGATGAGCTAAAAGTAGAGTAGAGCGTAATAATGCGCTCACTTTTGTCCGCAGTGATCTGGGAATATTTTTACTGTCTCTCCTCCACAATTTAAACCTAAAGGCTGAACTACATCCAAACAAAAGTGGAAAAAAGTACAAAAAAGTAAATAAAATCATTCGTCCTACTTCATCATATAGTAATCTCTGTATATTTTCTCTCAATTTAAAATTTTTGTGTGTGCCGAAAGCTTGAACATGTTCCAGCTTTCAATTTTCACAAAGTTCTTATAACCAATACAGTCAAAAAAATCGTTACGAACTTCCCGCTAGATCCCGTTCAAATCACATAATTCCTATGAGTATCAAAAGTAAAAGCTCTTAGATTTATTAGTTCAGATTTTACTCATAGATGTTTTGCAAACAGTCATGTTTTTTCGATGGAAAAAACAATTAAAAGCTCTGAGCTTTATTTGTTTAGTTTTTGCTCATAGATGTCACGTAAATATGCGTGTGTTTTCGATGAGTTTCGCTATTTTCACTTTTTTGTACTTTTTTTCACTTTTGTTTTGATGTAGTTCAGGCTTAATGTTCGAAAAGAAAATTATAATCTGCAAAAGCTGTGACTGTTGATAATGACTAATGAGTAATGACAAATCATACTGCGGAACTTCACGTTCACATACAAAGTAATTTATAGCTTTTACTATGTCACCATTTTGTTTAAGTTTTCGATATAATTAAATTTATAAATGTGTTTTTGTTTTTAGGTTGTTTGCTCTGTTGCGGGACTTTGCAACAATGCAAAAATTGACAAGATGTTAAAGGAGTACAAACCATCAACTACACCAGCACCGACAACAATATCAACATCGACAGCGGCACCAAAACCGGAACACTACAAGCGCAGACTATTGTCCTGCAATGAATGTGGTAGTGTGGCTGAATTAATATCGACTAAATTTAAAATTACCGATCGTGACGAAATGTTGAATTCAGTTTTGGCCTTATGTGGACACGCGTCGTCATTTTCAAACGCCTGTGCCAACATTGCTCTTACATATTTCAACGAATTGTATAATTACCTTAGTGAAAATATGAACGCTGATGGTATTTGCCATTTGTCGGGTACATGTTCCGCCAAATACCACAGTCATCCCGAAAAGGTCGAAGTTCTATCTAGGTCAGATATCGGAGTTGTCCCATTAAAAGAAGATATTCCGTGTGAATTGTGTCAACAGTTAGTGCATCATCTTCAAGAACTCCTCACAGCAAACACGACAGAAATTGAATTTAAATCGGTTCTCGAAGGATTATGCAAACAAACGAAGGGATTTAAAACAGAATGCCTGAGCATCGTCGATCAGTACTATGACCAAATCTACAATGCCTTGGTCAAGGATTTGGATGCGAATGGTGCGTGTTTCCTGATTGGAGTTTGCCCTAAAGGCAGTGGCAACTTTTTCGGACGTCGAGATGTAATTCCACTAATCCCATTTGTGGAGCCAGCAAAGATAAACGTTAAAATTACGAAGCTCCCACAGAATCTCCAACCGGTTTATTCGAAAGAACAAATAGACTCTATGCAACTTCCAATCGATAATCTAATGGGGCCACAAAATCCACAACTGCTGGTAGAAAATGGACAACTTTGTACTTTGTGTGAATATTTCCTGCACTTCTTACAAGAGACCCTGGCAACTCCAGCTACAGAGGTAAATCAGCCGTAAATTCCTTTCATAATGAAACGTTCGTTATTTGTTTATTTTGTAGGCAAAGATTAAAGAAGCCGTGGAACATGTTTGTGATAAGTTCCCAACATCGCTTCGTGGAAACTGTCACAATTTCGTTGACATGTATGGCGATGCAGTTATAGCTTTAATAATTCAAGGATTTGATCCACGTCAAGTGTGCCCTGAATTGGCAATGTGCCCAAAAAACACAAAGGATATCGATATGAGCGTATTCTCTCCGCAGACCATCGACGTGTCCATTAACGCTCACAATACTCAGACCGATAAACCAACTTGTCCCTTATGTTTGTTTGCTGTGAAGCAAGCACAGACAATAATTAAGGACAACAAGTCGAAGGTTAAAATAAGTCTTATATTTGATAAATTTGATATTAATTTTTTTTAATTTTAGAGTAACATTAGAAATGTTTTGGACAACTTGTGTTCTCATTTGCCTAGCAAGCTAAAAACTGAATGCGTTGACTTTGTGGAAACCTATTCAAACGAACTTGTTGACATGCTAATAACAGATTTCACACCACAACAAATCTGCGTCTATATACAATTATGTACTCCAGAGAAATCAATTGCCTCGGATGTCAGTGGCGAAGATTTATGTAAGCCACAGCTAAATTATTTCTGTTTATTTTATTCATTATGGTGCGAATATATTCTAGACGGTGAAGATTTGGGAATTGAGACAACACTTGAAACCAAGGAAAGCTCTGAGAGTGCCTCACCTGAATGCTTGATTTGTGAAAAAGTAATAACTGAAGCTGAGAAGAAAATCGGGCCAAAAAAAACCAAGGTTTGTACTAATTAACATAAATACTTTAAATGCAT